>CM061142.1:532090684-532450684 GCA_030789695.1 Scilla litardierei
AGGAGAACACCCCACCTCCCAAGTCTCTGCTGGAGTACTCGATGCCATCCATCGAGTCTACTTCCGCCATCCGATCTCCAGCTATTGCGGCCCAAAGCTTTGAGCTGAAGCCGTCTCTAGTGACATGGATCCAGCAGGATCAGTTTGCGGGTGCACCCATGGAGAGCCCGATCGAGCACCTAGACTCCTTCTTGGAGAAGTGTGACACCTTCCGGATTAATGGTGTCACGACAGAGGCTATCCGTCAGAAGCTGTTCCCCTTCTCTTTGCGAGACAAAGCCAAGTAATGGCTAAGGGGGAAGGACCCCAACACTTTCAACACCTGGGAGAAGCTCTCCAACGCTTTTCTGACAAAGTTCTTTCCTCCGGGGAAGACCATGAAGTTGAGGAGTGAGATCTCCTCCTTCTCCCAGGCCAGCCACGAGTCCTTGCATGAAGCTTGGACGAGATATAAAGAGATGCAAAGAAGATGCCCTCACCATGAGCTTCCGAAGTGGCAGATTATTAATCTGTTCTACAATGGGTTGAGGGATGACCTGAAATCTTCTATGGACGCCGCGGCTGGGGGTTCCTTCATGTCTAGAAGCGAGGAAGATGCCGGGCATATTCTGGAAAATATTACATCCAACAATGAGCGGTGGTGTGACGAGAGAGCCACACCAAGATCCGGGGGTATACACAGAGTCGAGGACGTCGACAAACTTTCAAGCAAGTTTGACTTGCTTTCGACCCAGATCTCCGCACTAATGGTAGGAGCCGGTGGGACCGGTACACAGCAAATTTTTGCGGTAGAGTCCGAATTCTTTGGGGAATTCAACGGTGGTGACATCTCACCACCGTTGGATCAGGCGAGCGCACTATTTTACAACCCTACGGGAAATGCGCCGTATCCGCCAAGGACAAATTCCAACCCGGCCTACTCTCCAAACAACCGGAACCACCCGAACTTCAGTTACCGGCCACCATTTCAGCCCTCACCGCCTCAGCAGCCGCAGCAAGAAACTTATCAGCCGGCTAGGCCACAACAACAACCATTTCAGCAACAATCTTACGTCCCCAGGAATCAGCAGCCGTTCCAGCAGCAGCAGCAGTATGGCCAATAGAGGGCCGTCTCTCCGGTTGAGTCTCTCTTGACTCAATATATTACCAACCAGGAGAGGATCAACCAAAAGCTGGAAATGGGTCAGCGGACCCTCACGGACCAAGTAACCCAGCTGGGGTTACAAGTGGCGAACCTTGCAAGGTCACAAAACCAATTACCGCCACAACCGGAGGTGAACCCGAGGGGAGCAACCCAAACATAGGCACTCGTGCACGAGCACGCAAATGTGTCCGCTATCGTTCTGAGAAGCGGGACACAAATTCCTACTAGAGTGCCCCCTAGCAACCCGGAAGCACCATCGGTCGTTGAGAAACCGATCGAAAAATCAAACGACGCCGGTGCTTCGTCATCAAATCCTATGACTCCGGAGGGAGTCTCTGAAGAAGAGAATAAGAAGAAGGAGGAAGAGAGCCCGAAAGTGTATAAACCCGTTGTGCCATTTCCACAACGGTTGGCTCAGGCAGAAATTGATGAGAAATATGGCAAGTTCTTCGCCATGGTCAAGGACCTGAGTTTGCAGATCCCCTTCCTAGAAGCAATCGAAACAATCCCCTCCTATGCAAAATTCTTGAAAGATTTGGTGACGAGAGGGTCTAGAAAAGAGAAAGTAGTGTTGACGGCGGAGTGTAGCGCTCTTATCCAGAGGGCAAATCCGCCGAAACTTAAAGACCCGGGGAGCTTTTCCATTCCTTGCATGATCGGGGCAGTGAAGATTCATCGTGCACTCGTCGATCTCGGAGCGAGTGTAAGTTTGATGGCCTTGTCTATGTACAAAAGGATAGGAATGGGTGATTTGGAGTCCACCGGCATGACCCTACAACTAGCTGACCGATCAGTCAAATATCCGGTGGGAGTTGTGGATGACCTCCCCGTGAATGTGAGAGGGGTGCATGTGCCTGTGGACTTTGTAGTCATGGACATGCCCGAAGACGCACACACCCCCATCATCCTGGGACGGCCTTTCATGGCCACTGCTGGCGTTCTAATAGATGTGAAGAACGGAAAACTCTCTTTGAACGTCGGCGGAGAAAAATTCGAATTTGATCTGGGGTTATCCATGAAGTACCCCGATCCCCCTGACGACCCTGGGTGTAATCTGCTGGAGATAGAAGAAGAAAAGGCTGTTGAAGAGAGCTCCTGGGAGATTCTCTTAAGAAACCCCCCGATGACTTGGGGGATTCAGAAGATGGAGACGGCCCCAAGAACAAAGAAGCTGCTGGAGAACCGAGTGCAGCAAGAACGACCCCTCCCGGGTTCACCAAGGCTCCTCCTGTGAGGAGAACGGGGAAAGAGCCCATGGACCTCACTAGAGACGAGGTCCGGATCCTGAAGAAGATGGCGGGAAGCGCCAACACCAAGGAAAATCCCCCGGATCCCAAGAACAAAGGGAGGGTAGTCGAACAAGTATTTTTCCAGCCGCTGACTACTCCAAGCGCCTTCAGCTCCAACGAGAAAGAGATGCCGAAATTTGGGCATCACCCGTATCAGCTACCATGAGCATCTCTTGCGGGCGTCGAGCCAACGACGTTAAACAAGTGCGCTTCATGGGAGGCAACCCATGTTCTAAAATTTTTCCCCACTTTTCAGCGTTATTTTTGACTTTATTTTGTCTATTTTTATAAATAAAATCAGCCGCGAGAACATCCGTTCGGGGACTTAAACAATTCTATTGGTTTTTGCAGGAGACAAGCCCCAACCGATCGGATGACAACTCACCCGATCGGTTGGGATGTATCTGATACATGCCGAGATCTGCCGCCATATGACCCGATCGGTTGAGTAATGAAGAGACCGGGTGGCAGACCGGGTGAGCTGGGGAGAACTCTCGGAAATTTTTGGGGGAATGTCAACCGATCGGTTGAGTTCTAGCGCGATCGGTTGACGCGACCGGGTGAGCAGCCCTAAGCTCTCGGGAAAATGAGTGGAGCGGCCAACCGGTCGGTTGAAAAGTCAACCGACCGGTTCGCCTGTAGCATTTCTTCGGCAAGATTTTCGACCTAACCGTCAACCGATCGGGTGACAAGTCACCCGATCGGACTTAAAACCCTATATAAACCCCCCGACACCCGTTCATTCCCACCCTCGCCCGATCGCCCGAATCGCCACCGTTTCGACTTCCCTCGTGCGCCTTCCTACTTTCTTCCCCAAGATCAACCTCGATCTTCCTCCCCCGCCATCTCCCTACCCGTCCACCATCATTTCTCTCCATTCCCCCGCCATCTCCCTCCACACAAACCCTAAATTTCACCCATTCTCCCCAACATCGGAACTTGTTGAAGAGATCACTGCGGCTTCACAGCGTGCTCCAATCGAGTAGCATCGGGGCGTCTACGATCGACTATCTTCATCTCATTTGGGTAAACTCGCTCCTTTGCTTAATTTTAATTTTACCCCAAATATTCCAATTGCTTGTTGGTCGTATTTCGTGTTTGTGTTAAATTCGTTGTACTTTTACGTACTCGCGCACACACAAGACACCCGCACAATGCCTCCCCGCCGTGTTAAACCCACCGACACCAGCTCTTCGAACCCAAGGCCCAACCGTCGTGCTCGTCGCGCACAGCCCCCCGCTCAGCCCACCACACCCAACCCATTTGCCCCCGATCAAGACCAAGTCGATCGATTCATGGCCATGATCCTCCTAGCTGGGCAGGGTGGTCGGATAACCGAGGAGTCCGTCGACCGAGACCTCCCCTTTTTTCAAAGCTTCGTTCGCCACATCCACGAAGACCCACCCGACGTCTCCGAGCTCCACATTCCACCCCCCACGACCCCTGGTCCACAGCGCAGGCCCCCGTCACCACCCCCAGAGGGTGGTGCCCCTACTTAATTTTACTCTCCCACTTTTGCCCCCCCCCATTTTTGTGCCCATCTGTCTTTTCGGGGCCCTACTTTGTCTCTGTCGGAGGGAGGGGACTATTTGCGTGTTGCTTTCTAGATTCACCTCTTTTGTTTTTGACTCCCCCTTGCACATCTCTGCATTTCATTGATCACATCATTTCGCTAGCACTTTCTGGTCTAGCTTGGGGGACGTCTATTTTTGGTGTGCTGTCGTGTTTTGTTTGTTTTTCTCATTTTGTGTGTGTGTGTGCTTGTTTTTCATTTTTTGAGTGTCATGTCGTGTGGTCTTATTTTTATTTTTCGTATTGTTTGATTTTGATTTTGATCTTTCTTTCTTTTTCAATTTTATCTATGTGTTTTCCTCGTTTTCATTTCTTTTTGTGTCAGTGCGTATTCCCCCCCATTTTCATTGCCCTCCCGTACTCACTCATATTGCATTGAGGGCAATGCAAACTTCAGCTTGGGGGAGTCGCACTGTGTGCGTCGTTTTAGTCCTTCTTTTTCTGTTTTTTGTGTCGTTTTCATCGTGTTTTTATTTTTTCTTTTTTTCTTCTTTTTTAGCTCTTTCTCCTAGAGATGAATCCTATGATGAATCGCCACAAAGTCACACACACCTAGCATTGCATCGACAATCACACTCGCTAACCCTAGGATTTCGAGTCCTCTTGCATTTCACGCATCGCGGGTTCACTTAGCTTTTTGTGAGTCGTGTGTTGTGACTAGCATTGGTGTGCTTCTGCCTTGTGATTTTACTCTATATACCTGTCCAGGAATGACCCCTAGATTATCATGCTCCGATTTGAATATGCGGTATTTGTTTCCACTATATGCATGCTATATTTATATCGTATACTTCAATTCGCATGCGTCGGGATTCCACAACTAAGGACTAGGATAACCCATTTAGCCTACGCTCTATTTAGCGAGAACAGTTTCCTTTGCCCAAGTGTTTAGATTTCGACTTCTTTTTTGTTTTACTTGGTGCAAATCCCCTCGTCGTGTACCGTTCTCCCACTTGGGAGAGTACACATGTGTATAGCCAAAAACCCAAAAACCCAAAAAAAAGGAGAAAAGAAAAGAAAAACCCAAAAAGAAAAGAAAAGAAAAATTGTGTATAGCCCAAAAATCCAAAAAAAAAATACAAATGCCCAAAACCCAAAAAAAATTTCCGTGTGAATATTTTTTCATACTTGCCAAGAATAAAGGGAAGGCGAGAATTTGCACCGAGTGTTCTTCTCCACGTCATCTCAACCCCCGTCGTTATAGAAAACACTTGGCTTAGGAACTTTTTAGCTAGTATCTAGGCTATAGTGGCGTGATTTCCTTAACCCTAGTTGTGGAGTCCCCGATGCATGATACGCTTCTATTCTAACTCTTCTCATGCATGCTTGAACTTATATTCGCCGCTTATTTCAATTCGGATCGATATTTTGGGTCATATCTTGGATTTGTGTATATCGAGCCTAATAGCACATCGTAGAAAGCATCACCATTTGCTAGCACACGACGACGCTCACTCGCGCTTCACTGCGTGGGCCCACGACACTTATTTGGACTCGCTTTCCTAGGTTTAGTGGTGTGATTTGGCGTTTGCTTGCTTGGTGTGTCGTTTCTGATTTTGGTGGCTCTGATGGACGATCTAGGGTTTAGAGTTTTCTTTTTCCTTCTTCCTCTCTATTTTCCCCTTCCGAGCTCCTACTCTCACTCGTCTTCCTCGAGGACGAGGAAGAGTTCAGCTTGGGGGATTTTGACGTGCGTTTATATTTCATATATTCACGCACGTTTTCTTTTGTGTTTCTCCGTGTTTTTCAGCCGTCTCTTATTCGTTTTCGTATATTTTCCCGTTTTCTTTCACTTTTCTTTGTTTATCCATGATTGCAGGGGTTCGACCACGTAGGGGACGTTTAACGATGATATCCCAAGTCCCCGGAGCAACGGGAGAAGTCACGCGTGAACCAGGGGGTCAAACGTCGAAGAATTCATCTTTCAGCCCCTCACCCGGTCGGTTGGTCATCTTCAACTGATCGGGTGATGCACGCGTGCACCACCCGGTCTCTGCCGCAGCTCACAAAGAAGTCACCCGACCGGTTCGTAGACCGGTTCTGCGGGGGGCTGTTCTCTGTTTTTCGAGCAGAATTCCAACCGATCGGGTGACTCTCACCCGATCGGTTCATCTGTAGCTGAAGAAGAAGAGCTGAAGACACGGACGTCAAACCGATCGACTCACCCGACTGCTCCAAGATCCAACCGGTCACTCAAGAACTCACCCGACCGGTTCATGAGATCGGGTGAAAACTCGCCGTTTTCTGCTATTAATCTGTAACGGATCAACCGATCGGTTGACTTGTCAACCGATCAGTTGATGCGAAAATCTATAAATAGAACCCCTAGGGTTCCAGAAAAGGAAGCTGTTGTTTTTTCTACTGTTTTATTTCCCTGTGACGGCTGTAATTGTTACTCTTTTGTAAGTTTTCAGATCTTTCTAAAATTTTAGTATTGTCTTTATTACTCCATTACTTCCGCATTGCAATTGTCCGATTATGATTTCAACGGTTAAATTTCATTTAGATCGCTTTTTCATGAATTTTTGTGAGTAGTTCCCAAATCTGGGATTTTGGTGGAAACCCCTTCGGGGGCTCTTCCCGATGCGTCCATAGGGTTAGGAAATCGATAGGGAGTAGGAATTTAACGGTTACGCAGGGTGTTTCATTGTCATCGGCGGGAAAAAGACCGCCTTTGACCGTTGGGCCAAGGGGGAATAAACTTGGCGGTTGACTCCCTAGCCATAGCTCACGCCTTTAGCGTAGACGCCGAATCCTAGCACGCGGGAGCGGCAGGATGAGACGTCGGGAGATATCGTTGTGGGCTTAGTGCTCCCGGGATCGATCAGTGTTAATGGACACGGGAGTGCCCACTGATCGAATCCAGGAAGTCCGGTGTATCATCCTGGGCACCGACCGGAATATCGGGCCCATGGGACGCCGGTACCACTTTCAGAGGCAACGTCTCACCATTAGACCCTAATCCCGATCGCTATCCATACCCGTAGGCCGTATCGGCGAGAGTCTCTCGTCGGGTTGGAAACCAAAGTCCCGGGTTTACTTTCTTTTTGTTCATACCCTTTTATTTCCTTTCGTGACAACCATCTACCGATTCGGGCTAGCTCGCCCCTCGGGGTGATTTAGGTCCTACCTGACCCAAGCACAACCTCGCCTCCCTGAGTTCGATATTCCCGCACCCTACACTAACCGTGAAACTTGCGGTAAACGACACCGCGCTGCCGCGACGCAAGCGGGGCGCCGGTCAAGTTTATGGCGCCGTTGCCGGGGAGGCAACGTGCTTGTTATTTTAGGATCTCTTGAACCCTCGTGTCTAGCTCACATCCCTACCTCGCGACAATTTTCGCATTCTCCTTTTTCTTTTTTATTTTTCTTATTTTTATTTCTTATTTTATCTGTTTCTTTCCCACTTGTCGCTTCACGGGTGTTTGTTGTTTTTCATGCGCAGGAGTTCAAGGAGTCTTGACGACTTGATCCCCCTCGATCCAGAGATTAATGCCACCCTTAGGCGTTTGGCCGCTGAGAAGCGAAGAAGAGAAGATCCTGAATCCATGGAGGAGAACACCCCACCTCACAAGTCTCTGCTGGAGTACTCGATGCCATCCATCGAGTCTACTTCCGCCATCCGATCTCCAGCTATTGCGGCCCAAAGCTTTGAGCTGAAGCCGTCTCTAGTGACATGGATCCAGCAGGATCAGTTTGCGGGTGCACCCATGGAGAGCCCGATCGAGCACCTAGACTCCTTCTTGGAGAAGTGTGACACCTTCCGGATTAATGGTGTCACGACAGAGGCTATCCGTCTGAAGCTGTTCCCCTTCTCTTTGCGAGACAAAGCCAAGTAATGGCTAAGGGGGAAGGACCCCAACACTTTCAACACCTGGGAGAAGCTCTCCAACGCTTTTCTGACAAAGTTCTTTCCTCCGGGGAAGACCATGAAGTTGAGGAGTGAGATCTCCTCCTTCTCCCAGGCCAGCCACGAGTCCTTGCATGAAGCTTGGACGAGATATAAAGAGATGCAAAGAAGATGCCCTCACCATGAGCTTCCGAAGTGGCAGATTATTAATCTGTTCTACAATGGGTTGAGGGATGACCTGAAATCTTCTATGGACGCCGCGGCTGGGGGTTCCTTCATGTCTAGAAGCGAGGAAGATGCCGGGCATATTCTGGAAAATATGACATCCAACAATGAGCGGTGGTGTGACGAGAGAGCCACACCATGATCCGGGGGTATACACAGAGTCGAGGACGTCGACAAACTTTCAAGCAAGTTTGACTTGCTTTCGACCCAGATCTCCGCACTAATGGTAGGAGCCGGTGGGACCGGTACACAGCAAATTTTTGCGGTAGAGTCCGAATTCTTTGGGGAATTCGACGGTGGTGACATCTCACCACCGTTGGATCAGGCGAGCGCACTATTTTACAACCCTACGGGAAATGCGCCGTATCCGCCAAGGACAAATTCCAACCCGGCCTACTCTCCAAACAACCGGAACCACCCGAACTTCAGTTACCGGCCACCATTTCAGCCCTCACCGCCTCAGCAGCCGCAGCAAGAAACTTATCAGCCGGCTAGGCCACAACAACAACCATTTCAGCAACAATCTTACGTCCCCAGGAATCAGCAGCCGTTCCAGCAGCAGCAGCAGTATGGCCAACAGAGGGCCGTCTCTCCGGTTGAGTCTCTCTTGACTCAATATATTACCAACCAGGAGAGGATCAACCAAAAGCTGGAAATGGGTCAGCGGACCCTCACGGACCAAGTAACCCAGCTGGGGTTACAAGTGGCGAACCTTGCAAGGTCACAAAACCAATTACCGCCACAACCGGAGGTGAACCCGAGGGGAGCAACCCAAACATAGGCACTCGTGCACGAGCACGCAAATGTGTCCGCTATCGTTCTGAGAAGCGGGACACAAATTCCTACTAGAGTGCCCCCTAGCAACCCGGAAGCACCATCGGTCGTTGAGAAACCGATCGAAAAATCAAACGACGCCGGTGCTTCGTCATCAAATCCTATGACTCCGGAGGGAGTCTCTGAAGAAGAGAATAAGAAGAAGGAGGAAGAGAGCCCGAAAGTGTATAAACCCGTTGTGCCATTTCCACAACGGTTGGCTCAGGCAGAAATTGATGAGAAATATGGCAAGTTCTTCGCCATGGTCAAGGACCTGAGTTTGCAGATCCCCTTCCTAGAAGCAATCGAAACAATCCCCTCCTATGCAAAATTCTTGAAAGATTTGGTGACGAGAGGGTCTAGAAAAGAGAAAGTAGTGTTGACGGCGGAGTGTAGCGCTCTTATCCAGAGGGCAAATCCGCCGAAACTTAAAGACCCGGGGAGCTTTTCCATTCCTTGCATGATCGGGGCAGTGAAGATTCATCGTGCACTCGTCGATCTCGGAGCGAGTGTAAGTTTGATGGCCTTGTCGATGTACAAAAGGATAGGAATGGGTGATTTGGAGTCCACCGGCATGACCCTACAACTAGCTGACCGATCAGTCAAATATCCAGTGGGAGTTGTGGATGACCTCCCCGTGAATGTGAGAGGGGTGCAGATACTCCAGTTGGATTCGTACCCGTGCACTAACAATGGCCCCCATTATTTGCGCCTCAGAAATCACACTGAATTAGACCAAATGATGAGTAATCTCCTTAAATGCGCACGGTTTTTGAAACATCTGATTTGATTTATGTCGCCAAAAACCTTTCGCCTTTGGAGAGATCTCTGCCGTTCTTGTGGTTGACCTTGGACACGCATCGCACATCAGACATCAGCCAGTTGGATTTCTTCATATAAAACAAAAAAGCGAGGAAAAAGTATAGATCTTTCTGCTTCATCTTCTTCCTTGTTTTGTAAGCTTTCTTCCAGCGTCACCTCCCCAGAGATCGCCTGTTCCTTTTCAAGGTATCCCCCCTCTTCGACTCTGATTCTCTTTAGGTTCGTCTGGTATGTTTACTCCAGTCGTATTCAAGAAGCCGACCTATGAGGAGCTTGTAGTATGCCTTCGGCCTCCTCGATGCGTGGAAGTCCCTAGAAAGGAAAAAAGAATTTGGATTGAGCCAAGCCTTCCCATTCGTCGAAGGGATCGGAGGTCGGAGGTCGAAGGTCCCTGAAGTTATCGTAGATATGGCCCCTAGGTTTTCCCTCGATTTGAATGCCAAGGTTTGGCGAGATTTCTTCTGCGATCCTTTTATGGTTAGAGTGTCCAATTCGGATGAGAGAGTGTGTTTCCCACAGAAGAGTGAGGTTGGGGTGTATCTTAAATATTTTCTCTTAGGACTCTGATTCCCCCTTCACCCCTTCATCGTGGAAGTTCTGTGCTCTTCGGAGCTTTCTATCTGTAGACTTGCTCCTTAGGCTTTCCCTCCCTTGGTTGGCTTCATCGAGTTGTGCAAGCTCTGTGGAGTCCGTCCGAACCTTGGGCTATTCAGATATTTCTTTAGGATAATAGCCGACCCTCACCGAGTGTGGTACCATATCGCTGCTCACTCGGCCACGAGGCTCATATACGACCTTCCAATTTTCGACCCTGCGTGGAAGGATACCTTTGTGTTTGTCGTCCTTCCTGATCCGGGTCTATTGCTCAATGGTTGTTGTTCTTCGAATCCTGAGCTTGCAGAGGAATCCCATTTATCGTCGGAGGAGGTCAGAGCCATGTCGTCGCTAGGCAATGCTGAGGTAGTGAAGTCTCTTTTGGGTCGGCCGAGGCAAGAAATGTCGATTTAGTATTTGTTGGATGATCACACGTTAAAGATCCTTCTATGGAGCTCGGGTAATGTATCTCAACTCTATGTCTGTGATACCATATCATTGTTAGCCTTTTCCAGTCTATCTTTTTGGAATTCTAATATTTTGTCTTCTGAGAGACATATAATATACTGAAAGCATTCCTCAACTTTCTCTTTATTTGATATTGCTCCATCGTTTAGGTATTTTTAGAATGCTCCAATGCCTTCTTCAGCTGCTTCTTTTTCAGCTTTCAAAATTTGTTGTGTAATTAATTTTATAGGTATTTCGCCTTTCATTGTATATACATCTATACGATGTTCTAATATTCTAATTATATATTTTTCTTTGGATATATATCTTATCAAAGGCATTTCATAACATGTTCCTAGTGATAATGTAAATTTTGTTTTTTGTATTTGTTGGTATTTTTCTTGGTTTAGCTGTATGGATTCTTCATACCCAAATTCATCATCTTTTATATATGTTGTTTCCGAAACTTCTGTTATTTCTGATTCCATTTTTGTCTACAGTTTTCTCATTTAGTAGATTGTTAAATTCATTTTCCAAAGCCTCTGAATTATCTTCAGAGATTGTGTCTGATATGTCACTTTCAGATGACATATCTGAAATTACTTCTTTGGGTTCTCTTTCTTTTACTATAGTGATTTTTCTTAGTGCATCCTTATATATTTGAACATTATATTTTTCTCCATTAAATATCTGGATTCTGCCATCTTTCTTTTTACTAATCACTACATTTTGTCTGTTCTTCATTACTCTATATTCTTTATGATCAAAAATATATTCACAAGGACTGAATCTTTGCCACTCACGATAATTATATTTGTTGACTACATATATGATTAACAAAGGCCGACGAAGTGGTGAGTCTAATATGGGCCGAGTTTGGAAGGAGCAGAAGAAGAAGAAGAGAACGGTCGAAAGGTCGGCGCCCATGCCGACAGGTCGAGCGCACGTGTTGAGGGATCCGGCTCTTGGTCTCCTATCCAAATCCACCAAAGCTCATCTTCCAAGGGGGAGAGATTAGGCAGACCTCCAAGCCTTCTTCCCGAGCCTCCTCAAAAGAGGCCTCCAGCCAGGCTCCCGTGCAGCCCGATGTGCCTCTGGCTTCCATCGTGGTTGCAGAGCTGAGGTGGTGGTCGACATCGACGCTGTCGACATTGCTGAGTCGACTGAAGCGGTCGGCCAGAAGAGGGAGATTCCCTCCCATGGGGAGGAGGAGTCTAGAAAGAGGAGGTGAATGATGGAGGAGGATCCATTGGGGAAAGGCATGGGGGTCGCTCCTCTCGAGCCTCAGGGGGTGGTGGAGACCCCTTTGGCATCTTAGGCCCCCGTGACGCCCCTTCTGGATCAGTGGCCCTGGGGCGACATTGTGTCGACCGTTCCTTTGGTCTGCTCGATCCCTGCAGAGTTCGATCCAGTGTTACCACTCAATCAGCTTTCGTCTCGATCCTCGGAGCCGCGGCAAGGTGCATTTCATCTACGTCCCTTTGCCATTGGAAAGGAGGAGTCAGCCTTGAGGGATTTCGGGATGACTGCATGGTTGTGGAGAACTCGATTCTTCCTAAGGATCTGGAGAACATGCAGAGGTTGAGCCTCGAATGGGTGGCCAACTCTTTTGTGGGTAGAGGATACCAGGTATGTCACCCGAGTCCTTGTATATCGTCGTCCAAGTCAGTCGTTGTTTTGACTAACCCCTATTTTTACAAATGTCCCTTCTCGGAGCCATGCTGCACCGTCAAGCTGTCAACCTGATCGAAGGATGTCTGTAACGGTCGCTTTCCGACCTTATGATTTTCCCTGCGTGCACGTGCTTTATCGTGCACGTATTTTATTCGGCTTTTCCTGGATTCCGAAATATGCGATGTGATATTCCGTTGTGATCGTTTGGGAGTGTAGGATTTTATAGTAATGTTTGGGAATGCCGTTTCGTGGTTCGTTTTCTCGCAAAATGATTTTGAACGATAGGGGCGTTTTAGTCATTTGACTCAAAATGCCTTTTCCAATTTTACGTTAATTTTTGGTAGGTGTTACGCACAATCGGGCTTCGTAGATCTATGTGTCTCATCTCCACGATCGCCCCGGTATTTTCGGATTATTTTTCTGATGCCCGGTTTGAGAGATATCGCCCGGATAAACCTCGACCGTCAAACTCCCCAATCAGATTCAAATTTCGAATTGTTAGCCAAATCTGGCTAAATCTCTTATTTAAGCTGTTTTAAATATTTCCTACACTGTTTATCTATGGTCCCCTAGAATTTTCCCTTAATTGTACACCACTAACTCTTTAATTTTCCCTTTTAGCCATTAACCCTAAAGTTATTTATCACTTTTAATTATTATAATAATGACCTAAACCTAGTACCCTAATTTTCCATTCACGAAAATAACCCTAGGGGAAATTTTCTCCCACAGCTGCCGTTACCAAAATTTTCCCCCTCCCTATCTCTCTCGCATCTCTCTCTCACCCCGCGCCCTCCGGCATTTCCCTCGCATCCACGGCAAGACCACCACCCATGCCTACGATCCAGAGCCCGCGGCCCCTCTCATCCGCCCTCACGGCTCCCTGCGCAGCGCCGTGACCCTCCCGATCGTCGCAGCTACGCATCCCCATGCTGCCGTGATCGCCTGCCCCTCTCGATCGCCGCTTTGCTCCGTTCCGCATCCGACCTCGGAAAAAACTCCGACCAAAATCCGGTCTCCGATCGCCCAGCACGAACACCGCCTCGACCACGCATTAGCCGCCTCGGGCCGTATCCGGTCTCCCCTGTATTTACTCCCCCTCCCCTGTTCACAGCCTCGACCAAAGACCGGCGGTGCCCAGTGCACCTCACCGTCCTCGCCTGCAAGACCCTTCCTCCGGCGTCGTTCGACCTTCCGACCGCCGCTCCGACCACGGCGGCAGCCCCTGTCCACCTGAAAACCCCCCGTCGACCGCTGATTTTCCTCTAGCCGCCAACTCTCCGTCGCTCCCATCTCCGGCGGCCGCATCGGCGAGCTCGCGGATCGCAGCACCAAGAACCCCGTCCTCTACCTCGAATTTCCCAACGGAAGGATGAAGCTCTTCGGTACTCATATTTATCCGAAGAACAAGTACCTGACGCTGCCGCTGACGAAGTCAGCGAAGGGGGTGATGTGCGAGGATTGTTTCGAAAGCTTGTTTGTGTTTTCCGAAGCATGGTGGATTGGGTCAAAGGAAGAGGACCCAGAAGAACAACAGCTTGAGTTTCCTAAGGATATGGCAGAGAACAAACACACGGGTCCTGACTTCAAAGGAGGGGCTGGGGGCAACATCTGATGAAGCAACATCTCTTAAAAGACCTACCAATGAACATAGAGAGAAATCACCCTCTCCTGGCTCTGAATCGGAGGAAGATATGCATGAGGATTGGTATCCTTCGACTGGATGAAATATGAAGAGTGTGACCGAAGCTACACCAGTTAGACAATCTGCTAGAACGTCTGGAAGAACATTAAATTATGCAGAATCCTCTGGGAGTGATTCCATTGCCAGTGATGCGGATGAACCTAAAGAGGAAACTGAGACGGAGATATCTACTGACTTTTAGATAAATCTACGCTACCCGTAGCCGAGACGCCGTAGACGACGAGGAGATCCCCCGTTCAGACGCTACGTCCATCCCACATCAAACAATGAAGAGGTTGGTCCCCCGAACTCGTAGCAAACCCACACCGTAGCAAAACTGAACCCTAACTAAAAATCGGACAACGATAATTAAATTTACTTTCCCGCACCAGTAAAATGCTGCTTGATCACTCCGTATTTTACACCTTTTTTCTGCATGTTTGCATGCCATTTAGATCGCTCAAATCGTGTTTGTCACGTTTATTCGACAATATTGTGATACTTTTCACGATTTGTTGTTTTTGTCGTATTTCAGGAGATTTGGAGCGATTTGGAGTGATTCTGAGATGCACCCACTCCGGAGTGTCACCGACGACTCTCTTGAGGGGTATTCTGCGATTGGAAAGGAGTGGAAGAAGAAAAAACGTCGTAGGAGCGGCGAGGAGGCAAAAATACGAAGAATGGGGATTTTCAGCATGCCACTCGGCCGAGTGAAGGAGTCACTCGACCGAGCATATACAGCCCGCTCGGCCGGCCAGATCGGATACGCAACAGAGC
This sequence comes from Scilla litardierei, assembly GCA_030789695.1. NCBI lineage: Eukaryota > Viridiplantae > Streptophyta > Magnoliopsida > Asparagales > Asparagaceae > Scilla > Scilla litardierei. The sequence goes on from CM061142.1 coordinate 532,105,576, forward strand.
TAATATCAGCGTGCACTCGGCCGAGCATCGCCAGACCACTCGACCGAGCACCGAGTCATCCCTCGCCTGAGTGGAGCCAAGACGAAGGCAACCAAAAATGTTGAACTCTCTGGAATCCGTCAGTCAGCCCCAAAGACCGACTCGGCCAAGTGACAAACGCCGTCCGCCCGAGTGAAGAACGCCCATCGGCCGAGTGAAGAAAAGTCACTCGGCCGAGTGACTCCCGAGGAGACGACCCCAAAGACCCCCAACTCTCTGGAATCCGTCAGGGTCTCTCACTCGGCCTAGTGACATTTGTCACTCTGCCGAGTGAGCCGCGCTGCCTGTGGCGTAAGTTGCGATTTTGAGGCTGCGCAGGGGCAGTTTCGTCACAGTTTTTTGGGCGATTTTGGGGGGTATTTAACCCCAGTTATTAACCTAGTTTAGAGAGTTTTTTCCTAAACTTTTGGGCAGCCTTTTTGATTAACTTTTAGGAGATTAGATTTGGATTATTGGAGAGGAGATAAAAGTTCTTTTTTGTTGGATGCTATTGGAACTCCATTGGTTTGTCTTTCTCTCTATTAAAAACCCTATTTTTTCTTGATATCTTGATTATTGCAATGAATTCTCTTGTTATTTCCATTGAATATCTAATGATTTGCATGATGAATTGTGAGTAGTGTTATCGTCTTAGGGCGTAGGGATGCACCCTACGAGCCCAATTTAAAATTTGTGATGAATAGGTAAAATTCTTGCTAGGATTGATTAGGGTTAGTTTGGGATTGATTTAATACGAATAGCTAGGGATTCATACCGATTGGGATTTGCAAGAGATTGGATCCCAATTCGATAGGAAGCCCTAGAAATTCGAATTAGGTTGTAGTTGGATTCCCCTAGGATTGGTTTGCAAGAGATTGGACCAATACTAGGGTTTTCGATTGCAATTCCATACCGGTACCCGTTTGCAAGAGATTGGACGGGTAGGAACTATCCCAACCTAGGTCGTAGCTCGAGTTTGCACGAGAGTTGGCTCGAGATACGATTGAACGATGATGTTGTTCTTCACGCTAGTTTGCCTAGGTTAGGGTTTGCAAGAGATTGGACCCTACCCTAGGTTTGCTATAGACCGGCAATAGCGCGAGAGCGTGAGCTTGGTTATACATTTAGTTGCAACTAGTTCACCCGAATTTCAAGTCTAGCAATTGTGAAACCTACGAATCACAATGATGAGATACGGCAAGTAGCGGGGATTCCCTATCCCTAGGCGTCTTTATTAATTTGATATTTTCTTTCGTATAATTGAACGACTGTGACCGCATTACTGCGAACATTTCTCTACTGTTCCTATAGCCAGGTTGACTGAAGAAGAAACTGTCATACGTCCTCCTCGTGTTCGATACCCGCTCGCCGCTACACCGTGCGCTTGCGGTAAGACTACAGTGTCGTCGTCCCGGGACGTGTATCCGGGGCATGATCAAGTTTTTGGCACCGTTGCCGGGGAAGCGTTTTTGACGGTGTTCGATATCGACCACCCGGTATTTTTCTTCCTTACTTTACCTCCTTCTATATTCTTTCCTAACTCTGTCTGCAGCCCTATTTGCATACTCTCCCAGTGTTTTGCATGAGATCTTAGCAGATAATATGGGGGATGCAATGTCAACGACTGAGTCTAGCCAGGGAGATGATGATTCCTTTGCAGACCTCCTTATGGAACTTGTTGATGAGGTCCACGCTACCGGAGCTTTTGCTATTAATATTAAGGACCCCATCGAACAATTGTTTGCTAGCTTTGTGATGGATCAAATCTCCCCGGATGGGACTATTGGGGGCGATATCAGAGTTGATGTGAGGGACGATAAGCTATATTTCGTAGACGGTAAAACATGCGTCGAAGAGTACTACACTCCCGAGGAATCCTTCGAGCAAACCGATATTCAGGGAGTTACATTTTACGACCATCACTCTTGCATTTATGAATCTGCTTACGTATTTCTTGATCCCAGGAATGAACCGGAGCAGAGTGGAGGTCCTGACGATGCTAGCGCAGAATTGGAGAGCGTCTATTCCGATGCACCGTTCTCACTAATAAGTGAATCTGAGTCTCCACACGAGAGCACACCGTCTGAACATGAGCTAAACTCGGATGTCGAAGGAAAAGCCACACTCATGCAAGCTGATGAAGTAGAGGGTACGACACCTCTTGAGGTAGAGCTTAAACAATTGCCACCGAATCTAAGGTATGCTTTCTTGGGTAATAAATTAACCTTTCCGGTGATAGTTAACTCCCACCTCACTCATGATCAACTTGAGAGACTCCTAGACGTTCTTAGGAGCCACAAAGATGTCCTTGGCTACACCATCTCTGATCTAAAGGGGATAAGCCCTAGGCTTTTCACACACAGAATCCATTTGGAAAATACTGACGCCACCTCCATAGCGCCTCAAAGGCGGTTGAATCCGAACATGAAAGAGGTGGTTAAAAAGGAAATCCTAAAATTGCTCGAGGCCGGTATTATTTACCCTATCTCTGACAGTAGGTGGGTTAGCCCCGTTCACGTCGTCCCCAAGAAAGGGGGGATGACCGTTATAAAAAATGATAAAGGAGAGCCCATTTCTACACGCACTGTCACAGGATGGCGGATGTGCATTGATTATAGGAAACTAAATAAAGCCACCCGAAAAGACCATTACCCATTACCCTTCATTGATCAAATGCTTGAATGCCTTGCTAAACATAAATACTTTTGTTATTTGGATGGGTATTCGGGGTTTTTCCAAATCCCTTTGCATGAAGATGACCAAGAGAAGACTACTTTTACTTGTCCCCATGGTACCTATGCCTACCGTAGAATGCCCTTTGGTCTATGTAATGCTCCCGCCACCTTTCAGAGATGCATGACATCCATTTTCTCTGATTATATTGAAAATATTATGGAGGTCTTTATGGATGACTTCTCGGTTTATGGAAGTGAGTTTGATTCTTGTTTGGCTAACCTTACTAAAGTCCTTAAAAGATGCCAACAAAATAATCTTACTCTAAATTGGGAGAAGTGTCACTTCATGGTCACGGAAGGTATAGTTCTTGGGCACCTTGTCTCCTCGAGAGGAATTGAGGTAGATAAGGCAAAGATTGAGGTAATCGAGAAACTCCTTCCTCCTATTAATGTCAATGGCATTAGAGGCTGTCTTGGTCATGGGGGGTTTTACCGCTGCTTTATCAAGGATTTCTCCTTGATTGCCCGACCTCTTACTTCCTTGCTTGCTAAAGATGCTCCGTTTGTTTTTTCAGGTGAGTGCTTGCAAGCCTTCAATACATTGAAGGAAGCATTAATTTCTGCACCCATCATACAACCACCGGATTGGAGCCTTCCCTTTGAGCTCATGTGTGATGCAAGTGACCAAGCCATTGGAGCAGTATTGGGACAAAGGAAAGATAGGAAGCTTCATGCAATATTCTATGCAAGCAAGACATTGGATGACGCGCAGAAAAACTATACAACTACCGAGAAAGAGCTTCTAGCGGTCGTCTATTCCATTGAAAAGTTTCGCTCCTACCTCCTTGGTTCCAAGGTAATTGTCCACACCGACCATGCGGCATTGAAATATCTTCTAAACAAGAAAGAGGCCAAACCAAGGTTGATTAGGTGGATACTCTTGTTGCAAGAATTCGATTTGAAAATCAGAGACAAGAAGGGTACGGACAACGTTGTGGCGGACCATCTATCTAGGCTTATTCGCGACAAGGAGGATGAGAGCTTACCTATCGATGACACCTTCGTTGATGAGAGGCTATACGCCATAAGGCCCGGAGAAGTGCCTTGGTACGCGGACTTCGTCAATTACTTGGCTTGTGGGATTAAACCATGCGGGATGCCCACGCAACAAAAGAGAAGGTTTATGCATGAGGTCCGAAGTTATTTTTGGGAAGACCCATACCTCTTCAAGATATGCAAAGATGGTGTTATTCAGAGGTGTGTTTCTAAGGAGGAGGCAACGTCTATCATTTTGCATTGCCATGGTATGCCATGCGGGGGACATCATGCCGCCTCTAAGACTACTGCTAAGATTTTACAGAGCGGATTCTTTTGGCCAACAATGTTCAGGGATACGCACGACTTCGTCAAGGGGTGCGATAGATGCCAACGGACCGGGAACATTTCCAAACGAAACGAGATGCCAATGATGCTCATTCTCGAGGTTGAGTTATTCGATTGTTGGGGAGTGGACTTCATGGGACCATTTCTGTCGAGCCAAGGTAACAAGTACATATTGCTGGCGGTAGATTACGTCTCCAAATGGGTAGAAGCCATTGATACCCCTACTAATGATGCGAGGGTTGTTTCCAAGTCCTTCAAACAAAGTATTTTCCCACGCTTCGGGGTGCCTCGTACTTTGATAAGCGACGGGGGAAGCCATTTCATAGAAAACAAGTTTGAAGCCATGTTGAAAAAGTACGGGGTAAACCACAGAATCGGCATGGCATATCACCCTCAGACGAGCGGCCAAGTGGAGGTCTCGAATAGAGAAATCAAGCAGATTCTTGAAAAGACCGTAGATCGATCTAGAAAGGATTGGTTCATGAAGTTAAACGATGCTCTATGGGCATATCGTACGGCCTTTCGCACTCCCATTGGCGCCACACCGTTCCGACTTGTTTATGGAAAGGCTTGTCACTTGCCGGTAGAGTTGGAACACCGAGCATATTGGGCCATCAAGACCCTCAACTATGATTATAAAAGTGCAGCGGTGAGGCGACTCTTGGACATCAATGAGCTTGACGAGATTCGAAGAGATGCCTACGAGAGCTCAAGAATTTACAAGGAAAGGACCAAGATTCTCCACGACGCACGCATAACTGTTACGGACTTTAAGGTCGGAGACAAAGTCTTGCTATATAATTCCTGTCTTCGACTATTTCCCGGTAAGTTGAGGTCACGGTGGTCCGGACCTTTCACCATCAAGCACATACAACCGGGAGGAGCTTTTGAGTTGGAAGGCAAGGACGGAGCCACATTCAAGGTAAATGGACAAAGGCTCAAGCATTATTCCAAAGGAGTCCCTACGGGTGAAGTAAGTAGAATATATCTACTCAAGGGACGGCCGGATGATCTTTCATACCTCCTCGACGAGGTCATCGAAGAGGCGATCCCCCACTCCATCGGCGCACCCCACGAAGATAGCTTCGAAGAAGGCCTAGATTTGGCCGAGGAAGAGAAGATGGAGCACTCCCCTGATATCTCCATGGCGATTGATGATGGAGACGTTGATGTCGCAAGAATACGGGAGCTCTGCAAGCTCTTGAAGTTGAGGACTCCGAAGAAAGCTCCACCGATACGACGATCGGTGTCACCGGCAAAGTCGAAGACCGGAACAAGCTCTAGCTTGGGGGAGCCACCCCCAACATTGCCCGTGATGAAGGGGCGCTGAGGAAGACCACAAACCACCATAATCCAAATCCGAGCGGTCTTCCCGGCAAATTCGACGGGTGCATCTCATATGCACCCAACATCCCGCGCTAAATTGAAAATTTAAAGGGGTCGAGCTCAAGACCTTAAACGAGCGCTTGTCGGGAAGCAACCCGACGGTTATCGCATTATTTCTATTTTAGTTTTTATTATTGTTTTAGACTTTATTAGTGTTTTTGAGTCGTTTGCCCGAAAAATTGTGACAACGGGTCCTATTTTCTTTGACAGGAGGAGGAGGAAAGGATACCTATCATATGGAGGATGACCGAGGCGAAGAAGAGCGCTCCAGGAATGCGCTCGAGGCTTAGGAGGAGGAAGAAACCACCTGGAGGAAGAAAAACAGAGAGTAGAGCCAAAACGGAGCCCCGAAGTAGGAAACAGAGCCTCACTCGGCCGAGTACCATAGTCACTCGGCCGAGCAAAGAAAGCCGTCCGCCCGAGTGGCGCACCAACGAGGGAAGTCTGATGTACCAAACTCTCTGTCTTTTTTGTGATTTCAGTATAAACTGCCACTCAGCCGAGTATATTTCTTCACTCAGCCGAGTGAAACTGAGACCCTCCTAGGGCAAGTGATGCCGAGTAGCTTGTGCCACTCGGCCGAATGGACTTTCTCCACTCGGCCGAGTGTGGCAAAGACACTAAGCCGAGTCATAAGTGGCGAGGAGTTTTTAAAATTTTTTCCGTTACGCCAGTCGGTTGAGTGGCAGAGTCACTCGGTCGAGTCGTAACCACTCCTATATAAGGTGATGCGGGCTCGGTGTGATTTTCGAAACGCCCAAATCTCATTCTCGCCCGAGCCCGCGTGACCTTTTAGCTCCCGCCCGCTGCGATCAGAGCCCACTCGCCTGAATCGCTCCGACCACCTCCTCCGCTCGCCCGACCGCCATCGGCCGAGCACCGACCACCGACCCCCCCCCCACCGTCGACGACCACCCTCGCCGCCGGCCGACCGCCGATAACCTAAATTTCGCCCCTTTGCTCCTTTTTCCCCTATTTTTGACGATCCGTACGCCCATTGAGCCCCTAACTCAAATCGACTTCTCTACTTATCTGTTATACCCCATCTCCCCCATGTATTTTGAATTTTATATGCTGATATTATTGTTTGATGTGCAGGCTATCTTGGGGGAGCTTAGGGGAGCTTTCGGACGAGCTATTGGCTTCGTGGAGGCGGCGTCTTCGCACTTATCTGCTGTTTTGCTCTCACGGCGTGTTCAGGTACCTTCGTTCCATTTTTTAGCACGCCACGTTTTTCATTAGTTGGGTGAGCACTCGGGGCACACATGCCGCCCCGTACACGGCCACGCACTCGGAGAGCTTCCGCCAAGCGGAAGCGGCCGGATGAGCCCGGCCCCTCCCACGCTAGGGAGGAATCCCCTCCACCTTCACCACCTTACCCCACACAGCCATTTCCAGCCGACCCCATCCATCCGCAGCCACTTCCAGCCGATCCCATTCACGCACAGCCGCCACCGGCTCCAGCCGTCGGGCCGCTGGGCATCACGTTCAGAGACGATGCACAGCACGTCTGATTTGAGCGTATCACCCAGCACCCGATAGTACCCTCTAGGTTTGCTCATTTAGCAGACCTAGACTGCCTGGGGGTACTTGAGGGGATGCTCACGTTGTACGACAACGTGGGTTGGCGAGATTTTTTGTCTGTGTCGGCGGACACCTACGTCCGTCCGACACTCGAGGTACTTAGCTAGATCACCCGGACCGATGAGGGATGCTTCTTTAGACTCATGGATCGAGAGTGTCAGATCACTCTCGATATGCTTAGATCATTCTTTCAGTGGCCCGCAGTCCCCGTGCCCGACCGAGCCTACGCCACCACACACATCCCTCCGCCATCTTTCGATTCCCACGCCTTTTGGGCCAGGATCACGGGTTTACCACACGCCTTTGACCCTAGTAGGGCCAAGGCCTCAGCCATAGTCCACCCCTGCCTCCGCATAGCACAGCGCCTTATGGCGACCACCTTTCTAGCGAGGTACGAGCCTGGGACGATGTCTACGCCTGAGCTCTATATGCTCTACGCGATGACTCACCCCAGAGTTCTGGATAGGGATGGTGTTGCGATGGTCCCCACCGTTGAGATTGACGTCGCTAGATGGTTTTTGGACTGCATCATAGTATCGGTGGGCGCTCGCTCCCCGATATGTTGTGGCGGCCTAGTCACCCTGCTAGCCCTGATGGCCGGCGAGGACCTTCCGGCCGACCTGCGTCAACCTTCGGGCCCCACTTCACTTTCGATAGACGTCATGGCCCGGATGAAGATGCTTCGTCCCCACGGCCAGCGGCATTGGGTATGGTTGCACGGTCCCTTCGGTGCTGACTACATGATCCTCCCAAGCCCCGCTCGGACACACATAGGACCGGCACACGAGGACTGGCTTCCGGCGATGGATCTCCTGATCCCCGCCGCCTATGTGCTTGAGGCCGAGGAGGCTGAGCAGGCACCCCCTGCACCTGTAGACCCTGTGATCCCTCAGCCTGAGCCTGCACTTTCTGCCGCTCCCGACACCACTGTCCACACTTCTGCCGGTGTCGGGAGTACACTTGCTGAGTCGTCCTTCACTTCCACCACGTCTACCACCACCCCCACCACTGCTGTGCCCCTGTCGGTTGAGCCCCTCACCTCTTTGCTACCCGATCGTCCACCTTCTATTATTGAGAGCGGCGATTCTTCCTTCGTTTCCGTCGTGGAGACCCTATCCACTTTGATCTCTGTTGGGGTCTCACCTTTTGTTTCCCACACTTCCTCCCCAACAGTCGACCTTTCTGTCTCCACGGCAGTCGTCCTATCCGAGAGTGTCGTGACGTCTGTTCCCACGTCTGTGTCACTGACCTCTCTTGCCGCCTCGTCACCGATTTTGTCTTCCACTTCCACTGATGATGCTTCCACCTCACACCAGCCTATGTCCCAGCCTCGCACTGAGGCTGGGCATCCACTAGTGAGCACAGCCCCCTTTCCACACATGCCTGCTGGCCCGATTGTTTACACCGCCCGTGTCCGACAGCTCCGTCCTTCACAGCCTAGACATGTGCATCCCTCTGCCCCACCTCCCCCCGACACTGTACTTCAGAGCATTCATGCTCTTGAGGGGGCAGTGAGTAGACTCGGAGGCGACCTTAGGACTCTGTCTGCCACAGTCACCGCCATGCAGCACCGCGTCGAGCTACTTCCCGGCATTCAGTTTTGCCTGACCCAGATTCTCGAGCGACTGCCACGACCACCACCACCCACCCAGCAGACTGTTACCCAGCCACCACCTCCTCCACCTCCACCTCCGCCTCAGGATGGAGATGGCGCAGCACCACCAGCTTAGGCACACCCTTGATGCCATTGATATTTTTTTGTCGTTATGCTGCCCATTCTCTGCTTGGTCCTGATGATTTTTGCCCACCCCTCCTCCCCTCACTATTTTTGTCCCCGTTTTGATCATATCATTCTATATCCTTTTTTGGGAGTGAGGGAGAGTATTTTTGGTGACACACACATATCTGCATCACTCTTATCCTTGCATGCATCACATCCGCATCATATTTTCATTTTGTTATTTTTATTTCTTTTTATCATGCATGCACCCACCCCCCCACCCATTACACGTCTGTCGGTGTGCCACACTTCGCACATTGAGGACATTGTGCACTTTAGCTTGGGGGAGTGAGTTCTCACGCTTTCCGCTTTTATCACCTTTATTTTTAGTTTTTCCACGTTTTTTCCACTTTTGCACCCATTTTTCATCACTTTTTCATTTTTTACCATGCATCACGTTTTTCTTATTTTCTTTGTGTGTTGCATTGTAAATAGTTTTTATTTTCTTTTGTCTTTATTTCTTTCATCTTCTGCTAGAGATGACTTTTCTGTGATGATGATGACGTGGTGTTAGCTTTTCTCTATATGCATGCTATATTTGTCGTGTCATAGCTTTTTATTTCTGATATCATATGCTATATTCTGCTTTGCATTTAGAAATAGTAACCCACTCTCTTTTGCTGTATGAAAATGGATGAAATTCTATTATTAGCTGATGTCTGATGATTCATATGTATGCTATCGTAGTGTAACGACTGCTTTTCATGTATCTGGATTTATTATAATATAATATATGTTTTGGTGGATTTTCTCCTCATGTGTGGTTTTCGTCTCCGTAGCTTTCATTTTCGATCGTTTCGTCGTATTTTCTCGTTTCTTCTTTAGGATCGTCGATTTCGAAGTATGTCATTCGTGACGGGCTTCATAACGGTCGTATCTTACCATTAGATCAAGCCTAGGAGTCTTAGGAATCGATCCCGGGGCCCCGCGCTCCGTATCGGAACTTTTTGTGCTCATTAGCCGGTATAAGAAGGGGCACCGACCGACTAGATGACGATCCAGTCGGTCGGCAATCCTTCTTGGACCGACTAGTTAGCTTTCTAAATTTCTCAGGAGTTACTGTTTATCGTTAGTCGGTCTAAGAACGTTGGTTGACCGACTAGGTTGCAAACTAGTCGGTCGGCAATGCTTCTTTAACCGACTAACACATCATCTAATTTTGACACTAGTTACTGTTTACTCTTAGTCAGTCTAAGAACGTTCATCGACCGACTAGATGCTAAACTAGTCGGTCAGTATTTGTTCATGGACCGACTAACTCTAAATCCTATTTTCGTTCAGAAGTTACTGTTTGCACTTAGTCGGTCTGCGTTGGTCGACCGACCGACTAGTTGCCAAACTAGTCGGTCAGTGGTTGCTCTTTGACCGACTAACCTGTGTTAACACCCTAATTTCTGGGCAGCCGCCAGCCCATCCTATTTATACCCCTCCCAAACGATTTCATCTTCCTCCACTCGACCCAAAACCCTAAAATCGCCCCCATTGAGCCCCCATCTTCCTCCAAGCTTCATTTCTTCATCCCAAGCCCTAGATTCATCATCTAAACCCTCCATCCACTCTTTCTACCTCTCATCTTCCCCAAATCTCCATCAAATCCCCAAAATCCCCCAAAAACCCTAATTCTCCAAACTTCTTCAATCTTTTCCAGATCTGATCCTAGGGTTCTCCGGAGTGTTTCTTCCGCCTCCTCTCGGTAAGAAATCGATTCCTTGGTGTTTTTATAACCTAGTTGTATTTTTATGAAACCCTAATAAATTTCATGTTGTTTGATGTTTGTCTCCCCATAACAGCGATTTCCCCGTTGATTAGCATCCGTGTGACGAAGTGGTCGTCATCCCCGGTGCTAGGCAAGTGAAACTTGCCACTTAGGGTTTAGGCCATGTTTTAGGCCATTTGCTTGTTGTAGGCGTAAAAGAGGCTAGGCGACGAAATGATACTCGCCTAGGCGCAATTTGGGGAACTAGCTTGACAACGAAGCTAGTTCCGACATATATCATGTTGCACAATTACCATGTCATGTTTACTTTCCATTAACAGTACGCGAATTAATTGTCATGTCATTGCATTCTTTAAGTGTTGTTGTGATTGTGTAGCTTCGCTACAATATTTGTGTTCCTGGCTCGTGTTCCAGAAGCGAGCCCTGTAGTTGGAAACCCCAACGCTCGATATTGAATTGTGAAATAGGAAACAAGCTCCCGTGCGGGGCAACCCTGGCTCACTTGCTGGGCTCATGTGCAGGGACCCTGGCTTGTTTACGTGTGGGATGGGGTAAGGGTTAAGCGGCCAGTCAACTGGGGGTCTGCCTGATCAGCAACTGCAGTTGTAAGGTGTAAACTCTGGGGTGGGGTAGTGTTTAGTACCGATCGGTGTGAATGATGTACCATTCAGCTGAAGGGCGTAAACATCTACAAAACAACGTGAAACGTGAATTGTGTTTAGTGCAGATCGGTGTGAATGATGTACCATTCAGCTGAAGGGCGTAAACACCTATGAAACAATGTGAATTGATTGAGAATGTTAGTAGCTTGGCTACTCTTGTCTTGTCCCGATAATCGTTCCCTTGTACAAAATTGTCTTGCCATGTCTTAAATTGTGCACTCATGTTATAACTGCCATGTCATGCATACTATAACTGCTAGGTTGCTAGTTGCCTTACTTTCAGTTTCCTTGCCTAAGTCTTTTAGACTTGCTGACATGTGCCCCTTTACTCTTTTAGGTGACACATGTTAGATCCTGAGCCTGAGTACCTTGTTGAGGACGAGGTGTTTGCTGACGCCGAGTCCGAGCTTGTGTTTGACGGGGAGTACGTGGACACTGGGGACCAGTCCTAGTGTCTTCGTTGTGTTTTACTTTTGTTAGACAGTTGTTTTGTTATCGGTGCGTGGCACCTATACCTTGTTATGTCGTTGCTTTTGTTGGCCTTGTTCTGGGCCTTTAGACTCTTTCTTTTAGCCTGGTGGCTTTTCTGGATGTTGGACTTATTTTCATGTTGGACAATTTATGAGATGCGAGATTTTATTTCAGTCTCTCCTTGTGTTATTATTGTTGTTCCGTTATGGTTACAGGGACCTGCTTATGTTTTATTGACGCTTATCGGGTTTGGGGCTTCACAGCTCCACTCTCGTGCGGACCTTTTCACGTCTCGCCTCCATTTTAGGGAAGCGGGTCGTGACAGGTTTTGTTGGTGGCCCATGCAGGTCCTTCTGTGACTGCGATTTTTGGAATAGCGATAATAATATTAGAATGTCCAATAAACTAAGTTCGACGTCCGAGTCATAAGCTATGAGTCTAATCTGATTCGTTTTCTGTGTCACTAGATGGTAAGAAGACGTTTCACCCGTGGTGGGGGTAGTGGCGCGATCCCTCATGATGAGGAGCCTGAGCGGGAACCCACCAACGGGGAGATGATGCGGATGATGCTGCAGATGATGCAAGTGCAGCAGGGTGTGCTCCTGCAAGTCCAGAATGCTCCACTTGCTCGAGCTGCCCAGGCTCTTCCGGATGCCCCTCGCTCTGAGCCAGGAGCGAAGCAATTTCGGGAGCTGGGTCCCGCGTATTTTGATGGGTCTGAGGGTCCTCTGGCTGTCGATGAGTGGATTCAGAACATCGAGGACAATCTGAAGATGGCCAAGATCACCCCGGCTGGATGGGTTGATTTGGCGAAGAGGCAACTCAAGGATAATGCTCGGAATTGGTGGGATGCGGAAGAGAAGTTGTTGGTGGAGCCGATAGCTTGGGCTACCTTCAAGGCCAGATTTGAGGGTGAGTTCTTCCTGAAAGCTGCCAGGGAGGAGATGCTGCAGCGTTTTATCGATCTGAAGCAGGGGAGCTCGTCGGTGGACCATTATCACCAAGAGTTCATGAGGCTGAGTCGATTTGCACCAAAGATGGTGCAGGACGCTGAGGAGAAGGCTCAGAGGTTCCTGCAGGGGCTTGCTTCGGAGCTCCAGAGTTTTGTGACCTCCTCTGACCGGGAGTCTTATCAGAAGGTTCTAGTAGCAGCCAAGAGGCAGGAGCTGCTCGTGAACCAGAGGAGGGGGTCTGTTGTTGGTGCTGGGAAGAGGCCTGTGGAACAGGCGAGAGCTGTGGTTAGACCTGGATTCAGGCCTAATCAGTCTGCTCAGTTTAAGAGGCCAGGAGGGCCTATTCTGAAGACTTGCCATTTCTGCGGCAAGCCTGGCCACATCAAGGATCAGTGTCGGAAGTTTTTGGGCCAGTGTCTGGTTTGTGGTGATGCTTCCCATGTCGCGAAGGATTGTCGGCATGCGGGTCCGCTGCGGAGGGCACCTGTTGCAGCTCAGCCGTTGCAGCAGCGAGCGTCTGTTCCTGCTGGACATGGAGCAGCACTTGTTCCGCAGGTGCAGGCTTTTAGGCAGGCTGTTCCGCCGAGGAGGCAGGCTTTTCTGATGACCGCTGCGGAGAGCGAGGCTGTGGATGAGGTTATCGCAGGTAATCCTCAATCTAGCTGTTACTTTCCTAGCTGGTTTTGATTGTTAGATTGTGTTGTTTGCTTGAACATGGTTGTTTGCTAGAATAGGGTTTGATTGTTAATTGTTTGTTAGGTGTGGTTTTGGTTTGCACATTTCCTGCACGGGTCCTCTTTGACTCTGGTGCATCGATGTGCATTATTTCTCGGAGCTTCGTGGAGAGGCATTCCTTGTCGACATCCCCTCTTCCCAAGAGTTGGAATATCGTTACAGGGAATGGCGTGGTCTCGGTGCATCGTGGTTGCAATTCTTGCTCTTTGGTGGTCTGTGGACATGAGCTTTTCGCTGATTTCATTGTCCACGACATCATCAACTATGATGCGGTTCTTATGATGGACTGGCTTGCGAGCTTCTATGCTACGATCGACTGTCGGAGAAAGAAGGTGGTGTTCGAGATTCCCGGACATCCAGTATTTGAGTTCAGTCGTGGTAGCAGTTCGCTTGGTCCTGTCAGATTTCGGGCCAGGCTGGTGGAGGCTGTGGCTTTGCAGATGGAGCTGGAGTGGCCAGCTGTGGTGCGAGATTTTGGCGACGTCTTCCCCGAGGAGATGTCTGGTTTGCCACCTGATCGAGCTCTGGAATTTTCTATCGATCTCGTTCCAGGTGCGCAGCCGATTTCGAAGGTGCCGTATCGTATGGCACCTGCAGAGTTGGAAGAGTTGCGGAAGCAGTTGGATGAGCTTTTGCAGAAGGGTTATATTAATCCTAGCGTGTCTCCGTGGGGAGCACCGGTGTTGCTGGTGAAGAAGAAGGATGGTTCGCGTCGCATGTGCGTGGACTATCGGGAGTTGAACGCGATGACCATTAAGAATAAATACCCGTTGCCTCGCATCGATGATATTTTTGATCAGCTTGGAGGTTCGAGGGTGTTTTCTAAATTGGATTTGAGGAGTGGTTACCATCAGTTGAAGGTGAAGAAGGGAGATGTTCCGAAGACAGCGTTCAGGACGAAGTATGGACACTATGAGTTTGTGGTTATGCCTTTCGGCGTAACTAACGCGCCCGCAGTTTTCATGAATCTGATGAACCTGATTTTCTACGACTTTTTGGATAAGTTTGTCGTTATCTTTATTGACGACATTCTGATCTATTCGAAGTCGGAGGAAGAGCATGCATCGCACTTAAGGACGGTGTTGGAGATTTTGAGGAAGCATCGGTTGTATGCTAAGTTTTCGAAGTGCGAGTTCTGGCTGGATAGAGTTTCTTTTCTCGGGCATGTGGTGACTGGAGATGGTATTTCGGTGGATCCCGAGAAGATTAGGGCCATCAGAGAGTGGCCTGTTCCGTCGTCTGCGTCTGAGATACGGAGTTTCCTTGGACTTGCTGGTTACTATCGGCGATTCATTAAGGACTTTTCTCGTATTGCTGAGCCAATGACCAGGTTGACGCGGAAGGATGTTGCTTTTGTTTGGTCGGGTGATTGTGAGAGTACTTTTGGTATTCTGAAGAAGAGGTTGACGACTGCCCCTATTCTTGTCGTGCCTGATCGCAGCGGTGGATTTGAGATCTTTTGCGATGCTTCTGGCAAGGGTCTCGGTTGTGTGTTGCATCAGCATGGGCATGTTGTGGCGTATGCGTCCCGTCAGCTTAAGGTTCACGAGAAGAATTACCTGACGCATGATTTGGAGTTGGCTGCCGTTGTGTTTGCTCTTAAGATTTGGAGGCACTTCCTGCTGAGTGAGAAAGTGAAGATTTTCACCGATCACAAGAGCTTGAAGTATATTTTCACTCAGAAGGAGCTCAACATGCGACAGCGTCGATGGTTGGAGCTTATGGCGGATTATGAGATTGATTTGCAGTTTCACCCTGGCAAGGTGAATGTGGTTCCGGATGCTTTGAGTAGGCTTCCAGCGGTGATGATTTTGACCTCGCAGTGGAGATTGCAGCAGGATTTTTGCGGGTCTGGTGTGGAGATTGTTCTTCCTGGGGAGGCTTCTTCGTTGATGTACATGCAGGTACAGTCGACGATCATGGATCGGATTAAGGCTGGCCAGGCTGAGGATCCGAAGCTGGTGAAGATTCGGGAGCAGGTGGAAGCCGGTTTACAGACTGACTTTTTGATTCATGAGGATGGCTCGCTGAGGTTCGGAGCCATGTTGTGTGTGCCGGCTGGGGATATCAGAGAGGAGTTGATGGTGGAGGCACACAGTTCGCCGTTTTATGTGCATCCTGGTGGCACCAAGATGTACCAGGATCTTCGTCTGAATTATTGGTGGCATGGTATGAAGAGGAGTGTGGCTCGGAGTGTAGCCAAGTGCTTGGTTTACCAGCAAGTGAAGGCGGAGCATCAGCGTACGGCCGGGTTGCTACAACCGCTTCTGATTCCGGAGTGGAAGTGGCAACACATCACTATAGATTTCGTGACTGGACTACCTCGGAGTCCGAAGCAGAATGACGCGATTTGGGTGATCGTAGATCGATTGACCAAATCTGCGCACTTTATTCCGTTCCGAGTGGGACAGTCCACTGAGGCGCTAGCGAGGAGATATTTGGAGGTAAAATTCTTTTACTCTCCGTTTTATTTCCTTTTCCTAGTTCGGATAGTGATGTAACGTGAATCGTGCAGGAGGTTGTGCGACTTCATGGAGTCCCCGTGAGTATCGTGTCTGACAGAGACACGAGGTTCACATCTCAGTTCTGGTAGAGTTTGTAGAAGAGCTTGGGTACGCGTCTGAGTTTCAGCACGGCGTACCATCCGCAGACGGATGGCCAGTCCGAGAGGACAATTCAGATTTTGGAAGACATGCTGAGGGCGTGCATGTTGGATTTCAAGGGTTCGTGGGAGGACCATCTACACTTGTTGGAGTTCTCTTACAACAACAGCTTCCAGGCGAGTATTGGCATGGCGCCATTCGCCGCTCTTTATGGGAGGAAATGTCGATCGCCATTGAGTTGGGATAACGTTGGTGATCGGGAGCTGTTGGGACCTGAGATGATCGTGGAGGCCGTGGAGATCGTCAGGAATATTCGGGAGAGGTTGAGGATTGCTCAGGACCGTTTTAAGCATTGGGCGGATTTTAAACGTCGTCCTTTGGAGTTTCAACCGGGCGACCATGTGTTCTTGAAGATTTCCCCGAATCGTGGTGTGATTCGTTTTGGGAAGCGTGGGAAGTTGAGCCCGCGATACATTGGACCGTTTGACATTTTGGAGAGGGTTGGCGAGGTAGCGTATCGCTTGGCCTTGCCGCCATCTTTGGAAGGAGTTCACAATGTTTTTCACGTGTCGCAGCTTCGTCGATACATTAGCGATCCATCTCATGTTTTGGATTTTTCGGAGATTACCGTTCGCCCCGATATGACGTATGACCAGCATCCAGTGCAGATTCTGGACAGGCGTCAGAAATCGCTTCGGAACAAGACTGTCAATCTTGTGAGGGTGATGTGGCGACACGGCTCACCTGGAGAGTCTACTTGGGAGAATGAGGATGAGATGCGAGAGCGTTTCCCACTTTTGTTTCCGGACTCGTGAGTATTCGGAAATTCCGAGGACGGAATTTTTCTTAAGTTGGGGAGGATATAACGACTGCTTTTCATGTATCTGGATTTATTATAATATAATATATGTTTTGGTGGATTTTCTCCTCATGTGTGGTTTTCGTCTCCGTAGCTTTCATTTTCGATCGTTTCGTCGTATTTTCTCGTTTCTTCTTTAGGATCGTCGATTTCGAAGTATGTCATTCGTGACGGGCTTCATAACGGTCGTATCGTACCATTAGATCAAGCCTAGGAGTCTTAGGAATCGATCCCGGGGCCCCGCGCTCCGTATCGGAACTTTTTGTGCTCATTAGCCGGTATAAGAAGGGGCACCGACCGACTAGATGACGATCCAGTCGGTCGGCAATCCTTCTTGGACCGACTAGTTAGCTTTCTAAATTTCTCAGGAGTTACTGTTTATCGTTAGTCGGTCTAAGAACGTTGGTTGACCGACTAGGTTGCAAACTAGTCGGTCGGCAATGCTTCTTTAACCGACTAACACATCATCTAATTTTGACACTAGTTAATGTTTACTCTTAGTCGGTCTAAGAACGTTCATCGACCGACTAGATGCTAAACTAGTCGGTCAGTATTTGTTCATGGACCGACTAACTCTAAATCCTATTTTAGTTCAGATGTTACTGTTTGCACTTAGTCGGTCTGTGTTGGTCGACCGACCGACTAGTTGCCAAACTAGTCGGTCAGTGGTTGCTCTTTGACCGACTAACCTGTGTTAAAACCCTAATTTCTGGGCAGCCGCCAGCCCATCCTATTTATTCCCCTCCCAAACGATTTCATCTTCCTCCACTCGACCCAAAACCCTAAAATCGCCCCCATTGAGCCCTCATCTTCCTCCAAGCTTCATTTCTTCATCCCAAGCCCTAGATTCATCATCTAAACCCTCCATCCACTCTTTCTACCTCTCATCTTCCCCAAATCTCCATCAAATCCCCAAAATCCCCCAAAAACCCTAATTCTCCAAACTTCTCCAATCTTTTCCAGATCTGATCCTAGGGTTCTCCGGAGTGTTTCTTCCGCCTCCTCTCGGTAAGAAATCGATTCCTTGGTGTTTTTATAACCTAGTTGTATTTTTATGAAACCCTAATAAATTTCATGTTGTTTGATGTTTGTCTCCCCATAACAGCGATTTCCCCGTTGATTAGCATCCGTGTGACGAAGTGGTCGTCATCCCCGGTGCTAGGCAAGTGAAACTTGCCACTTAGGGTTTAGGCCATGTTTTAGGCCATTTGCTTGTTGTAGGTGTAAAAGAGGCTAGGCGACGAAATGATACTCGCCTAGGCATAATTTGGGGAACTAGCTTGACAACGAAGCTAGTTCCGACATATATCATGTTGCACAATTACCATGTCATGTTTACTTTCCATTAACGGTACGTGAATTAATTGTCATGTCATTGCATTCTTTAAGTGTTGTTGTGATTGTGTAGCTTCGCTACAATATTTGTGTTCCTGGCTCGTGTTCCAGAAGCGAGCCCTGTAGTTGGAAACCCCAACGCTCGATATTGAATTGTGAAATAGGAAACAAGCTCCCGTGCGGGGCAACCCTGGCTCACTTGCTGGGCTCATGTGCAGGGACCCTGGATTGTTTACGTGTGGGATGGGGTAAGGGTTAAGCGGCCAGTCAACTGGGGGTCTGCCTGATCAGCAACTGTAGTTGTAAGGCGTAAACTCTGGGGTGGGGTAGTGTTTAGTGCCGATCGGTGTGAATGATGTACCATTCAACTGAAGGGCGTAAACATCTACAAAACAACGTGAAACGTGAATTGTGTTTAGTGCCGATCGGTGTGAATGATGTACCATTCAGCTGAAGGGCGTAAACACCTATGAAACAATGTGAATTGATTGAGAATGTTAGTAGCTTGGCTACTCTTGTCTTGTCCCGATAATTGTTCCCTTGTACAAAATTGTCTTGCCATGTCTTAAATTGTGTACTCATGTTATAACTGACATGTCATGCATACTATAACTGCTAGGTTGCTATTTGCAATTCTTTCAGTTTCCTTGCCCAAGTCTTTTAGACTTGCTGACATGTGCCCCTTTACTCTTTTGGGTGACACATGTTAGATCCTGAGCCTGAGTACCTTGTTGAGGACGAGGTGTTTGCTGACGCCGAGCCCGAGCTTGTGTTTGACGGGGAGTACGTGGACACTGGGGACCAGTCCTAGTGTCTTCATTGTGTTTTACTTTTGTTAGACAGTTGTTTTGTTACCGGTGCGTGGCACCTATACCTTGTTATGTCGTTGCTTTTGTTGGCCTTGTTCTGGGCCTTTAGACTCTTTCTTTTAGCCTGGTGGCTTTTCTGGATGTTGGACTTATTTTCATGTTGGACAATTTATGAGATGCGAGATTTTATTTCAGTCTCTCCTTGTGTTATTATTGTTGTTCCGTTGTGGTTACAGGGACCTACTTATGTTTTATTGACGCTTATTGGGTTTGGGGCTTCACAGCTCCACTCTCGTGCGGACCTTTTCACGTCTCGCCTCCATTTTAGGGAAGCGGGTCGTGACACGTAGAAAACACACCAAGATTCACGCATTGATTGCTTATATCTGGAGTACTGCTTTCTTTTCTCATATCACTTCTTATTGCATACTTGGTACGCTTCACTTCGGTTTGATTGAATTATTGCTAGCAATGATAAATCTGGACTAGTTTACTTTTTGAGATTAAACTGAGTAGATTATATTACCCTGCTGAAGTTGTCATGCACGTCCTATAGAGTGAACTGAAAGATACATTTATTTCTTTCTCCACATATCTTGAACATTATTTCTCTATTTTTAATTCATTGGTGAATCTCCCCTTAGCGATTCTATTATTGGCACCCACCGTTATTGTATCCCATGCTCCAAATTCCCCAAAGCTAAAAAGAAAAATACTTGTATATCCTTCTCTTTTGATTTGGGATCATTTGTGTATATATGTTAAAAAAAGAGAAAAAGAGAAAAAGAGAAAAAGAAAAGAAAAATAATTGAGAAAAAAAGAAAAGAGAAGAGAAAAGAAGTTCGAAAACGATCCCATCTCATACACTTTCTCTCTTTCTTCCCTCTTTTTGTTTTTGTTTTTTCTTTTACTTTTGGAGCTACAAAAGGAAACGGGGATGTAAATATTGTTTTGTATATGCCACCACGCTTATAGATAAGCTAGGGGGAGAGAAACCAATGATGTGTGTGAGAGTGACTAACTGACGGTGCATGACAACCTAGGCTAAGTAATATTTTATACTCGGTGAGATTGCTAAAGTGTCACGAAATCCAGAAATCTACGCTTAGCATTCATTTCATGAAAACCACACTTTTTCTATTCTTACTACTCTATCGTGTGATATCTCTTATACTCCTTATAGAAAGCATTCAATTGAAAAGTGTGTGATCTACGATATTGTATACCGCTTTAGATACTTCAGACGATGTTAATCTTAGAATTATTCCATTTTTCAAGCTATATTGATATTCTTGGGTATTCTATTTCAAATGCACCATTATACTATGATATCAAAATAAAAGTCTTTGACATGTGTTTTATATTCGATGCATGCTATATGAGTAAGCAAAACCCAAGCCCTGAGAAAAATGATCTAGCAACTTTCCTCTTCGTTTTCTACTTTCTTTTTCATTTTTCATTTTCCATTTCTCCATCGTTTTTATCTTTATCCACCGGGTTCGCTTTTTACTCATCTTCCTCGAGGACGAGTAAGAGGTAAGCTTGGGGGATTTTGATCACTCCGTATTTTACACCTTTTTTCTGCATGTTTGCATGCCATTTAGATCGCTCAAATCGTGTTTTTCACGTTTATTCGAAAATATTGCGATACTTTTCACGATTTGTTGTTTTTGTCGTATTTCAGGAGATTTGGAGCGATTTGGAGTGATTCTGAGATGCACCCACTCCGGAGTGTCACCGACGACTCTCTTGAGGGGTATTCTGCGATTGGAGAGGAGTGGAAGAAGAAATAACGTCGTAGGAGCGACGAGGAGGCAAAAATACGAAGAATGGGCATTTTCAGCATGCCACTCGGCCGAGTGAAGGAGTCACTCGGCCGAGCATAGACAGCCCGCTCGGCCGGCCAGATTGGACACGCAACAGAGCTAATATCAGCGTGCACTCGGCCGAGCATCGCCAGACCACTAGGCCGAGCACCGAGTCATCCCTCGCCCGAGTGGAGCCAAGACGACGACAACCAAAAATGTTGAACTCTCTGGAATCCGTCAGTCAGCCCCAAAGACCGACTCGACCGAGTGACGAACGCCGTCCGCCCGAGTGAAGAACGCCCATCGGCCGAGTGAAGAAAAGTCACTCGGTCGAGTGACTCCCGAGGAGACGACCCCCAAGACCCCCAACTCTCTGGAATCCGTCAGGGTCTCTCACTCGGCCGAGTGACATTTGTCACTCGGCCGAGTGAGCCGCGCTGCCTGTAGCGTAAGGTGCGATTTTGAGGCTGTGCAGGGGCAGTTTCGTCACAGTTTTTTGGACGATTTTGGGGGGTATTTAACCCCAGTTTTTAACCTAGTTTAGAGAGCTTTTTCCTAAACTTTTGGGCAGCCTTTTTGATTAACTTTTAGGAGATTAGATTTGGATTATTGGAGTGGAGATACAAGTTCTTTTTTGTTGGATGCTATTGGAACTCCATTGGTTTGTCTTTCTCTCTATTAAAAACCCTATTTTTTCTTGATATCTTGATTATTACAATGAATTCTCTTGTTATTTCCATTGAATATCTAATGATTTGCATGATGAATTGTGAGTAGTGTTATCGTCTTAGGGCGTAGGGATGAACCCTATGAGCCCAATTTCAAATTTGTGATGAATAGGTAAAATTCTTGCTAGGATTGATGAGGGTTAGTTTGGGATTGATTTAATACGAATAGCTAGGGATTCATACCGATTGGGATTTGCAAGAGATTGGATCCCAATTCGATAGGAAGCCCTAGAAATTCGAATTGGGTTGCAATTGGATTCCCCTAGGATTGGTTTGCAAGAGATTGGACCAATACTAGGGTTTTCGATTGCAATTCCATACCGGTACCCATTTGCAAGAGATTGGACGGGTAGGAACTATCCCAACCTAGGTCGTAGCTCGAGTTTGCACGAGAGTTGGCTCGAGATACGATTGAACGATGATGTTGTTCTTCACGCTAGTTTGCCTAGGTTAGGGTTTGCAAGAGATTGGACCCTACCCTAGGTTTGCTATAGACCGGCAATAGCGCGAGAGCGTGAGCTTGGTTATACATTTAGTTGCAACTAGTTCACCCGAATTTCAAGTCTAGCAATTGTGAAACCTACGAATCACAATGATGAGATACGGCAAGTAGCGGGGATTCCCTATCCCTAGGCATCTTTATTAATTTGATATTTTCTTTCGTATAATTGAACGACTGTGACCGCATTACTACGAACATTTCTCTACTGTTCCTATAGCCAGGTTGACTGAATAAGACACTGTCATACGTCCTCCTCGTGTTCGATACCCGCTCGCCGCTACACCGTGCGCTTGCGGTAAGACTACAGTGTCGCCGTCCAGGGACGTGTATCCGGGGCGCGATCACTGCTCACCGTAGAAATCGACCATTGGACAATTTTCTGTGCATATAGGGTAGTGGTCGATCTAGGCTGATAAAACACCAAAACGTGACTCTGACAATTAGGGTAGTCCCGACAACCTAGAAACGAACCTAAATAGGATTTATTGAAATCTCGACCTGACACCGTCGCCGTGACCTGTTTCAGACGGACTACCGCGGACGCGACGCCTGGACGAGACGCCCCGAACGGACGACACCCTCGCCACCGTCGACAAGTGTACCCACTTGCATTTTGGACCGCGTCTTGGTCTTAAATTGTTAGAACTGTTAGACTGTGAGTGTATAGAACCGGACGTGAAATGATAGCGTCCGGGTTGCCCTGACGACTTAGACTTGACGACGAAGTCTAAGCCCGACAAACAACAACTTTTGACACCGTAGGATTATCTTGTGTGTGTGCGTGTGGACACCCTAGAATAACTTTCCCTTACACTTGTCATGTCATGTCCCTATTACACAAAAAGCCTACGGGTGTTTCAGATGCTTCCCTAGCGGAAGTGATCTCCGTGATACAAAAAGCCTGCGGGCGTTTCAGATGCTTTCCTAGCGGAAGTGATCTCTGTACTTCTTGTCCTGATTTCCTGGGTTTGGGGTAGGGTTGAGCGTGCGCACAGGAGAGGGTCTGATCCCCCTCGAACCGTAAGGCGTGAACCCTTCGTGTCACTCGTGCCTTGTCCGTCTTGTCCGGTCTAATTTCGTCTTGTCCCGTCACCTTTAGGATAGTCCCGTAGTCGGTAGTACATGCTACGACTACTGCTTGATACGCTTTACCTTTCCTGCTACGTTACTTCTTTTGTTGCACCGTTATAACCCCAGCATGCTAATCAACCAGTAAAATGATGTTTAATAGTTCGGTACACTTGCAGTAGAGTCTGACCTCTTTTGTAGACTTTACCTGACATACAGTTCCTTTCTTTTGGTGATGTACGTCAGGTGTCGAGCCAGAGTTCGTGGACGCGGCAGACTTACCGGAGTACGTGGAGCCCGTGGACGTCGACACAGAGTATGTGCCTGACGAGGACCAGACCTTGAGGACTTTTCGGTCGCCACCTTCAGAGGTTACTACTTTTAGTTTGCTCTTTCGATAGTTTGTAGCCATGCTTAGGCTTTCCTCTCTTTAGACTTTTGTACTCGCTGGATATCAATTATATTAATGAATGCAACTTCCTTTCTGTACTTTCTGTTGTTTCGAACTTTATAAATACAAGAACCTGAAAATTTTAAAATGGTACCCCTACAGACGCTTATTGGGTCTGGGCTTCTCAGCCCTGGCCTAAGCGGGCCTTAGTCACGCTTCGCCTCCGTTGTTTTGGGAAGCGAGGCATGACAGGTTTTAGTGGTGGCCCATGCAGGTCATGCAAAAGTTCGGAACAATAAGAGTACCGCATTCATCTAATATCCATGTACAAGTCTAAATTAGGTTTTTCCAGTCTTAGATGGTAGGAACACTTAGATAGACATCCAGGTTTGATAGTCTAACACCTTGGTTAAGATTTAGTCATCATCGTCCTAAGATACCTTAGTAGCCCACACTTGACTCTGACCGTGTTAGATTTCTAGAGCCCTTCTTTTAGTCGTTCGCTCGGGTCCATCGACTTCGGGTCCAGCAGAACTAACCTTGATTCTCTTAGGAACCTTCCCATTAGATCCTGGTTACAGTCTAGCTCATTAGGAAATCTTAGTGCCGAGCTCTCCTGATCTTAGACGACCCGATAATTAGAATCCCTGACTTCTAGTCATTACCCTTTCGTGTTATCGACCGTAGAGTTCCATCGTAGCTTCATGAATCATATCCTAAGTGTATCCATCATGCGATCATTTTCCTTTCTACCGATTCACGTGATCAATCCTGACGAGTATCGTTGATCCTTCGAGTCTTTTCCTTTGCCAACTCTGCTTCCTCTAAAAGTATTTTCGAAATTCCTTATTAAATCCTTCGCTCAGCTTAATTTCTTTGAAACCCTCTTAGTCGTAAATTTTCGTTGTTACTATCTCGTACTTATTTTCAAATCGGTATCTTTCGTATTTTCAGTTTTAAAACCTTGTTATCATAATTATATATATATATATATATATGAGGAGGGATCAAATGACCCCCAAAAATAACCCCCTAAAATGACCCCCTATCAAAAATCCTATGTCCCCCATTTTTTCGGAAGATCCGAACCGTTCATCTTGATCTCCACCCTCTAAATACCTTACCCACCAATTTTCAACCCGATCCCATGTGTTTTGCCCGTTCATCAACCATTCGCAAAAGTTCTATTCATGCGAAACCGTTAAATTTGGGTCGGATGGATGAAGGGGCAAAACACATGGGATCGGGTTGAAAATTGGTGGGTAAGGTATTTAGAGGGTGGAGATCAAGATGAACGGTTCGGATCTTCCGAAAAAATGGGGGGCATAAGATTTTTGATAGGGGGTCATTTTAGGGGGTCATTTTAGGGGGTCATTTGATCCCTCCTATATATATATATATATATATATATATATATATATATATATATATATATATATATATATATATATATATATATATATATATATATATATATATATATATATATATATATATATATGACTACGAAATTTATTTCTAACCACTTACTGTATATACTTTTAGAATATTTTCTAAACTAGAGAGAGCTCCAATTATTATTATTATTATATCAGTTCTATGTTCTTCGTGCTCACATTTCAAAATCTTTGAGTAAACCTATCTTCATCTGCCAAACAATCGTTTCTCACCCTAACCATCCTTCCTTCGTCTTACTTTTTCCAAAATTTTAATTTGCTACATCTGCTCACTTTTATGTGTGTGTGTGTGTGTGTGTGTGTGTGTGTGTGTGTATATATATTTAAAGGTATATGATACCATATTTTGCAAAAAATCCTTCTTTCATCGTTCAATCATTTTAAGCAATATTTTTGTCACGTCCATCCGACTATCTTCTTATCCTCGCCTTACCTGACTTCGTTCTTTCGATCTTGTTTCGTGTCGCTTTTGGTTTCGGTCTCCTTTTATGTAGACATCAGCGCCTGTAGTTGCCTATGTCATCCCTAGCTAGTAGTGGGCCCTTTGGTTTGTGATGTTGTCGTGATGTATATATATAGGTATAGTGTGTAGACCTGTATAAGTGTGTTACCTTTAAGATCTTGATGATCGTTCAATCATTTTAAGCAATATTTGTGTCCCGTCCATCCGACTATCTTCTTATCCTCGCCTTACCTGACTTCGTTCTTTCGATCTTGTTTCGTGTCGCTTTTGGTTTCGGTCTCCTTTTATGTAGACATCAGCGCCTGTAGTTGCCTATGTCATCCCTAGCTAGTAGTGGGCCCTTTGGTTTGTGATGTTGTCGTGATGTATATATATAGGTATAGTGTGCAGACCTGTATAAGTGTGTTACCTTTAGGATCTTGATGATCGTCTCTTGTGTCTTGTATGCATACTCAGTGTGGTCCATGACATACATATGGAGTTGTCTGAATGATGGTATTCATGTTTGTGTGGATAACATCATAGCAGGCAAATTCCTTAGACCTAGTCTTCCGTATTACAGTTTAGCTTATTTTGCTGCTTATATATGTTTCAAAACCTCATTGTTTTCTTTAAATCAAATCTTTAAAGTTTGAAACAAGCACACAAGTTCACAACGCACCTATTTTTTTTCCTCATCCAATACCTCAACCCTACACGTTTTTCCAAATGTTTTAAAATCTGTCTTTGGCCTTAAACTTCTTTCTTCTTTTCTTCGGGAGTGTTATCTTTTTTATTGTTATGATATTATTAGTACTAGCTATTTTCTTATAGGATTATGTTGCGGGTAGGCATAGAGTGAGATGAGATATACTGTAGTGGTGATTGGTTGATTTTGAACACAAAGATATTAGATTAGATTTCTTCCGGATGAAAAGAACTCTGATGGGATGAAATTATGTATAGGAAGATGATAACTTATCAGACCTGAACCTTGGACGAGTAGTAGATATGAGTAGCTATGAAGGTATGGTATGATTTAGAGTGACAATGAAATGATGAAAACATTTGAAGCATCAAGACATGATTATTAAGTTAACGTGAGAAGACATTGGGAATAACACGACTTGTTGAGATGAATGGATGGTTAGGTAGGCGGACTTAATTTTTGTTGGGATTAGTTATAGTGAGTAGGATAAGATGTGATTTTGATAGTTCAATTATTTGGCGGATAAATTTATGGGAAGATATGACAAGGAATGTATTAAGGACACGGCGATTGTTGATTTGTGAAAGGTGTTATAAGATAGACAAAGTTTTTTTTGTCTTGGATTGGTGATTGACTAGGACATCTTTTTAGCGATTGATTAATACTGGGAAGAGATTGAGAAATTTAAAGATGTTATGGAGCGATGATGTTTAATGGAGTGGTATGGTATAAGAAGATGATTATTATTCTTTTATGAGAACTTGGGGTTGGAAATTTGAACAGCAATGATGGATCTATAGTTAAGTGTTAGGATGTGAGATTAGTCGTGGCATTATCCAGTGAAAAGAAAGGTTATGATGGAGTATTTGAGGAACGATATTGAAGTTATAAGATTAGAGATCATGGTGTGGAAGATGGGAGTTATAGGCTCAAGAATTTATAGATTTTATAATTATTATTAGTTTAAGTGATTCCGAGGACGGAATCATTTCTAAGGTGGGCAGAATGTAACGGTCGCTTTCCGACCTTATGATTTTCCATGCGTGCACGTGCTTTATCGTGCACGTATTTTATTCGGCTTTTCCTGGATTCCGAAATATGCGATGTGATATGCCGTTGTGATCGTTTGGGAGTGTAGGATTTTATAGTAATGTTTGGGAACGCCGTTTCGCGGTTCGTTTTCTCGCAAAACGATTTTGAACGATAGGGGCGTTTTAGTCATTTGACTCAAAACGCCGTTTCCAATTTTACGTTAATTTTTGGCAGGTGTTACACACGATCGAGCTCCGTAGATCTGTGCGTCTCGTCTCCACGATCGCCCCGGTATTTTCGGATTATTTTTCTGACGCCCGGTTTGAGAGATATCGCCCGGATAAACCTCGACCGTCGAACTCCCCAATCAGATTCAAATTTCGAATTATTAGCCAAATCTGGCTAAATCTCTTATTTAAGCTGTTTTAAATATTTCCTACACTGTTTATCTATGGTCCCCTAGAATTTTCCCTTAATTGTACACCACTAACTCTTTAATTTTCCCTTTTAGCCATTAACCCTAAAGTTATTTATCACTTTTAATTATTATAATAATGACCTAAACCTAGTACCCTAATTTTGCATTCACGAAAATAACCCTAGGGGAAATTTTCTCCCACAGCCGTCGTCACCAAAATTTTCCCCCTCCCTATCTCTCTCGCATCTCTCTCTCACCCCGCGCCCTCCGGCGTTTCCCTCGCATCCACGGCGAGACCGCCGCCCATACCTGCGATCCAGAGCCCGCGACCCCTCTCATCCGCCCTCGCGGCTCCTTGCGCAGCGCCGTGACCCTCCCGATCGTCGCAGCTGCGCATCCCCACGCTGCCGTGATCGCCTGCCCCTCCCGATCGCCACTTTGCTCCGTTCCGCATCCGACCTCGGAAAAAACTCCGACCAAAATCCGGTCTCCGATCACCCAGCACGAACACCGCCTCGACCACGCATTAGCCGCCTCAGGCCGTATCCGGTCTCCCCTGTATTTACTCCCCCTCCCCTGTTCACATCCTCGACCAAAGACCGGCGGTGCCCAGTGCACCTCACCGCCCTCGCCTGCAAGACCCTTCCTCCGGCGCCGTTCGACCTTCCGACCGTCGCTCCGACCACGGCGGCAGCCCCTGTCCGCCTGAAAACCCCCCGTCGACCGCTGCTTTTCCTCTAGCCGCCAACTCTTCGTCGCTCCCATCTCCGGTGGCCGCATCGGTGAGCTCGCGGATCGCAGCACCAAGAACCCCGTCCTCTACCTCGAATTTCCCAACGGAAGGATGAAGCTCTTCGGTACTCATATTTATCCGAAGAACAAGTACCTGACGCTGCCGCTGACGAAGTCAGCGAAGGGGGTGATGTGCGAGGATTGTTTCGAAAGCTTGTTTGTGTTTTCCGAAGCATGGTGGATTGGGTCAAAGGAAGAGGACCCAGAAGAACAACATCTTGAGTTTCCTAAGGATATGACAGAGAACAAACACACGGGCCCTGACTTCAAAGGAGGGGCTGGGGGCAACATCTGATGAAGCAACATCTCTTAAAAGTCCTACCAATGAACATAGAGAGAAATCACCCTCTCCTGGCTCTGAATCGGAGGAAGATATGCATGAGGATTTGTATCCTTCGACTGGAGGAAATATGAAGAGTGTGACCGAAGATACACCAGTTAGACAATCTGCTAGAACGTCTGGAAGAACATTAAATTATGCAGAATCCTCTGGGAGTGATTCCATTGCTAGTGATGTGGATGAACCTAAAGAGGAAACTGAGACGGAGATATCTACTGACTCTCAGATAAATCTATGCTACCAGTAGCCGAGACACCGTAGACGACGAGGAGATCCCCCGTTCAGATGCTACGTCCATCCCACATCAAACACCGGAGAGGTTGGTCCCCCAAACTCGTAGCAAACCCACACAGTAGCAAAACTGAACCCTAACAAAAAATCAGACAACGATAATTAAATTTACTTTCCCGCACCAGTAAAACGCTGTTCACCGTAGAAATCGACCATCAGACAATTTTTTGTGCATATAAGGTAGTGGTCGATCTAGGCTGATAAAACACCAAAACGTGACTCTGACAATTAGGGTAGTCCCGACAACCTAGAAACAAACCTAAATAGGATTTATTGAAATCACGACCTGACACCATCGCCGTGACCTGTTTCAGACGGACTACCGCGGACACGACGCCTGGACGAGACGCCCCGGACGGACGACACCCTCGCCACCGCAGGCAAGTGTACCCACTTGCATTTTGGACCGCGTCTTGGTCTTAAATTGTTAGAACTGTTAGACTGTGAGTGTATAGAACCGGACGTGAAATGATAGCATCCGGGTCGCCCTGACGACTTAGACTTGACGACGAAGTCTAAGCCCGACAAACAACAATTTTGACACCGTAGGATTATCTTGTGTGTGTGTGCGTGTGGACACCCTAGAATAACTTTCCCTTACACTTGTCATGTCATGTCACTGTTACACAAAAAGCCTACGGGCGTTTCAGATGCTTCCCTAGCGGAAGTGATCTCCATGATACAAAAAGCCTGCGGGCATTTCAGATGCTTTCCTAGCGGAAGTGATCTCTGTACTTCTTGTCCTGAGTTCCTGGGTTGGGGGTAGGGTTGAGCGTGCGCACGGGGAGAGGGTCTGATCCCCCACGAACCGTAAGGCGTGAACCCTTCATGTCACTCGTGCCTTGTCCATCTTGTCCGGTCTAGTTCCGTCTTGTCCCGTCACCTTTAGGATAGTCCCGTAGTCGGTAGTACACACTACGACTACTGCTTGCTACGCTTTACCTTTCCTGCTACGTTACTTCTTTTGTTGCACCGTTATAACCCCATCATGCTAATCAACCAGTAAAATGATGTTTAATAGTTCGGTACACTTGCAGTAGAGTCTGACCTCTTTTGTAGACTTTACCTGACGTATAGTTCCTTTCTTTTGGTGCTGTACGTCAGGTGTCGAGCCAGAGTTCATGGACGCGGCAGACTTACCGGAGTATGTGGAGCCCGTGGACGTCGACACAGAGTACGTGCCTGACGAGGACCAGACCTTGAGGACTTTTCGGTCGCCACCTTCAGAGGTTACTACTTTAAGTTTGCTCTTTCGAAAGTTTGTAGCCATGCTTAGGCTTTCCTCTCTTTAGACTTTTGTACTCGCTGGATATCAATTATATTAATGAATGCGACTTCCTTTCTGTACTTTCTGTTGTTTCGAACTTCATAAATGCAAGAACCTGAAATTTTTAAAATGGTACCCCTATAGACGCTTATTGGGTCTGGGCTTCTCAGCCGTGGCATAAGCGGGCCTTAGTCACGCTTCGCCTGCGTTGTTTTGGGAAGCGGGGCGTGACAATGTCGACGGGTGGCAGACATAGTGCGCAAAGCATTCGGCCTCGAGGCTCGAACGAAGGAGGCAGAGGAGGCCTTGTGGAAAGCCCTCGCGGATAAGGCGGCGGTCGAGTGGGCGGATTCGGAGGCTAAGGATATCCTATCATCGCTATCGGACCTCTACAAATCTACCGAGCTTTAGTGGCAGTTGAAGAGGTCCCAGCTCAAGGAGGAGCTCGATGCCTATCGAAAGGAAGCGGTCGAGCTTCGGGGCAAAGCTTGCGACTCCAAGAGGTGGGCAGAAGCTTGCAAGGTAGAGGTGGCCGAGCTTCAGGCCAAAGTCGCAAGGCTCGAGGAGACCGCTGTAAGGGAGAAGATGGAGCTTACGACAAAGCTCACAAAGGCGATGGAGGTTTTTACCAGTGTCTTTGCGTCCGAAAGTGCTCCCCCCCTCATAGGCTAGCCGGCCTTTTGTTTTGGCTTTTTATAATTTTCTTTCATTCAAATAAATGAAAAAAAAAAATTTCGAGCTGGGTATGCTGTTGCATTTCTTCTTTACTTGAATACCTGCATGTGTATAACCCTTCAATGACCTAACTTCAAATTTCATAGAATCCTTTAGGCTAGTTTTGTCGTTGATAAGTTAGGTATATTCAATCGATGAATGTAACCTTTTAAACAATAAATTACGTTTCCTTGGGTAGTGAGAGGCAAAGCCCTTTCGACATATGCACCAGGGGTCGTTCAGTGGCAAGAGAGGATCCCTCGGCTTACGGCTGACGAGCATCGTGGGTCGTTCAGTGGCAAGGGGCGAGGCACCTTCGACTTACGGCTGACGAGTATCGGGGGTCGTTCAGTGGCGAGGGGGATCCCTCGGCTTACGGCTGACGACAAGGGTCATTTGGTGGCGAGGGACATGGCCCCTTCGACTTATGGAAGACGAGTACCGGGGGTCGCTTAGTGGCGAGGGAGGATCCCTCAGCTTACGG
The DNA here is from genome assembly GCA_030789695.1 of Scilla litardierei. Taxonomy (NCBI): domain Eukaryota; kingdom Viridiplantae; phylum Streptophyta; class Magnoliopsida; order Asparagales; family Asparagaceae; genus Scilla; species Scilla litardierei. The sequence continues at coordinate 532,136,989 of CM061142.1, forward strand.
CTGACGACAAGGGTCGTTCGGTGGCAAGGGGCATGGCCCCTTTGATTAACGATCGACGAGTATCAGGGGTCGTTCAGTGGCGAGGAGGGTCCCACAGCTTACGGCTGACGACAAGGGTCGTTCGGTGGCGAGGGGCATGGCCCCTTTGACTTATGGACGATGAGAATTCTTGAGAATTGCGTTTCAAATGATGTCGAAGATCGATCTACTTTGTATTCATCATGAACATGCATACGATAAAAGAAGAAGATAGATTTCAATCATTTTAACCCTTTTGTACAATATTGATAATATTTCCATAGATGCTCAGCATTCTAGGGATGAGGAAGTTCTCTATCATCCAAAGTAGCCAGTCGGTAGGTGGCAGGACAGAGTACATTGATCACTGTGTAGGGTCCTTCCCACTTCGCAGCGAGCTTCCCCTGCTTGAGAATCTAGGGAGTGAAAGCAGCGTTACGCAGCACCAAGTCTCCTACACGAAAGTTGCGTTCGCGGACATTTGAGTTGAAATAGCGAGCCATGCGTCCTTTTTGTTCGATGAGGGTCGCTAAAGCTCGTTCACGGACCTCCTCTACCAGTTGTAGGTTGAGCTCGAGGCCTTCTGAGTTTCTTTCTTCATCATAGTATTGAAGATAAAGCGGTCACTCATGGACCTCGACTGAGACTACGGATTCGCATCCATAGGCCAACATGAATGGCGTTTCTCCCGTCGAGGTTTTATGGGTCGTCTTGTACAACCATAGTATGCCCGGGATCTCATCCAGCCAAGTCCCTTCGAGCCCTATTATTCTATTTCGAATGGGCCTGAGGATGCTTTTGTTGGCTGCTTCTGCCAAACCGTTCGACTGAGGATGAGCAACGGAGGCGAAGTGCAACTTGATCTTCAGCTCTGAGCAGAAGTCTCTGAAGCCGACGCTGTCGAATTGTGTCCCGTTGTCCGTCACAATGGATTATGGGATACCAAAATGATAGACGATGGATTTCCAGACGAAGCTTCGAGCTTCCTTCCAGGTGATCCAGGACAGAGGTTCTACCTCGATCCACTTTGTAAAGTAGTCGATTGTCACTATTAGGTATTTCTGTTACCAACTTACTGGTTAAATGGGCCAAGGAGGTCTAGTCCCCACTTGGCGAAAGGAATTGGACTGATGATGGGGATTAGATCAGTTGGTAGGGCCGGCCTGATCTTTGAGAACTTTTGGCAAGTCGAGCTTCGTCGAACGTATTCGACGAAATCTTTGAACATCGTTGGCCAAAAATACCCTTGTCTCACGGTCATAAAGGCTATTGATTTTCCTCCGCAGTGGTTTCCGCAATCGACCTTGTGGATTTCTTGGCTCATGTAGTGCGCTTCCTGCGGGGCTAAATATTTAAGGTAGGGGAAGATGTCATACCTGGTCTATCGTCTTTTGTATAATGAACCGTCTAGCATGACGAATTGGTAGGCCTTTAGCTCTAGCTTTCGTGCCGCTATTGGGTCGGTCGGCTTCTCTCCTGTGCTTAGGAAACGGATTATGGGATCCATCCAAGTGATCTCTTGGTTGAGACTTAGCAGCACCTGTGCCAGCTCGCTGGGACAGAGTAGACGTTGTACATACATGGTTCGACCGAGTCTCACATGGAGGAGGATGCAAGCTTTGACAAGACGTCGGCTCGATGATTCTTCGACCTTGGCACATGATGGTTTTCCATGCGTGTGAACTTGGAAAGATCAGCTTTAGCGACTTGCATGTAACTCTGCATCGAGTCTTCGCGGGCCTCAAGGTCCTGTTTAGTTGGTGGACAACGAGGCTGGAGTCACTGAGTAGTTGGACCACTCTCGCCCTTAGGGCTCAAGCCAATCGGAGTCTGTTGATGGACGCTTCATATTCAACACCATTATTAGTGGTTTGGAAATCAAAACGAAGGGCGTATTTGAATATATTGCCCAAATATATTTGGACAATTATTCTGGCCCCGCTTTCAGCTTGGGTGGCCGAACCGTCGACTTGTACGATCCAGGTTCTCTCGTCTTCAATTGCATCATTCACTCCATTTGGTGGATTTATACTTAATGAGGGTGAGGGGTAGCCTCAGATAGTACGTTAGCTACACATACCTCTTCTTGCAGGCCGTCGTTGTAAGTGAGTTCGACAATAAAGTCGGCGAGGGTCTGCCCTTTGATGTCGGTCCTCAATTTAAACTGGATGTTGAATTCGCGTAGTTCGATCCCCCCATTTCGTCATTTTCCCAGAGCTATCGAGTATCTTCAAGGTCTGCTCTAAGGGAGTGTCAGTAAGGATCAGGATGGTGTGCGTTTGGAAGTATGGTCGCAACCTCCTTGCAGATTGGACCAGTTCGAAAGCCATTTTTTCGATCCTCAAGTAGTTGATCTCCGTACCTCGGAAAACCTAACTAACTAGTAGATGGGAAATTTTACCACTGTGTCTTCTTTTACGAGCGTCGAATTTATGGCCTTCATGGTAGCGGCCGGGTAGATGATAAGCTGGTCATCTTTATCTAGCTTGGTCAGGAGCGGTGGGGTGCGAAGATGCTCCTTTAACTTGGAGAAAGCTTTTTTGCAGTCTGCATCCCATTTGATGACTCTCTTATCGCTTGACCCGGAGGTTATTGCCTTTCTCAACACCTTGAAGAAAGGCAATGACCTCTCAGCTGACTTAGACAAGAATCGTCCCAAGGCAGCTATTCTTCTGTTCAGCCTCTGAAGCTCTCTCAGAGTCGAGGGCTCCTTCATTGTGACGATGTCAGCGATATTCTTGGGGTTGGCCTTGATCCCTCGATTCGTCTGTATGCAATCGAGGAACTTCCCCGACCGAACCCCAAAGGTACATTTGGTAGGGTTTAGCCGAAGGTTGTCTCGCTGGATCTGTGCAAAATCTCCCAGAGGTTTGCGACATGATCCATTGGCTTCTTCGACTTGACCAACATGTCGTCGACGTAGACTTCTAGGTTTCGTCCTATTTGAGCCTCGAAGACGTCGTTCATCATGCGTTGGTACGTGTCCCCTACATTTTTCAAACCAAATGTCATTTTGGTGTAACAAAAAAATACCTCGATTGGTAATGAAAGAAGTTTTCTCCTCATCCTCTGATGCCATCTGGATCTAATTGTATCCTGAGAATGCGTCCATGAAGCTGAGGAGTTCGTATCCCAAAGCACTATCGACCAGATGGTCGATCGTGGCAGGGGGTAACTATCCTTCGGGCATGCTTTGTTGAGGTCAGTGAAGTCGATGCACATTCACCATTTGTCGTTGGCCTTCTTGACCATCACGATATTTGAGAACCATTCAGTGTATTTGACTTTCCGAATGAAGCCAGCTTCTAGAAGTCTATCCACGTCTTCGATCGCAGCTTTCATTTTTTTGCCTCGCATTTTTCTCTTCTTTTGCTTCATGGGTCTAGAGGTCGGGTCAACCTCCAGCTTGTGGGACGTAACCTCGAGGTCGATGTCGGGCATATCCTTCGCGGTTCAGGCGAAAATGTCGGCATGCTCTCTAAGGAGGGCGATTAACTGTTCCTTTAGGTCGAATGGGAGCAGCGACCCAATAGAGACAGTTTTTCCTTCCTCTTCGGATATTCAGATGTCCTCTGTTTCTTTGACTGCGTCCGGCCGCCGATCTTCGACCATGAGTCGACTGGATCTGCCTGCTCGATCCTCCTCATGGTGGTGGACATCGTATAGCACGAGTGTGCCTATTTCTGATTCTCTCTTGCTTTTTCGACTCCGTCGAGGTTCAGGAATTTGATCATCTGATGGAAGATTGAGACCACCGCTTATATAGCATTCAGTAGTGGTCTTTCGATGATCCCATTATATGCCGAGTTGATCTTCACCACCATGAAACTGGTTATACGAGTGATTTGTTAAAGATATGTGCCGAGGGTCACCGGTAAGGTGATGATGCCCGCTATCGGGGCAAAATGCCCGGTGAATCCCACCAGGGGTCCCGTACAAGGTGTCAACTCCACGGATGACATTTTCATTCTCTCCAACGTAGTGAAGAAGAGCAAGTCGCACGAGCTTTCGGTGACGACAAGCAAAATTTTTACGGCGACCTTGATGGTGGCCGTGATGACGACGACATCATCGAACGGAAGTTCCACACCTTCTAGATCTTCGTCCGAGAAGGAGATAGGTGGCGTAGAATCTCTGGGGCGCTTTCGTCCCACAGATACTGTCATCAACCTTCCGGTGTAGGAGCTTTGGAGAGAGTTCGATACCTCCAGATGCGGAGGACCTCCCATTATCATACTGATGAGTCCAATGCTGGAGGTCTCGTGGCATCCTCAGAGGATATGGATGGGTGAGTTGACATGGTCGAGTGGTTCGTCGATCGGGATGTCGATTCGTGGTTTCCCACAGACGGCGCCGAACTATTAAGGCCAAAATTGACCGAGACAATTATTAAGATGACTTAGACTCGAGATACCGAATCAGAGCCTCGTCAGCAGTTGGAGTGGGACCCTCAGTTGGAAGAAACATGGTCGAGTGATGGTAGATGAAGATGATGCAACGATCGATCGACCTTCGAGCAGTAGTTGCACCGATCGTTCGAGGCTGGGAATCTCAATGTCGACCTTCGACGTTGGATGATGACCGTCAATCTGCACCACAGGGACTCGTAGGGGGTCAGATCTGGGTTCCGACCCAAATCTCCTCCGATGCTTAAGTAAGTATAGAACTTAAGGGAGAGAGGGAGTTTGATGCAGCTGAGATCGAGCTACGGAGGTTCGTCTCAAGACTTGTGGCACAATCTCGACTGTATAAGAAGTATAAGCTGAGAAAGTAAAGTTCTATGTCTTAGATCTCGTACCTTGGAATTGGAACACCTTTACCTTCGTTCTTTGGTCTATTTATAGGCAATTCCACATTAATGATGTGTAACCGTCCCTCATTGATTTGGGCACGATCTTTTTTGGGATTCGAGTTAACGGATGCCCATTTAATCGGCCCCATTAACTTTTCCCTGAATGTTAGCGCCATCCTAACGGTCGAATGACCCATTCGTCTAACTCAGCGGTACTCTGCTATGAGCGGTGGGGTAACAGGTTGCGGATGCTAAATGGGTCAGATGTGGAGATACTCCATTTTGATTCGTACCCTATAACGACCCGCTCTCCAGGATACTGAGAAGTACGAATCCGTCCCAAGTATTCCTAGATCAACAAGTGTTACGTAGAAAGAGAGAAAGGAAGAGAACAAAAGCATGTTGCAGGTACTAAACACGTGCTGGAAAGTACAAGAAAAACTCCATCACAGATAAAAACACTGAGAAAATAACAAAAGTACAATATTCCAATTTATTGATACATTGATACATCTTATACATACACCAACATCTTCATTTTCACAACTCTAAGTACAAAGGTCCACCCGAAAAGAAACACTAAAACTACAAGTCTCTCATCATACCCCTGACCACCCAATACTACAACTGATCACCAACTCCGAAGCTCCAGCCGCTATCTCCAACCTCCAACTCACATGACCTGAAAGTCAACGGGGACACGTCAACGCGTGACCCAGTAGAAACTCCTAACACTCTAGTATGACCCAGTTTTAGAACTAGTCTTCCTATCTAGGAGAGGGTGGTCTAACAAGTAAGGTTCATGGTGCATAAAAGTGATCACATTCCAACATGCGAACTTAGTTATAAAAACATGCAAAACATGTTTATGAAACCATATTATGAAATGCATATATTGAAAGGAAGCATAAGAACATGTTACATTGGGATAGCAGCATTGAAGTAAACAAAAGTAAGGAGACATGAGATAACAACATTTATAAATTAAAGAAAATTACTTTAAGTTGTTGATTCACATATTTGAAAACTCGTGTAAACCGCAGGACTCTAAGGAGTCGGACTTCACCCAAGGTGGGTGAAAAATGGTACCTCAACCAGCGACACGAGCACTGGAGGGGCCTCTCGTAACTCCGTACCCGAATGGGGTAAGGTACTAGAGCGAGACTCATCTCGGTTTTTCTGTCGGACAAACGGAGCAAACCATCATTTACCTTCATGGTGCGACACGAGCACACCAGCGGCCTCTCTAGCCCTCTCCAAGTCCCCTTCTGGGGGTAACACATCGGGCGAGAAATCATAATTCATACGTCCGCTCCTTAACTCCTAAAGTATACCTGTGTTTCCCCCAAACCCCATCCAGAGTCTCACCCATTTTATAATGGACTGAGCTCCCGATGTCAAACTCTTATCCTCACTCTCAGTTTTTAAAGTATTTCTTCGTTTGTCAACAAATCATCTTGCGGTCTCGACTACCGCTTTTTCATCTCTCCATCTCTTTCATAATTTCATCGATGTCGTAATTCAGCAACGACCATCGTCTTCATCTTATTTCAACATCGCATAGTTCCATCAATTCCATTCACTTTCTTAATGAAGTTACAACGCTAATATGATACACTAAACAAGATGAAACTACAACGCTAGCAAATGTCTCAAGTTGACATACTCAATCAAAATAAAGCTACATTCTAGCAAATGGAAAGCAATGGCGTAATAACACAACTATATATACTAGCTTGTTGCATGTTAGTAAATGACATAAAACGTCCTTTAAACACAACATAATATATTAGCTTTTAGTTGGACATAGCAAACATGTTAATATGCACTTTAACTTGAACACAATTTTATTTACTACAACAAATTGGAAAGAATGTGAACATAGCTACTAATCATCACATAAATCATGACAAATAATAGCATGATAATTGAAATTGAACAAAACATAAAAGAGTAATGCATGGTATGACAATAGTGTAAAATTTGAATCTGTCTAAACGGTTTCAGCAGGAAGAACATCAATTTTAGCCTATCTACATTCAGAATTGGTCTCTGGTCCCTTCACAAAAGTTGTAGATATGGGTGTTTTCCTTTTACTGACCAATTTTCATAAACTCAGTTGACATATGTGATTTATGGTGGATTTTCCCCTAACAGGTATAATTTCAGCATTCTGAACCAGAAACTGAGTTCAGTTCAAGTCCATTTTGCTACAAGTTACAGACAGAATTAAAATCTAAGAAAATTATAGTTTGAATACTTGAAGTCAGCTTTTCAATGGCATAAAGATCATAATATTTTATAAAATGTGCATGGAGTTCTACTCGTTTTACTGAAAGGTGTCAAAACTGTCTAAAAACAGACCAGTTTTAGAAACTGAATTTTTACTCTATGTTTCCGTTTGAATTTGTAAAACTTGTAAAAATGAAAGTTGTTAAGGACTTCAATATGTACAACATATATTTTTTTCATGAATTTCTACGTAGCCAATTAAGTGCAGCAATCTACCAAAGTATCAGCCAATTCTGTGTAAATTTCAGCATGAAGTTCAAAACTTAATTTTTACACAAAATTTAAAGAACTTGCTAATTAATTAAACCCTTAGTTCAAAAACTAAACCCTACTAAGGTGATAAGAATTTATACCTCCAAAGTCCTCCAAAATTTCTTTGGCCCTTCTTAGTCCTTGAAGAATTCTTGGGCCTCCTTCTTCAATCTCCTATCTTCAAGCTCCAAATTGGCTTCTAAAGATGGATTTGGGATGATTTTTGAGGTGAATTTTGATGGAGGAATGATGAGGAATGAGAGGGGTGCTTGGAAGAGTTCTTGGTGGAGAGAAAAATGAAGCAAAAGAGTGAAAGAGGGGGAGACAAAATTTTGGCCAGAATTGGGAAGGAGAGGGAAAGTGAGAGAATATGGTATTTTCTTGTTTTTTTTCTTTGCCTAGATTTTAGGTCCCCTGAAACCCTCTCATCCTTTCATTTAGTCAAAGTCTAAGCCATGTGTCTCCTTCTTAATTAGCAAGATGACACCTAATAAGCTAAGGTGTCATGGTAAAACAATTTTGGAATTTGTATTTTGCAAAAATAAAAATACATGTTGAAATACCATATACACCATAAATACAAGTATTCACCCAAATACTCCTATTTACTAAATTCAAAAGATGAGTTTAAAATCTTTTAAAAATAATTCCTACACCAAAATATTTAAACAAAAATACGATTCCCAAAATTATACGTACGCATTTACGCCAAAATACGTATAAATACGCGTACACATGGAAACGGGGTATTACATTCTACCCACCTTAAAAACAAAGTCCGCCCTCGGACTTTCCATGCTAAGGGTCTGACCGGAGATTGAATAGTCTAAGGGTCCCCCTACCCATGAAATACAAACAACACTATATGTATATACTACACACCCATGTACACGTGCACTATATCATAGATTAAACACACATATATGTACACATTCCTATCCAAAGATATAGGTATACACACAGACAAATCATCACAACACATACATAGTACTATACATTCCACATTCATCGATATACACAATGTACTCGCATATATATCTATATGGACATGAGAACACTCATATATTTGTACATACTAATATGTACACACATGCTAGTACACATATGCATATGGATACATGTGTCAATGCCGTACATAGCAATAAGTAAAAACATATAGATACACCCAAGGCATTAATATACACACCAATATTTATTCACTCAATACATGTGTACTCACATAAAGATTCAGACACGTATATGTTCAAAGACATATGTTATATCCTGGTTACATATAGGTATATCTAAATACATACACCTCTATATGTAATCACACACTCCTTATAATTATATATATATCTACATACATACATGTTCATACGATATTTAAACACACCATACTCATAAGTCACAGAGCTAGCATACTTACATACCTATGGGTATACCTAGATACATCAGAGTATAGTTCAAGTATACAACCAAGTATACATCCATCTATAGATACACGTACTACTATCTCACATCCAATATGTATGCAACCTTGCTAACATACATACATAAGTAAGTAAATCCAAATATTGATGCACTTATGGTAAATAGTCATACACCAATAATGATACACATTGATATGGTGCACCGCATATCAAGGGGGTAACCATACGCAAATATATCACTTAAGCACATAAGTATAAACACTTACAATTATATAGACAAATATATATTACAGTTCGCACACAAGAATATACACAGTAAATATCACTATAGTAAATAGTCCTGTCAGTAAGTATGTATATTATAGCAACCTTCTAGTACACACTCACTTTATATATATACAACAATTCATACATATGTGTTCATATCCAATATTCACTCACGTAAATCTATATTTAACCACATATACACTGCACAAATATACTTACATACAAACAATCAACATAACACATATCCAATGCAGTATATATATATATATATATATATATATATATATATATATATATATACATACATACATACATACATACATATACATACGACACTATATACATCTATAGCACAAGAATTATATTAATTCAGTACATATATTAACACACACACACACACACACACATGTATACACAATACATATACATATATAAATCTCATTCATATGCTACACTCACATATTATCACAGATATACAAGTACTCCAATATTGCATAACTTGGCATACCTACTTATGTATATCTATACACTCCAATTAGTAAGCCAATATATTTCACACGCTACTTATGGTACACATCCAATTGTAGCTATACTCATATATACATATCTCACTATATCAATTTACCCAACCACATTTATAGTATGCATACACATACACGTCATCACATAGAGTCGCATACAATAATACCAATACACACAGATATTCACATAATGATATATCCATCTAACACCGGTGTAAGCATATCCGCTTACAGTCAGACAGGAAACCATATACATCTTTCATATATGTATCAAATACAGAACCCTAGTACACCTAGGGCATGCCCACTCATGCTTGAATGGAAAACAAATATTCGCACGTGGATTTACACAATCAGCATGTACATATACATCACATATTACCAATACATCCGGTATACCGTATCTATACATCGCCTAGAGCTCAATCAACTATATCGGTCCATGATATACACTATAAATACATATACATACTTACTACTTACATCTCAATCAATACAATCACTCTATTGCACCTACATTTGATAGTGCAACCACATACTAACACATATACTTATAATATCACATACTAACGTATATTCACACAAGTAGCTAAGTTAGTAGTATATACATGTACGTATAGCTACAGATACGCACATAAGTATAGCACACATATACATTCGACAACGGACATACAATACGTGCATATTCATACAAACACATGACCACATACACATATAATTATTTCATGTATACCATCATACACTCTAATACATCCACATGTACATCCACCCAGACGTACAAGCAACATCCATATACAAACATATACATCACGAATTTATTTATACACTAATATTTATACACACAAATACTCCATATATATAAACATCCCTCAGATATCCATATACAAATTATCTCCTTACATCCCTTTAATATATAATTCAGTATCTATACCTACAACTATACATAAAATCATATAGTCATCCACATACACTCAGATGTAGATAAAACATATATAAGCACATATTTATATATGACACACAATACTTCTTTACACAGTTAGTATGCCTCACACTTAGATTTACACATCCTATATTATTTACTCCTCAATTCATATAAACATCATTTCCATACATACACCTCATAGTTCATCTATATACAAACACTTATACTATGAGTTATAAGAATACACACAAGTAGTCATACAAAGTATCTATAATACTGCTTACTTACAGATATATCTATAGATACATGCCTATAGGAATACATGCCAATATGCCACAATACTAATATATCCATGCAAACACGTACCCATCCATACATATATGTATACATACAAACAACTACCCATGTTTACCCTCAAGAAGCTCTGTGCCTCGATTCTCCTAATACCAGGAACTTACCCTAGACCGATCACTTACCACCTTAGGACACAGCTACCCTTATGGAGCATTATCCGCACTATCCTTACGCACGCTGCAGTGCGGAGACCTGCATGGGCCACCAAATGTAACGCCCGCTCTCCAGGATACCCGGAAAGTACGATTCCGTCCCAAGTATTCCTAGATCAACGAGTGTTATGTAGAAAGAGAGAAAGGAAGAGAACAAAAGCATGTTGCAGGTACTACGCACGTGCTGGAAAGTACAAGTAAAACTCCATCACAGATAAAAACACTGAGAAAATAACAAAAATACAATATTCCAATTTATTGATACATTGATACATCTTATACATACACCAACATCTTCATTTTCACAACTCTAAGTACAAAGGTCCACCCGAAAAGAAATACTAAAAGTACAAGTCTCTCATCATACCCCTCACCACCCAATACTACAACTGATCACCAACTCCAAAGCTCCAGCCGCTATCTCCAACCTCCAACTCACATGACCTGAAAGTCAACGGAGACACATCAACGTGTGACCCAGTAGAAACTCCTAACACTCTAGTAGGACCCAGTTTTAGAACTGGTCTGCCTATCTAGGAGATGGTGGTCTAACAAGTAAGGTTCATGGTGCATAAAAGTGATCACATTCCAACATGCGAACTTAATTATAAGAACTTGCAAAACATGCATATGAAACCATATTATGAAATGCAGATATTGAAAGGAGGCATAAGAACATGTTACATTGGGATAGCAGCATTAAAGTAAACAAAAGTAAGGAGACATGAGATAACAACATTTAGAAATTAAAGACAATTACTTTAAGTTGTTGATTCACATATTTGGAAACTCGTGTAAACCGCATGACGCTAAGGAGTCGGACTTCACCCAAGGTGGGTGAAAAATGGTACCTCAACCTACGACACGAGCACTGGAGGGGCCTCTCGTAACTCAGTACCTGAACGGGGTAAGGTACTAGAGCGAGACTCATCTCGATTTTTCTGTCGGACAAACAGAGCAAACCATCATTTACCGTCATGGTGCGACACGAGCACACCAGCGGCCTCTCTAGCCCTCTCCAACTCCCCTTCTGGGAGCAACACATCGGACGAGAAATCATAATTCATACGTCCGCTCCTTAACTCCTAAATTTTACCCGTGTTTCCCTCAAACCCCATCCGGAGTCTCACCCATTTTAGAATGGACTGAGCTCCCGATGTCAAACTCTTATCCTCACTCTCAGTTTTTAAAGTATTTATTCATTTCAACAAATCATCTAGCGGTCTCGACTACCGCTTTTTCATCTCTCCATCTCTTTCATAATTTCACCGATGTCGTAATTCAGCAACGACCATCGTCTTCATCTTATTTCAACATCGCATAGTTCCATCAATTCCATTCACTTTCTTAATGAAGTTACAATGCTAATATGATACACTAAACAAGATGAAACTACAACGCTAGCAAATGTCTCAAGTTGACATACTCAATCAAAATAAAGCTACATTCTAGCAAATGGAAAGCAATGGCGTAATAACACAACTACATATACTAGCTTGTTGCATGTTAGTAAATGACATAAAACGTCCTTTAAACACTACAGAATATACAAGCTTTTATTGGACATAGCAAACATGTTAATATGCACTTTAACTTGAACACAATTTTATTTACTACAACAAATTGGAAAGCAAGTGAACATAGCTACTAATCATCACATAAATCATGACAAATAATAGCATGATAACTGAAATTGAACAAAACATAAAAGAGTAATGCATGGTATGACAATAGTGTAAAATTTGAATCTGCCTAAACGGTTTCAGCAGGAAGAACATAAATTTTAGCCTATCTACAGTCAGAATTGGTCTCTGGTCCCTTCACGAAAGTTGTATATATGTGTGTTTACCTTTTACTGACCAATTTTCATAAACTCAGTTGACATTTGTGATTTATAGTGGATTTTCTCCTAACAGGTATAATTTCAGCATTCTGAACCAGAAACTGAGTTCAGTTCAAGTCCATTTTGCTACAAGTTACTGACAGAATTAAAATCTAAGAAAATTATGGTTTGAAGATCTTGAAGTCAGCTTTCCAACGACATAAAGATAATAATATCTTATAAAGTGTGCATGGAGTTTTACTCGTTTTACTGAAAGGTGTCAAAATTGTCTAAAAACAGACCAGTTTTAGAAACTGAATTTTGACTATATTTTTCCGTTCGAATTTGTAAAACTTGTAAAAATGAAAGTTGTTAAGGACTTCAATATGTACAACATATATTTTTTTCATGAATTTCTACGTCGCCAATTAAGTGCAGCAATCTACCAAAGTATTAGCCAATTCTGTGTAAATTTCAGCGTGAAGTTCAAAACTTAATTTTTACACAAAATTTAAAGAACTTGCTAATTAATTAAACCCTTAGTTCTAAAACTAAACCCTACTAAGGTGATAAGAATTTCTACCTCCAAAGTCCTCCAAAATTTCTTTGGCCCTTCTTAGTCCTTGAAGAATTCTTGGGCCTCCTTCTTCAATCTCCTATCTTCAAGCTCCAAATTGGCTTCTAAAGATGGATTTGTGATGATTTTTGAGGTGAATTTTGATAGAGGAATGATGAGGAATGAGAGGGGTGCTTGGAAGAGTTCTTGGTGGAGAGAAAAATGAAGCAAATGAGTGAAAGTGTGGGAGACAAAATTTTGGCCAGAATTGTGAAGGAGAGGGAGAGTGAGAGAATATGGGATTTTCTTGTTTTTTCTTTGCCTAGATTTTAAATCTCCCTAAAACCCTCTCATCCTTTCATTTAGTCAAATTCTAAGCCATGTGTCTCCTTCTTAATTAGCAAGATGACACCTAATAAGCTAAGGTGTCATGGTAAAACAATTTTGTATTTTGTATTTTGCAAAAATTAAAATACATGTTGAAATACCATATACACCATAAATACAAGTATTCACCCAAATACTCTTATTTACTAAATTCAAAAGATGAGTTTAAAATCTTTTAAAAATAATTCCTACACCAAAATATTTAAAGAAAACTACGATGTTACTCCCAAAATTATACGTACGTATTTACGTCAAAATACGTACAAATACGTGTACATATGGAAACGGGGTATTACATTCTACCCACCTTAAAAACAAAGTCCGCCCTCGGACTTTCCATGCTAAGGGTCTGACCGGAGATTGAATAGTCTAAGGGTCCCCCTACCCATGAAATACAAACAACACTATATGTATATACTACACACCCATGTACACGTGCACTATATCATAGATTAAACACATATATATGTACACATTCCTATCCAAAGATATAGGTATACACACAGACAAATCATCACAACACATACATAGTACTATACATTCCACATTCATCGATATACACAATGTACTCACATATATATTTATATGGACATGAGAACACTCATATATATGCACATACTAATATGTACACACATGCTAGTACACCTATGCATATGGATACATGTGTCAATGACGTACATAGCAATAAGTAAAAACATATAGATACACCCAAGGCATTAATATACACTACACCAATATTTATTCACTCAATACATGTGTACTCACATAAAGATTCGGACAAGTATATGTTCAAAGACATATGCTATATCCTGGTTACATATAGGTATATCTAAATACATACACCTCTATATGTAATCACACACTCCTTATAATTATATACATATCTACATACATACATGTTCACACGATATTTAAATACACCATACTCATAAGCCACAGAGCTAGCAACTTACATACCTATGGGTATACCTAGATACATCAGAGTATAGTTCAAGTATATAACCAAGTATACATCCATCTATAGATACACGTACTACTATATCACATCTAATATGTATGCAACCTTGCTAACATACATACATAAGTAAGTAAATCCAAATATTGATGCACTTATGGTAAATAATCTTACACCAATAATGATACACATTGATATGGTGCACCGCATATCAAGTGGGTAACCATACGCAAATATATCACTTACGCACATACGTATAAACACTTACAATTATATAGACAAATATATATTACAGTTCGCACACAAGAATGTACACAGTAAATATCACTATAGTAAATAGTCTTGCATCAAGTATGTATATTATATCAACCTTCTAGTACACACTCACTTTATATATATGCAAGAATACATACATATGTGTTCATATCCAATATTCACTCACGTAAATCTATATTTAACCACCTATACACTGCACAAATATACTTACATACAAACAATCAACATAACACATATCCAATGCAGAATATATATATATATTTATATATACATATACATACGACACTATATATATCTATAGCACAAGAATTATATTAATTCAGTACATATTTACACACACACTCACTTGTATAAACAATACATATCTATTATACATTTGACAACGTTTTTTGAATTCTAGGGCTGACTAGGCAAGATAAAGAGTGGCTGAGATTTGATCTTGATAAATCAATGGTTGAGATTCGATTTTGTGAAAATTCTGGAGGGAAAACTTAAATTTTGTTGGGAAAAGTGTCTTGGAAACCCAAACTTTGAAATTAGAAGTGTCTTGGGAAAGATTGTGGAGATTAAATTTGGGGAGGAAAGTGTCTTGAAAACCTAAACTTTGAAATTAGAAGTGCATTGGGAAAGATCGTGGAGATTAAATTTGGGGGAAAAGTGTCTTGTGAATCTAAACTTTGAAATTAAAAGTGCTTTGGGAAATATTGTGGAGAAGCATGATCCGTGGAGAAGCATGATCCATTAAATTAAACAAAATAAAAAATTTAGCGGAACAACAAATTAGCGTAAAATTACCCTGAGTTTTGTTGTTCGGCGCCCGCCGCGCCGGATTTTTTTACACTAATTTGTTGTTCCGCGCCGAAGACACGGACGCCAAATTTGTTGTTCAACGCCGAATTTGTTGTTCCGCGTCGAAGGCGCCTGCGCTAAATTTATTGTTCCGTGTCGAAGTTGCCCGTGCCGCTTAATATTTTTTCGCTAATTTGTTGTTCTGTTAATTTTTTGCTGTGGCAATAATTTTTCGGAAAACAAAAATTTCGCAGGGGAAATCTTAAATGAACCGTGCCCACGGGCACGGGTTATGACTATACATATATAAATCTCATTCATGTGCTACACTCACATATTATCACAGATATATAAGTACTCCAATATTGCATAACTTGGCATACCTACTTATGTATATCTATACACACCAATTAGTAAGCCAATATATTTCACACACTACTTATGGTACACATCCAATTGTAGCTATACTCATATATACATATCTCACTATATCAATTTACCCAACCACATTTATAGTATGCATACACATACACGTCATCACATAGAGTCGCATACAATAATACCAACCCACACAGATATTCACATAATGATATATCCAGTCAACACCGGTGTAAGCATATCCGCTTACAGTCAGACAGGAAACCATATACATCTTTCATATATGTATCAAATACACAACTCTAGTACACCTAGGGCATGCCCACGCATGCTTGAATGGAAAACAAATATCTGCACATGGATTTACACAATCAGTATGTGCATATACATCACATATTACCAATACATCCGATATACCGTATCTATACATCGCCTAGAGCTCAATCAACTATATCGGTCCTTGATACACACTATAAATACATATACATACTTACTACTTACATCTCAATCAATACAATCACTCTATTGCACCTACATCTGATAGTGTAACCACATACTAACACATATACTTATAATATCACATACTAACGTATATTCACACAAGTAGCTAAGTTAGTAGCATATACATGTATGTATAGCTACAGATACGCACATAAGTATAGCACACATATACATTCGATAACAGACATACAATACTTGTATATTCATACAAACACATGACCACATACACATATAATTATTCCATGTATACCATCATACACTCTTATACATCCACATGTACATCCACCCAGACGTACAAGCAACATCCATATACCAACACATACATCACGAATTTATTTATACACTAATATTTATACACAGAAATACTCCATATATATAAACATCCATCAGATATCCATATACAAATTATCTCCTTACATCCCTTAAATATATAATTTAGTATCTATACCTACAACTATACATAAAATCATATAGTCATCCACATACACTCAGATGTAGATAAAACATATATTAGCACATATTTATATAAGACACACAATACTTCATTACACAGTTAGTATGCCTCACACTTAGATTTACACATCCTACATTATTTACTCCTCAATTCATATAAACATCATTTCCATACATACACCTCATAGTTAATCTATATACGAACACTTATACTATGAGTTATAAGAATACACACAAGTAGTCTTACAAAGTATGTATAATACTGCTTACTTACAGATATATCTATAGATACATGCCTATAGGAATACATGCCAATATGCCACAATACTAATATATCCATGCAAACTCGTACCCATCCATACATATCTGTATACATACAAACAACTACCCATGTTTACCCTCAAGAAGCTCTGTGCCTCAGTTCTCCTAATTCCAGGAACTTACCCTAAGACCGATCACTTACCCACCTTAGGACACAACTACCCTTATGGAGCATTACCCGCACTATCCTTACGCACGCCGCAATGCGGAGACCTGCATGGCACCAAATGTAACGACTCACTCTCCAGGATACCCGGGAAGTACGAATCCGTCCCAAGTATTCCTAGATCAACGAGTATTACGTAGAAAGAGAGAAAGGAAGATAACAAAAGCATGTTGCAGGTACTACGCACGTGCTGGGAAGTACAAGTAAAACTCCATCACAGATAAAAACACTGAGAAAATAACAAAAGTACAATATTCCAATTTATTGATACATTGATACATCTCATACATACACCAACATCTTCCTTTTCACTACTCTAAGTACAAAGGTCCACCCGAAAAGAAACACCAAAAGTACAAGTCTCTCATCATACCCCTCACCACCCAATACTACAGCTGATCACCAACTCCGAAGCTCCAGCCGCTATCTCCAACCTCCAACTCACATGACCTGAAAGCCAACGGGGACACGTCAACGCGTGACCCAGTAGAAACTCCTAACACTCTAGTAGGACCCAGTTTTAGAACTGGTCTGCCTATCCAGGAGAGGGTGGTCTAACAAGTAAGGTTCATGGTGCATAAAAGTGATCACATTCCAACATGCGAACTTAGTTATAAGAACTTGCAAAACATGCATATGAAACCATATTATGAAATGCAGATATTGAAAGGAAGCATAAGAACATGTTACATTGGTTAGCAACATTAAAGTAAACAAAAGTAAGGAGATATGAGATAACAACATTTATAAATTAAAGACAATTACTTTAAGTTGTTGATTCACACATTTGGAAACTCGTGTAAACCGCAGGATGCTAAGGAGTCGGACTTCACCCAAGGTGGGTGAAAAATGGTACCTCAACCAGCGACACGAGCACTGTAAAGGCCTCTCGTAACTCCGTACCCGTACGGGGTAAGGTACTAGAGCGAGACTCATCTCTGTTTTTCTGTCAGACAAACGGAGCAAACCATCATTTACCGTCATGGTGCGACACGAGCACACCAGCGACCTCTCTAGCCCTCTCCAACTCCCCTTCTGGGGGCAACACATCGGGCGAGAAATCATAATTCATACATCTGCTCCTTAACTCCTAAAGTTTACCCGTGTTTCCCCCAAACTCCATCCGGAGTCTCACCCATTTTAGAATGGACTGAGCTCTCGATGTCAAACTCTTATCCTCACTCTAAGTTTTTAAAGTATTTATTCGTTTGTCAACAAATCTTCTAGCGGTCTCGACTCACTACAAGGAAGGAGGACAGGCTTGGCGGTTTAAAAATTCGTTTATGGCGGGTCAGAACCGCCACAAACGCAGGTTGAAGCGGTTCTCTCAACCGCCATGAAACAGGGGGTGAGTAACAACATTTTTAGCGGTTTAAAACCGCTTAAAATAAACCGCATGAAACCTTGTGTTTAGCGGTTCCGACTCGGCAAAAAAAAAATTTGTTGCAGCAACTTTAATTTCGGTAAAAAACATTTATGGCGGTTCTAAACCGTCGAAAAGTTAATAATTTGTAGCGGTTCTAAACCACCACAACTATTTTTAAATCATTAACCTCAAAAGACGTTTGTAGCGGTTCTACACCGCCAAAAATATATATGTTTTTGTCGGTTTGTCGGGTATGTTGAATATTGGACTCCCCGGATTTGGTTTTGATGATGAGCAAACATAAATAATTCATGAACTAACAATTTGTGAGCGCAGTATTGGAGATCGTCGCCAAATTCACGAGAACAATCAAAGCGACATCTCAACACTTCTCAAAGCTCGTATTCATGCCTAAAGCTTCGTTGAAGCTCTTGCGCCGTTTTGGAAGTCATGAAGAATTAATCGAAGCTCTCGAAGACCATTCTTTAAGGTTTTATTTATAGTCTTTTAGCTTCGATCTATAGAATGTTAAGCCTTGAGTATATCTTACGATTCTATCTTCATAACGCTCATATCGTAGCTCTAGGATCTTAGTACAAGTTCATTCTAACTTCCTCGAAGCGTCGCGCTTCGATTCGGACTTGTTTGTTCATGTTAGTTGGTACAAGAAGAAGTACTGACCGACTAGATGGTGATCTAGTCGGTCAGCAGAGCTTCTTGGACCGACTAGTTTGCTTCCTTAATTTCTTGCACCTTACTGTTTACAGTTAGTCGGTCTACGTTGACTCACCGACCGACTAGTTTGTGAACTAGTCGGTCAGTGATGCTTCTTTGACCGACTAGTTGTGATTTACTGTACATGCTAAATTTCTCCTAAGCTACTGTTTATCGTTAGTCGGTCTAAGAACGTTTGGTGACCGACTAGTTGACAATCTAGTCGGTCAACTTTTGTTCTTGGACCGACTAAGTCAATTTGTACTCAGACTATTTCACTTTGCCTCTTAGTCGGTCTACGTTCACTGACTGACCGACTAGTTGTGAAACTAGTCGGTCAGAATGTCTTCTTGGACCGACTAGATTTCTAGGTCTGAATTTCTATCTCTTCTCAGTTCCTCACTTAGTCGGTCCATGTTGTTTGACTGACCGACTAGTTGATGAACTAGTCGGTCAGTGGTTGTTCTTTGACCGACTAATTGCCTCAGATTTCTATCCGTTGGAAATTGACCTAACTTGTTTTTATGGGACCCTATAAATACAAACCTAGGTCATTTCTCTCTAGGTTAGAGCTGCCATTAAGAGATTCATTGAGATAGAAAGAGATAGCCATTCTCACTCATTTCTAAATCTCTCTTCCTCACAAGAAACCCATTCTCTCACATTCTAGATCTAGAATCCATCTTGAGAGAAGCTTGTTCTTGGTGAGCCCTTCAAGCTCTAGCTTGATTCAAGTCTCCAAATCACTCCTAGGCACCTATTGCTGGTCATTTCCTTGGTGCTAGGTCTTGGTGACTTCATCTTCCTCAAATCCTTCCTTTCACCTATTTGGTAAGAAAAACTCAAGGTATAGGATTTTGTGGTAAGATTGTTTATATCATTATAAACTTGTTTATATTGCTTATTGATTCTCTCGGTTGTGAGAGAAGGTTGTGATCCCGGGTTGTGGGATTCACTATTGCCATTGCATGTATGATTTGATCTTGTGAAGGTTTTTCACAAGATATCATAGTGGAAATCTTGGGTTAGGGTTGTTGAATATTGGACTCCCCGGATTTGGTTTTGGATGATGAGCAAACATAAATAATTCATGATCTAACAATTTGTGAGCGCAGTATTGGAGATCGTCGCCAATTTCACGTGAACATTCAAAGCGACATCTCAACACTTTCCAAAGCTCAGTTTCATGCCTAAAGCTTCGTTGAAGCTCTTGCGACGCTTTGGAAGTAATGAAGATTCAATCGAAGCTCTCAAAGACCGTTTATTAAGGTTTTATTTGTAGTCTTTTAGTTTCGATTGATAGAATGTTAAGCCTTGAGTATATCTTACGTTTCTATCTTCATTACGCTCATTTCGTAGCTCTAGGATTCTTGCACAAGTTCACTCTAACTTCCTCGAAGCGTCGCGCTTCGATTCAGACTTTGTTGTGCATGTTAGTTGGTACAAGAACAAGTACTGACCGACTAGATGGTGATCTAGTCGGTCGGCCACTGTTCTTGGACCGACTAGTTTCTGTCAGTTAATTCTTAGCTCTTTACTGTTTACAGTTAGTCGGTCTATGTTGACTCACCGACCGACTAGTTTGTGAACTAGTCGGTCAGTGATGCTTCTTTGACCGACTAGTTGAGACTGACTGTTCACTCTAAAATTCTCCTAAGCTACTGTTTACCGTTAGTCGGTCTAAGAACGTTTGATGACCGACTAGTTGACAATCTAGTCGGTCAACTTTTGTTCTTGGACCGACTAAGTAAACTTGCCTTCAGACTATGTTGTTTTGCCTCTTAGTCGGTCTACGTTCATTGGATGACCGACTAGTTGTGAAACTAGTCGGTCAGACAGTGTTCTTGGACCGACTAGTTTTCTAGGTCTGAAATTCTATCTCTTCTCAGATCTGCTCTTAGTCGGTCCATGCTTTGTGTCTGACCGACTAGTTGATGAACTAGTCGGTCAGTGAGTGTTCTTTGACCGACTAGATCTCACAGATTTCTTTCCGTTGGAGATTGACCTAACTTGTTTTTATGGGACCCTATAAATACGAACCTAGGTCATTTCTATCTTCAATAGAGCTGTCATTAAGAGATTCATTGAGTTCTAAAGAGATAGCTATTCTCCCTCAAATCTAAAGCTCTCTTCCTCACAAGAAACACATTCTCTCTCATTTCTAGATCTAGAGAGAAGCTTGTTCTTGGTGAGCTCTTCAAGCTATTGCTTGATTCAAGTTTCCAAATCTTCCCTAGGCACCCATTGCTGCTCATTTTCTTGGTGCTAGGGTTTGGTAACTTCATCTTCCTCAAATCCTTCATTCCACCTTTTGGGTAAGAAAAACTCAAGGTATAGGATTTTGTGGTAAGAGTATTTATTTCATATTAAACTCTTTTATATTGCTTATTGGCTCTCTCGGTTGTGAGAGAAGTTTGTGATCCCGGGTTGTGGGATTCACTTTGCCATTGCATGTATGATTTGATCTTGTGAAGGTTTTTCACAAGATATTCATAGTGAAAATCTTGAGTTAGGGTTTCTAACTCAAGTATCCGGAAGGGATCCGGGTGGTTGGGACGTAGGATCACCGGGAACAAGTCGGGGAGACTTGGGTGGATCCGAACCCATTAACTTCATTTGTTAGCATTGTTAATTTCATTGTTGTCATTCAATTTAAGCTTCCGCAAATTGACTTGGTAGTTGTGTGCAATTTAATTTGGAATAATTCGCCTTATTATTTTAAAGTACTATTCACCCCCCCTCTAGTACTTGTGCAGTAGCTGGTAGGGCATTACATTTGGTATCAGAGCCAGATACTCAGCTATGTCTGCCAACGACAACAAGACCGTGCCTCCACCTTCCAACTACGACACCTTCAGGAACCGTGAAGGAGCGTCATCGGTGATGGAAGGACATTCCTTTACAAGGCCTCCATTCTTCAACGGTACCAACTACGGGTACTGGAAATGTCGGATGGAAACCTTCCTCCGAAGTGCATCTTTATGGAGGACTACAATGAAGGAGTACAACGAGCCCGAAGAAGAAGATTTTGAGAAATGGACTACCGCGGAGGTCGCCGCGGAGGTAAGCAATGCCAAGGCAATGAACGCCTTGCAATTCGCATTGGAGCCCGAGGATTTTAATAAGATATGCACATGTAAGAGTGCATATCAAATTTGGAACTCTCTCCTCATACTACATGAAGGGACGAGTCGGGTAAGAGACTCTAAACTCGTTGTCGTAACCAAAGATTACGAAATGTTTCACATGCAACAGGGCGAGAAGATGAAAGAATATTACGCTCGCTTCGTTGACATAATAAACGAGTTAGAGGCCCTCGGCAAGATCTACACTCAAAAGGAGAAGTGCTTAAAGCTTATTGAAGGACTTCCATCTTCTTGGGAAAAACGTACCTTCGCCATTGAGGAAGGTAATGACATGAACAAATATACCGTAGTTCAACTAATGGGTACTTTGATGTCATACGAGGTACGCAAAGATAGCAAGGTGAAGCTACAAGAAAAGATGAAGTCATATTTGAACCTAGATGCGCCTAAGAAAAAGGCGATTGCATTCAAGGCGGCTTCATCCACATCTTCCGATGATGAAGACTCGGAAAACGAGTTGGACTTGGAGTCCATGGCACTCATGGCCAAGAAGTTCAACCGTTTCTTCCGGAAAGGTAACTTCAAGACCAAAGGTAAATTTGGTTCGTCTAACGCCTCTTCCTCTCCTTTATGTTTCAAGTGCAATAAGCCAGGACACATGAAAGCGGAGTGTCCTCTCAACAAACAAAAGGAGAAGTGGAAGGCGCCAAAATTCGATTAGTCCAAGAAATACAAGAAGGGGTACAAGAAAGGACTTGTCGGAGCAACATTCACCGACTCCGAGGATTCCTCAAGCGGAGAGTCGGATGATGAGAAAGTGGAGCAAGCACATATGTGCTTCATGGCAAGAGAGGAGAACGATCAAGGATCCTCCTCTTCCGATGATAGTAATGACGAAAGTGATGAGGTAACGATGGATGATCTTAGAAATGCTAACTCTCAACTTTGGTCAAAATACACTAAGTTAGTAAATAGATATACTAAGGTAAAAGATGACCTAGCTAGCATTCAAACATCGCCTAAGAATATCATCACCAACAACGACACCGTTGTTGAAGAGTTAAGAAATGAGATTGTGAATCTCAAATCTAAGCTTGAACATGTTAGCATTGAGGATGCGGAAGAACATGAGATAGCGGATTTAACTTCTCAAAACTCGACTTTGAGTATTGAGAACGAGAATCTTAAATCTCGTGTTTATGTGCTCACATCGCAAATATCCGCTTTGGATACTTCTTTGCGTTCTCTCAAAGAGAAATATGAGGACACATTGGGCCGAATCAACAAATTCAACAAGGGTAAGGGCCATTTGGATAATATCCTAAAAGATTTACTTCCGGCCAAACACCACATTGGCTTGGGGTATATGATGGGAAATTCATCCAAGTCGGTCACTACTTTTGTTAGGCCAACTTCCGAAGCCTCAACGAGTGGGAGCAAACACTCTATTGGTAGTTCATCTACCAATGGTGCTTCCACCTCGTCCACACCCTCTTTCGGAAAGAAACCCACTTTGGGTGGACCTCCAAAGAAGGGGCATGCCTACATGTACACTAATAACATGCCACGTAGGAACACACGTCCTACTCCACCGTCTCACACTTATGATGATTTTTATGCAACACATTCCCGGGCACGTGCACACCAAGTGAGACACCCTCACGCACGTGTTTCCACACATGCATATGTACACCCACCTCATCATATGAATAATTCTTTTCGTGCACCATTCCATCATGTCCCGTATGCCTATCCACAACATGCATCACGTAGAAATCAACGTAGCATGCATGCACCCAATAGGATGATGGCTCCCAAAATTTTCACTATTTGGAGCCCAAAGGACACAAGCATGGACGAAAAACAAATGTACATGAATGCTTATTTTTCGGATGTTGTGCATAGTAAGAATTATGTGGGGAAGTCTAAGTCCACTTGGACTTGGCTTCCAAAGGTCTAATCCCTTGGACCCAATGACCTTGGGTACCATGATATGAAAGTGTCTATCTTTAGGTACTTAAGGAAAAGAAAAAGAAAAGGAGCATCAAATTTAAATTTAGCTCCAAAGGGAATTGGATACTCGATAGCGGGTGCTCCAAACACATGACGGGTGACGCTCGTTTGCTCTCCGGAGTGGTTCCCATTGCGAATGGAAACCGCGTCGTATTTGGAGGCAATGAGAGCGGAACCATCATAGGTGTTGGTAAAGTCGGTAACCCTTCTAAACCATTAATTAGTGACGTTTATCTTGTTAGTGGTTTAAATCATAATCTTATTTCAATAAGTCAACTTTGTGACAAAGGTTACAAAGTTAGCTTTGCGAAAGGATTGTGTCACATTTTAAGAAAGGATAATGAAAAATTATTATTTTCCGGAACTCGTCGTAAAGACATCTATATTTTGGATCTTCCGAAGTCATATGAACGATGTCTCGTTGC
The DNA here is from genome assembly GCA_030789695.1 of Scilla litardierei. Lineage (NCBI taxonomy): Eukaryota > Viridiplantae > Streptophyta > Magnoliopsida > Asparagales > Asparagaceae > Scilla > Scilla litardierei. The sequence continues at coordinate 532,162,179 of CM061142.1, forward strand.
CAACACAAGTGAACAACACTTATGGCATCGACGCTTTGGACATGTGAACTTTGGAACACTATATAAGCTTTCAAAATTGAATTCTATTAAAGGTTTTCCGAAGCTTGTTTTTGAAAAGAAAAGTTTTTGTGATTGTTGTCAACGCGGCAAGCTTCCTAAATCTTCATTTAAACCTAAGAAAAGCATCTCTACTAAACGGCCACTAGAGCTATTACATCTAGATTTATTTGGGCCAACTAGAGTAGCTTCCTTAGGAAATGCGAGGTACGGACTTGTCATCGTAGATGACTATTCAAGATTTACTTGGGTATTTTCATTGTGTAATAAAAATGAAGCTTTTGAAAACTTCACAATTTTTGTTAAGAAAGTACAAAATCTCTTAGGAACCACCATTGTCACTATTCATAGTGATCATGGAGGTGAATTTGAGAATGAGTCTTTTGAGACATTTTGTGATGAAGTTGGTATTACTCACACCTTCTCTTTCCCTCGTGCACCTCCTCAAAATGGTGTAGTTGAGAGAAAGAATAGGACGCTAGTGGAGTGTGCTCGCACTATGCTTGATGATAGCGAACTTGGCCATCAATTTTGGGCGGAAGCGGTACACACCGCTTGCTATGTGTTTAATAGAATACTTTTGAGGCCCGGCACTAAACAAACTTGTTATGAATTGTTGTTTGGTAGGTTGCCTCAAGTTAAACATTTTCGTGTTTTTGGTTCGAAATGTTTTATTAAGAACACATATGGTAGTTTGGACAAATTCGATCCGAGATCCGATGAGGGGATTTTTGTTGGATATTCTACGCGTAGCAAAGCCTACCGGATATTCAACAAACGAACCTCAACGATCGAGGAATCGCTTCATGTCTCATTTAATGAAGGATTTGTTCCAACTAGAATTTCAAATGATAATGATTCTATGGATGTTTTATGTGATTCGTTTGAAAATTCTAAGTCTAATGATTCTATTGATTCTATTGAGACTAACCCAACTAATGAAGTTGTTGAGAATGTTCCAAGTGATCAAGGTATTCCCAAACGGCTTCATTCGGTTCGTGACCATCCCCATGAGCAAGTCATTGGCAATATCTATGATAGTGTCAAGACGAGATCCCAAGTTCACCGCTTCGCAAATTGTGCCTTTGCATCATCGATAGAGCCAAAGAATATTAATGAAGCATGCGAAGATAGCGCTTGGATCTTAGCCATGGAGGAGGAGCTCATTCAATTCGAGAGGAATGAAGTTTGGGAGCTTGTTCCATTGCCATCGAAGAACCACACCGTCATAGGGACAAAGTGGATCTTCAAGAACAAAACCGACGAAAACCAAGTCGTCGTCCGGAACAAAGCTCGGTTAGTAGCTCAAGGCTATCGTCAAGAGGAAGGTATCGATTTCGAAGAATCTTTCGCTCCGGTAGCTAGATTAGAATCAATTAGATTACTTTTGTCTTTTGCATGCCATAAGAATTTTAAATTATTTCAAATGGATGTTAAAAGTGCATTTTTAAACGGAGATGTCGTTGAGGAAGTTTACGTTTCTCAACCTCCGGGCTTCGTAAATGAAAAATTTCCAAATCACGTTTTTAAACTAAAGAAAGCTCTTTATGGTTTGAGACAAGCTCCTCGAGCTTGGTATGATCGCCTAAAGAATTTTCTTTTGGATTTGAATTTTAAAATGGGCGAAGCCGATTCAACACTTTTTATTAAGCATGCGAATAATGATATTTTATTAGTTCAAATTTATGTTGATGATATCATTTTCGGTGCTACTAACTTCGCTCTTTGCGAAGAGTTTTCTAATGTGATGAAGGAACAATTTGAGATGAGCCACATGGGCGAACTCAAATATTTCTTAGGTCTCCAAATTCGCCAAATGAACGATGCAATCTTCATCCACCAAACGAAGTACACGGTGGAGTTGCTAAAGCGATTTGGAATGGAGAATGCCTCCGGGAAAAAGACTCCAATGAGCACGACTACGCATCTTGACAAGGATACGGGCGGTAAGGATGTAGACATTCGTCTATATCGAGGTATGATAGGTAGTTTGCTTTATCTTACCGCAAGTAGGCCCGATATTATGTTTGCCGTATGTATATGTGCTCGTTATCAGTCTCAACCTAAGGAGTCTCAGTTAGTAGCGGTAAAGCGTATTTTTCGCTATCTAAGTTACACATTAGATTTTGGATTACTTTATCTGATATCTAGCACATATGAGTTAGTCTCATATAGTGACGCTGATTATGCGGGATGCAAATCCGACAGGAAAAGTACTGGTGGCACTTGCCATTTTATAGGAAATTCTCTTGTCTCTTGGTTTTCCAAGAAGCAAAATTCGGTTTCACTTTCAACCACCGAGGCGGAATATATTGCCGCCGGTGCCGCGTGTGCTCAAGTTCTTTGGATGAGACACACACTTAAAGACTTTGGTATAAATTGTGATACTTGCCCTATCATGGTTGACAACCAAAGTGCAATATGTCTTTCCAAGAACCCGGTACATCATTCCCGTTCGAAACACATAGATGTCCGACACCACTTTTTAGATGATCATGTTGCTAAAAAGGACATCATTCTAGTGTACGTTGAAACCCAAAAGCAAATCGCCGATATTTTCACGAAACCCCTAAAGGAGGACTCCTTTGTGCGGTTGCGTCGAGAATTGGGGATTATGGGTGAATCCGAGATATAGGATTCATGTTTCATTCAATAATTTTGCATGCTATTATTTTTGGCAATATCTCATTCATGCTAGAATTATTGGATTTTTCGGGAATTTTATGTGATATCTTGATTTTTCGTTCGATTTGTGCGTAATCGTCAAATTTCTGTTTTTCGTTGATTAATGGGGTAGTTTCGATGTTTATTGAGAGTTTTGAGATTTATCGTCCAAGCGTATTATGGAGAGAACTTGATTTTCAAATTTTTGACTCTTTAGTCGGTTCATGTTCAGTGACCGACCGACTAGTTGTGAAACTAGTCGGTCAGTAAATGAACGCAGACCGACTAAATCTTGTCAGTAAATGTTGGATTCAGCCACTGTTTGAAACTAGTCGGTTCAAGCTCATTGACCGACCGACTAAATCGTGATCTAGTCGGTCAGTGCTTGAACTGTGACCGACTAGTTGTGCCAGGGGCTGTTTGGTCTTTTGTGAAATCGACCGACTTAAACTCAGTTTAGTCGATCGATTTTCATTCTAATCGATCGAAATCTCTTCTCTCTCCGCTCAAACCCCCGACCTCCCTCGAGACCCTTCGTCTTCCGGCCACTTTCCGACCATTCCAGCCGTCGCCGTCCGCCGATCTCCGACCTAGGGTATCCTCTCTTCCTGCCTCTCCTATCTAGGGTTCGGTTTCAGCTCTAGGGTTAGGTTTTCCAGTTGATTTCATCTCCTAGGGTTTCGATTAGGGTTTTCTAATTTCGGCTAGGATCTCTTCTTTCCAATCTCGTGTGTCGCGTTGTGCCGAGACTATGGCAAGAACACGCATTCCGATCACTCCCTCTAGCCCCTCTCCGATGACCGTTGATCCAATCTCTTCGGATCCCGAGCATCCAACCCCTCCGAAGCGTAGAGCCAAGACCACCCATCCTTCGTCGTCTTCGCCTCCTCTCAAGAAGAAGAGGGCGACGACCGCTCAACCTAGAGGTCAACCGAAACCCAAACCCAAGCCTAAGCCCAAGGCCAAAATTCTTTCTTCTCAATCTTCGTTCCATACTCCTACCGATTCCGATACAGAGTATAACCCCGAGACCGAGACTCATAGGGAACCCACTCCTCCTATTCATCCCGAGTCTAGCACCCACCCTCGTACGTCTACCCGTAAGCCTAAGGGAAAGGGTCCGATGCCGGTGGGCGGTGTCGATATTTTCTTATGTCGCGATGACCCTTTGTGTCTCGCGGCATATAACCGTATCGAACATTGCCCGCTGCTTCTGGAGCATTTCGTCCAGTTTAGCGACTTCATAGGGTTAGCTGATCTTCTGTCGTCGTCGGGTCTTCTCGATTACCTTCGATATGACCCGAAGGCGAATCCTCACCCCTACCCTAGATTAGTGAAGCTTTTCTATGCTAATAGGATCCGGGGTCAGTACGATCAGACCCACTCTGTTGAGACGACCGTTTTGGGGACTCCTATAGTCCTCACTGCGGAAATCTTAGGAGAGATTTTGGGTATCTCTTCGTCTGGCCTTCTTCCTTCTGATATCTCGGTAGATGATATTTCTTCTCTTGATCAGACCATCCTTTCAGAGATTTTCCATCAGATTCCTTCTGCCATGATTGGCGTGCCTTCTAAATCTTTCAAGCCAAATGCATGGGTCCTAAATCTGATTCTGAAGTCGTGCTTTCTTCCCAAGTACGGCTCCTCATCTTTACCATCCCAGCCATTTTTGAAGCTTATCTATGCGATCTTCATTGGGAGCTCGATTAATTGGGCTCGAATTATACTCGATAAGATTGACTCTTTCGAGTGTATTCGAAAGTCCAATAAATCGGCTCATATCCCATTTCCTTGCATGTTGACCCTCGTGTTTCGTCATTTTCGTGTCACATTGCCTCGTGACGATGAGCGTCCCCTTGGTCCTCCCCTGAATGCGACGGCCGTCAAGAAATCTCTTGCGGCGCTTCGTCACGTTCAGAGGACGACACCTTCTGCGTCTGTCCCTGCCTCTGCCAGTGCCTCTGCTACTCCCGTTGCCACCCTTGATGATGTCCTACGGATACTTCGTCGTCACGAGTCCCGGTTGGCTCGTACCGAGGAGGTAGTCTGCCGTATGGCTCGTCGGATGGGTGTTGAGCTTCCTCCTTCCGTGTCTGAGGATGAGGAGTTTGATGAGATGGCTGAGGAGGACATTGAGGAGCTCTGTCGTGCTTCGACTCGTGCCCCCGAGGGCACTTCTGCTGGTACTGCTGCTGCTGGTACTTCCTCTTCTGCTCCTGGAGTTGCCACCTCTTCCGGTGTTCCAGAGCCATATGCTGCAGCTCTTCAGCCTTCTGAGCCTGCTGCTGACCCAGTTTCCGAGCCTGCTCATGTATCTGCTGCTGCTGCTTCTGTCGAGACTCATGCTGCTGTTGAGCCTGTTGCTGAGATCTCGACTCCTGCCCCGACGATTCCATCTGTTGAGACACCTCTTCTCCCTGCAGAGCCTGAGTCCACTCCGTCGACTGGACCCACGGACGCTGCAGATCCAGCCTCCTCCTCGTGATCGTTGTTTCGAGGACTCTCCATATACGCTTTGGCTGATATATTCTAGTGAGAGTGTCTTGGGTTAGGATGGGGTTGAGAGATGCTTTGATGTATTTTTTTTGTGCTTTCTAGTTGTCGGTGTTGGATTTTATGATGATGATGATGTATTTCTTTTTGATGATATGTAGCGCTTGATATGATGTATCTCATATATTCGATGTGATATTTTTTGGATGTACTCATGTTGTCTCTATATATATATATATATATATGTTCATCATCGTTCACTTTATCTTTTATTCGTCGTGCAAGTTTTAATATTCGTTGAATATATTTGAAATGTGATATCGAATCGACGCATAAAAAGTTGGTTAAATGGATTTAAATTCTGTAATTTTATAGAATTGTTTTCCATGCACAAAATTAACCAAGATTATTGAATATTGAAGAGTATGTTTCTTTATTCAAGAAATGAATAATGATTTGGTGTTTTTTTGATGATTTTGAATTTTTTTTTTGATACCATTGCCTTTGTCTACGACTCCCGATGTTGGATTTTACATTTCCTAATTGTTGTCGTTGTATGCCCCCCCATTTTTGGGATAATGCCAAAGGGGGAGAGATAATGATAATAAATAGCGCAAATGAAAATTTAACTCAATTTCCAAGAATCTAGTTTGATATGCTAGATTCAGGGGGAGTTAAGATACATATAAGGATTTTCAAAATCCGATATTTCAAAAATCAATTCACTTTATTTATCTTACTCGTCTGCTTGATGCAATTCATTTATATTCATTTTGGAATTAACGTGTCATAAATGCAGGGGGAGTAAGTATTTTACATTTGAATTATTATCTTTGATTATTATTTATGTTGGTTTGTCATCACCAAAAAGGGGGAGAATGTTGAATATTGGACTCCCCGGATTTGGTTTTGGATGATGAGCAAACATAAATAATTCATGATCTAACAATTTGTGAGCGCAGTATTGGAGATCGTCGCCAATTTCACGTGAACATTCAAAGCGACATCTCAACACTTTCCAAAGCTCAGTTTCATGCCTAAAGCTTCGTTGAAGCTCTTGCGACGCTTTGGAAGTAATGAAGATTCAATCGAAGCTCTCAAAGACCGTTTATTAAGGTTTTATTTGTAGTCTTTTAGTTTCGATTGATAGAATGTTAAGCCTTGAGTATATCTTACGTTTCTATCTTCATTACGCTCATTTCGTAGCTCTAGGATTCTTGCACAAGTTCACTCTAACTTCCTCGAAGCGTCGCGCTTCGATTCGGACTTTGTTGTGCATGTTAGTTGGTACAAGAACAAGTACTGACCGACTAGATGGTGATCTAGTCGGTCGGCCACTGTTCTTGGACCGACTAGTTTCTGTCAGTTAATTCTTAGCTCTTTACTGTTTACAGTTAGTCGGTCTATGTTGACTCACCGACCGACTAGTTTGTGAACTAGTCGGTCAGTGATGCTTCTTTGACCGACTAGTTGAGACTGACTGTTCACTCTAAAATTCTCCTAAGCTACTGTTTACCGTTAGTCGGTCTAAGAACGTTTGATGACCGACTAGTTGACAATCTAGTCGGTCAACTTTTGTTCTTGGACCGACTAAGTAAACTTGCCTTCAGACTATGTTGTTTTGCCTCTTAGTCGGTCTACGTTCATTGGATGACCGACTAGTTGTGAAACTAGTCGGTCAGACAGTGTTCTTGGACCGACTAGTTTTCTAGGTCTGAAATTCTATCTCTTCTCAGATCTGCTCTTAGTCGGTCCATGCTTTGTGTCTGACCGACTAGTTGATGAACTAGTCGGTCAGTGAGTGTTCTTTGACCGACTAGATCTCACAGATTTCTTTCCGTTGGAGATTGACCTAACTTGTTTTTATGGGACCCTATAAATACGAACCTAGGTCATTTCTATCTTCAATAGAGCTGTCATTAAGAGATTCATTGAGTTCTAAAGAGATAGCTATTCTCCCTCAAATCTAAAGCTCTCTTCCTCACAAGAAACCCATTCTCTCTCATTTCTAGATCTAGAGAGAAGCTTGTTCTTGGTGAGCTCTTCAAGCTATTGATTGGTTCAAGTTTCCAAATCTTCCCTAGGCACCCATTGCTGCTCATTTCCTTGGTGCTAGGGTTTGGTAACTTCATCTTCCTCAAATCCTTCATTCCACCTTTTGGGTAAGAAAAACTCAAGGTATAGGATTTTGTGGTAAGAGTATTTATTTCATATTAAACTCTTTTATATTGCTTATTGGCTCTCTCGGTTGTGAGAGAAGTTTGTGATCCCGGGTTGTGGGATTCACTTTGTCATTGCATGTATGATTTGATCTTGTGAAGGTTTTTCACAAGATATTCATAGTGGAAATCTTGAGTTAGGGTTTCTAACTCAAGTATCCGGAAGGGATCCGGGTGGTTGGGACGTAGGATCACCGGGAACAAGTCGGGGAGACTTGGGTGGATCCGAACCCATTAACTTCATTTGTTAGCATTGTTAATTTCATTGTTGTCATTCAATTTAAGCTTCCGCAAATTGACTTGGTAGTTGTGTGCAATTTAATTTGGAATAATTCGCCTTATTATTTTAAAGTACTATTCACCCCCCCTCTAGTACTTGTGCAGTAGCTGGTAGGGCATTACAAGGGTTTCTAACCTAAGTATCCGGAGGGGTCCGGGTGGTTGGGACGTAGGATCACCGGGAACAAGTCGGGGAGACTTGGGTGGATCCGAACCCATTAACATCTCTTGTTAGCATTGTTAAATTTGTTGTTGTCATTCAATTTAAGCTTCCGTAAATTGTTTTGGTAGTTGTTTGCACTATAATTTGGAATTATACTCCTTGTTATTTTTAAAGTACTATTCACCCCCCTCTAGTACTTGTGCAGTAGCTTTAGCTTGTAGGGCATTACAGGGTATTGTAACCGCTACAAACATTTTGTAGGGGTTTTTAATTACTGTTTTAAACCGCCCCAAAACGCATCACTTGTTGCGATTTAGAACCGCCATTAACTAAATCAGGTTTTTTTAAAATCATAAACCTGATTGTCGCGGATTTTAAACACTAATAAGATAATTAATTTAAAAAATTAATCATGTTTGTGGCTGTCACAAACCAAACTAATGTATTAAAAAATAATAATATCAAACATGAATTTATTTATTTTTTAAAAACTGAAAGATACAATAATAATTCATACAAAACGAAATTCTTTAACACACCATAAACTACATGATACTTCTAAATACAAAAAAGTCTTTCCTACATCAAAATAAGCTAAGGACCTAAGGACCGGATGGCGGAACGAAGATGTTCTGAAACTGCGGATCTTCATGTAACTTCTGCCGTTGTTCTTGAGTATAGTTTTGTGTCATGAAGAAGCTCAAAAAAGACGTACACTGATCAAGCTGAGACCTACACTGCTCAAGCTCCTCTTTCTGACTATCAAACTCCTCCCGCGTCACTAGATTTGAATGACTTGATGAAGCGTCAGACGCGAAGGAAGGAGACGGGACAAATCTTCTATGTATTCCAAAGATCCGGGATTGAGAACCATTAGATCCAAAACCAAACACCCGTCCTGGGTGATCATCGCCTAGAACACGAGCGACCGCATCATTTCTTCCTTGCCTCTCGACACCCTCCCGTTGTGACTCTACTCGAATGCTCTCCTGCACAATAAAATAAAAATTGAGCTAGAATACATATGAAAGAGTGGCATCAATATATAATTTCAAAGAGTGGCATCAATATTTAATGAGCTAGAATACATATGAAAAGTTAATTAGCAAGATTTTGAGCTAGAATACATACGAAAAGTTAATTAGCAAGATTTAACAAGCTGCCACTAATGAAAATACATAATTTCAAAGAGTGGCATCATTAATGAGCTAGAATACATATGAAAAGTTAATTAGCAAGATTTTGAGCTAGAATACATATGAAAAGTTAATTAGCAAGATTTAACAAGCTGCCACTAATGAAAATTTGCTTCATCTGCCTGGATTTGTCATTTTTTGGCTTGGCCTGGCAGCCTAAGGTCAAGCTAGAATACATATGAAAATTTGGCTTCAGCTAGAATACATATGAAAATTTGGCTTGGCCTGGCAGCCTGAGGTCAAGCTGCCACTAATGAAACACACTTCATCTGCCTGGTGAAAATTTGCTAGGCATGTCTTTCTAAGGCTACGCAGAGTTCTAGTTGAACTCCTTATTGAGTACTTTTTAAGACTATCTGAATGTTTTGGGTCATGACAACTGGTCCAGATTCTCAATTGCAATGGTCTGGCTAATAATTGTTGCTAGGACATTAGAATTTTGAACCAAATGCATGGTGTGACTCTAGCTCTAGATACAATCTCAGCATATTTTTTTCCCTCTCTTTTTTCTCTTGCCTTTTGAGAGGCATAAATGAAGAAGAGCCGTTTGATGATAGGATGCCTCCAAATATTTTTTTCAAAGCCAGTATGGCAACATCTCATGATATTTGTCTAAAAACTACATTGCCTGAAGTATTTCTGTGATCACTGCGTCAAAGTATCTAAAATATCCAACAAAGACGGCGCATTTGATTGATGTAGGTGCTAATTTGTTAATGTGATGATGCATCACTGTCTAAGACCTAATGCTTATCAGTAGAAGCTATAAAATTTCAGTATTACATACAGCATGCCAATAAAATTTGTCCACATGAAAACAACAAATGCAAGATCAAGTAGTATTTGAATTTAAAAGATTTTGATGGCGAAAAGCATACATGCATTCTACCCTACAAGCATGTAAAATTAATTCCAATTTCCCAATTGAATTCAGCATATGACATTGTGGATATGCCTATGGGTGGTGGTAAGCAGAATTGCATTGAAACACAACTTGTTCTGATCGAGTCTGCAGATTTACATGATGCGAGTGAGACTGATTTGCAATTTCGACTAAAGATGCAAACGGTGTTGGTAGTAGATAAACAAACAAATGGGGAATGCCCTATTGTAGCAACACTAATTGTGTCATGATCAATTGCAAAAAAATGACAAGAATGACAACATTTTTAAATATTTTTCATAAGAAGCATGCATGCTTTAATCAGCAGAACGTGTCGTTCACATACGTATCTGATACACGTGTTAGATACATAGTATAGAATTGCTATATCACATGTGGTATAACTCCAGTTTTCAAAACTCAAAGCTAAAAGTATGTCTTCAATCATAGGCCTCCGAATCTCGTTTAGTATAATTAATTCCAATGAGAAGAAGAAAAATCTTGAGACACAATTTAAGCTCGTTCATATTTCATATTAGGGTGGAGTAAATTGCCCTCAGACCTCTCATATAACTAAGCATGCATAGTCTTTGAAACTAACAATGAAACTGCATGAGCTATAACCATGAGACCACTTATTTTATGAAAAATGTAGCACTTTAAACCCCAGGAAACTAAAAAAAAGTTGCACTTAGATACATGGAAATTGTTGTAAACCCTCTGTAGTTGATAACCAAAACAATACTAATGGTGTTGAATCCTAAAATAGTACTTGTGGCAAGAATGCTTTATGCATTCATGAAACATACATCAGCAGGCAGTAAAAATGTTCCCTCCTCTTCAATATGACTAAGCTACGTGAATACCAAATAAAATTTCAGATTGTTGTCATCTTAGGTAAGGTATCATGATAATTGGCTCTTATTGACATCTTAGGTAAGGTATCATGAAAAATGCATCGTTTTATATAGTTCAAACAAACTAGATACTTACAACGATATCTCTCGCAGCATCGTTTGGATAAGACCCGTCATCTCTAGCACGTGTCAACAACACTATGTCTGTCCGGGTGGGGTCCGCTCCATTTTGTTCAGCCTAATGAATCCACTTCACTAATTAGGGCAATATCTAAATTACATGGAATCGAAAACAAGATATCATAATTTTATGTAGTTCAATATATATTGTGACAAGTTTTTGTTACCATTAAACCATAAAGTTGAGCCACTGGTCGTGACCCGGTAGTTGGATGACAGTCTTGTTTAAGAGCATTCTCTCTATTCTTCTCACGATTATACTTCAATACAGATAAAGAATTGACACAATGTTATAATCTTCGAAAATATATAATTAATGAAATGTATTACTTAAAGTGTCACAATTTATAAACTTACCAGCCACTTTGCTGAAAATCTTAGAGCAATGAAACATGCCCAATCATCTTTCGTAATGCAATCAGGAGGTGTTTCCTCATTATCTTTCTGACTTTTCGTGTAATCATAATATTGGTTCCATAACTTGGCCCTCCTAGTTTTCCATTGACTGCCCATTGATTTCTTCATTTCGTGGCAAGCAACTGCTTTGTGCTCAGGAGGTTCAATGTAAAACTTAGTCTGGAAATCAATGAAAAACAAGTTAGATTGATAGTAAGATTGAAAATGGTTAAAACCCAATTGTCTCCTGAAATCATACCAGAACATGATTTTTTATCGCATTATCTTTGATCTCATGGGGTATTACCGTCCAATCATTAACGCCCACAGGAAAATGTTCACTATTTGATATCACCTCCCTCAAAATAGAGTGAAGTGGCTTAACACACTCTCCTACAATACCAGGGCCACTTGGTTTAAAAGGGAGCAGCACCCTCTTGTGGAAGGAGACCTTATCATGAACGTCCCTCGCATTTTTCAAAACCATTGAGCCACACTTTTGTGGATTTTCATGATTAGAAACATCTGCATAATTAAGATCATTAATTATATTCAAGATGCAAAACTTTTATAATCATAACATGAATTTAAACCAGACCTATAAGCTCACAAATCCCTGTGGACCTATACGCAGACGAAGCTCCTCTCTTGCGCTTGCGTACTGAAGTGCTACCTTCTGATGCCATATGTATCTGTGTTAAATTCACAAATTAAACAAGTTACAAGTGATAACTCCTATAAAACACTTAATAACAAGATCATCCAAGAAAAGACACAATGATCCATCATTCAAAAGCCAAAACTAAAAACAAAATTAATCGCTCAGCCAATGAGCTTCAATTATCATAAATAGATGTGTAAATTTTGAATGGCAAACTTGTAAGTAAGCAAAACATTGTATGGTATGGTATTTCAATATGGAAATTTTTGCAATATGCTAATGTTGAGGTATAAGGAACACTTTTTTGAGCATAATATTTCTAGGTACTAGGTATCATTTTGTTTAGATGCAGGTTGTATGCTACATACGTCTATACTGGTTGAAAAATCAACCGATACCAAAACATACCACTAGTGTCGCAATAGATTTCGTATTAGATTTCAAGCAGGAGAAACATTCCATCAGAAATCGGGGGGTTACTAGTACTATCATTATTAACTAATAAGATGTACACTGGGATATCCCTGGGTTTGAAGTACCAAAAGTTAAAATTGTAAGGTATTCCATATAATGGTCGAAGGAATATCATTGAAGAGTCAAATCCATGTACGAAATTTTTTTGAGATCAGATTTGCAAGGGGTTAAATTTTTTTGAGATCAAATCCATGTACCAAATGAGAAAAGAGGCAAGACAAAATCTCCACTAACTACAGTCAAAGTTGATGAGGTCATTGCTAATGAAATTGCGATAATAGTGGCAAAAACATCTAAATGCCTTGAACTAGTTATAGCTAACAGTAGTTACAAGAAGATAAATATGGTATGGTATAATCTCTACTCCAATACTTTTTTGTACAAAAGAGAAACTATTCAAAATATTGTCTTTCCCGCCTATTAGTTAATGTTCCTTCATACTTCATGCATTCATTGAGTAGATGTGTTCATACAGAATCATGCACATAAAGCTTTCCTAAATCCAGTTTCTGTTTTTCACAAAATTAATATCCCCAATTTGTATAAAGGGAATAAAAGTTATGTTACATCTCTACTTTGAGTTTGAATGTAACATCATAATTAATTCATCACACAATCACCCTATTACTGGGAAAATTATTGTGAAAATAACTGAGGATTCATGTAAAAGTAAGGAAAATGGGAAACATGAAATCAAAGCATAATGATGCAGGTTTCCTTGCTTACCACCGACTTCCCCCTTCCTTCTATCCAATTTACAACGGCGGGTTTCTTGTCTGAACAGAAATTACCTGTTCCGTACAACAACAAAAACATCAATGGATGTTATTAGCCTGAATCATTAGAACATTTTTGATGCATCATATTAAATTTACCTGATAGAATTGTTGTCTAGATGTACAGAACGTTTTATTGTGTCATATTTTCACTCAACGTGGAACAATGATACTGCACCTTGAACTTTCTTCCACCAGCGATGAGCCGTTCCAAGCATCATCAAAATTATGATGCAAGTCTTGACAACACCGTTATGATGTTTCATGCAAATATAGGAACACCATCAAGAAGGAGCTCTAACTTTTATTTCAATATTTGATTCCTTATGCTGAAATGTAAAGTACAAAGATAATATTTTCTTTTTATTTCTTAAGGGAGCTTTTGTTTTTCATTCCCAATGTTCCTTTTGCAGTCCAGTCACTTTAATGTTTGCTTTTGTCTTATTGTACATGGCTTACACTGGAATGTGTTGCTAGATATTTGATAATGCTTCATTGACAATTCTTTTCGTTTTTATTCACTGCTTGATGCGTTGAAATTTTGTGGTTCATTGTTTGAGTTTTTGTAGAAGGTTCTAACAAAGTTTAATTTGTTGGAAGATGTATTTGAATATTGTTGAAGTTCATGATGCCTAGTACATGACATGTTGGAATAATTTCCTTTTGCGGATGTCCAGTGTATTTATTCTTTCTGGTTTGTATTAGAGAAAGACGTTTATATTGTTTATACAGGAATGCTAGCTATAGCTTAAAGACATTCTCAATAGTGTTTATGTGGCTTTAATCTAGATGCTAAATGGAAGCTTTGGGAATATTTTTTACAGTTTCATAATGATACAGAAGATACAATATAGTGATTGCTTTTTTCCTTATAATTAGATCAGTAGTTCACTATTTCAGCAATGTTATTTTGTATTTCCTGAACATATTATCAGCCACATAAACATTGTTGTATAATCGGTCTTATCAGGATGGAGAGACAGAGACGCGAGGATGAGCTGAAGAACCGATCTTCTAAGAAAGCACATGATGCAGAGCAAGCCATATTAAATCGAGTTAGTTACTTTCTTTTCTTTTTCATCTGAAATACACGCTGACACACACACACACATGCACACACACAAATAGGAATGCTTTGCTAGGTATATTTAAATATTTCCATCCTGATAGGAATGTGTAGCCTGATTATATGCTTTTTTGCTAATTGTTGACAAACTAAGGCAACAAGCCCTCATCATCATCATCCTAGCCTTCATCCCAATTAATTGTGTCCGGCTTCATGGACCCAATAGAAAGAATGTCGGACCGTGATTTAAGTATCACTTGCTGCACATACCTAATATATTATTCATCATCCGGTTCTTTTCAATTCAAAACCGTGTCATTTAACCCATTTCAATGGTTGGGAATTCTGTGCGATTGTGGCAAACAATTTTAAGATAAAAGTTGTAAATTTGTAATTTAAACACTAATTTATTTTTTTGGCAAAAATAAAATTACTTTAAAGTTTTAACAATACCTAATAGGTTGGCTGCTATAGGTAACATGGGATTTGGTCAAGGCCTTTTGAAAGGATGAGTATCCAGTACCCATTTTTAAGTAAATGCTGATATGTTTGCCATATAATATGGTTATATATGATTTGATTGTCAAAAGTCCATTTTATCTTGGTGATTTCCCAAAAAAAGAAAAATTGTGGATGAGGAATACGGGAAAGGAAAATTTTCGATGAGGAATACGGGAAGTTTTTTATATCCATCTGTCATTCTTAAAATTTTGCTTTAACTAGATGTTCCTATTATCTAGCGATGATTCTTATTGGCAAGTGATGATTCTTATTGTTGCCTACCCAGCAAAGAAGAATACAGTGGGTATGCTAAAGTAAAAATAATGCTCTGATATTGCCAACAAAAAATGAATCTAAATCAATCCTGAAGTAATACAAACATGAATCAAGAACGAAACTAATTGAATGATATATAAGGGTAACAAATGTGATCACTCATTTGCATCCATCTTCACAAAGTTTTGGTACAGTGATATTTTCACCGAGCTTTCTTTTTGAATTCATATTTGAGCTGCTACTTTTGCTTTTATGTCTATGGTATTTTCTTAAAAAGAGTGCAAAAAAATGGATGGAGCAGAAGGTGGTTCGTATTGAATGAGAAAAGTGGAGAAATTCGTATTAAATCAATCCTGAAGTAATACAAACATGAAGCAAGAATTAAACTAATTGAACGACATAGGGGTAACAAATGTGTTGTTTTTATCACTCATTTGCATCCATCTTCACAAAGTTCGGATTTAATGATATTTACACTGAGCTTTCTTTTTGAATTCTTATTTGAGCTACTACTTTTGCTTATATGTCTAGGGTATTTGCTAAAAAAGAGTGCGAAAAAAATGGATGGAGCAGAAGGTGGTTCGTATTGAATGAGAAAAGTGGAAAAGTTAGTAATATAATCTTCCTTTTCATTATTTTTTCTTGTTATTGATATCTTTCTTTAAATGATGAACATGCTCAAAATTATATATTCATCCAGCTTGGATACACAAAGAAAGAAGAGGAGAGGCAGTTTCGTGGTGTAATTATTTTGGAGGTATATTTCGTCTTGATTCCTTTGAAATCTTTTAATTCTGTACTGCAGAGTGACCTTCCATTTCACTAAAGTTTGTTGAAAAATTTGGAACTTCCCCAAAATATTTTGTTTATTTGTTAAATTTTGCAATGTTTGAATAAAATTTTGCTAGCACGTGATTTTCTACTATCACCGATTCTTTACATGGATGCTTTTGAAGTTGCACAACACATGTTTCTTTTAACTGTAATGGATCTATGTTATGAAAAATCTAATTCTTCCATGCCTGTAGCACATTTTACATAGGTTTCATATATATTGTGTCAACTATAGGTTTGGTTTCTCCAGCAGGTAAATTTTTCTCACTTGGGGTTGGGAACCTGAGAGACATCAGCAAATACACTAACAAGTCTACTTAATTATCTTAAGGCGTGGTTTTCACTCATTTGCTAGAAAATAGTGACTAACATGTCATGCGTGCAGGAAAGTGTGCATTAACTGATGCACAATTACATCGGACATGGAAGCCCTTAATGTTTTACATGATTTCCCCAGTGTGTCAAATATAAGACGTGTATACTGCGGGTTGGGAACCTGAGAGACATCAGCAAATACATTAACAAGTCTACTTAATTGTCTTAAGGCGGGGTTTTCACTCATTTGCTAGAAAATAGTGACTAACATGTCATGCGTGTAGGAAAGTGTACATTAACTGATGCACAATTACAGCGGACATGGAAGCCCTTAATGTTTTGGGTATGAGGAGGAGGGATGAGTTGGTTCGTTGTTTTGGGTAGCGCTACAGTCTGGTTGTTTTTGTATACATACATATTTATGCTTGTGTATACTCACAAACGCATGTATATACACGTATATTGTCATGCCTTGCACCCCGGGGTCATACTATGTTTTGTAAAGAATGGCATGTCCTGCAGTTATCGAGTGAAAATAATCTATACATGAGCAGAGATGCATCCAAAGCCTGAATCATTAGAACATTACAACATATTAAATCCAAATATATGAACACCACAATATGCTACCAAGTTGGATGTTATTAGCCACAAAGAAACACTTGATATATGATTCTCAAATATAGGATCTCTACGCAATTCAAATTTCCAAAGTCTAATTCCAGTCAAAGCATATACACTCCAAAGAAGCAAGTTTGAAAGTCCGAAAAATACTAATAAGAAAGCTAATTAATAGGTAACGGCCCTAAAACAATTAAAAATTCAATTGCCCGAAAACCTTCAAAAGAGAATTACAATTCATGGAAAATCTTCAAAGAGAGATACAAATTAATCCAATAAGGATCTTCAAATACTACAGCTAAATAAACCAAACGTGGTTCTTGGAAATAACCCTAGTGTTTCCTTAGCTGTGCTCATCAGCAAGCAAGGATTGACATAAAAGAGAACCAATTCAATCAAACAGATAACACACACATCCTACAGAAACTGATACCATGTAGGCCTAAAAGGGTTCATCTTTTTGTAACAAAAGCTTGCATAAGTAAAGAGATTGCATTAGATATTAAACTTGTATGTCTCTCTCAAACAAATTCATATCAAAATTCTGCATATATCCAACCGTAATTAATTAGAGGCAGATATACAAGCAACAGCCATTGTGATCTACTTCTTTAAGGAGCACACCTAGACTTGAATAACAATAATGACATTGTTCATTTAGAGAATAATTTCACAAAAGGGTTGTAATATCTTTCTGTTTCAGGGTTAATTGATATTGTTAGTTTAGTAGAAAAAACCTATTTTACGGCTTTTGATCAGGTGCTTTTATAGCATTGGATTTTCAATGCTAACCATAAGGATGATATCTAGGTTATGTTTCCAGGTGCTTTTATTGCAAAATTTGGATACATGGAAGAGTAATCATTTTTTTGACACAAATGTCAAAAAATGAATAAGAAAACAACTATGCCCTAGTTTGGCAACATAGTTGGTGGAATTGGGGTTTCATTTAAGTTTCATCCCCCACAAATTCCAGTTGCTGAAAATGCAAAATGGAGCAAACTTAACGGCACGATCAATAATTAAGCATACCTCTTTGATCAAATTGCTAAAGGACGACACACCAAGACAACTTATAGCATTCCAAACTAAATATGACTTCTTCTCATTTAAGTCGCTGCATGTAGCTATAACAAATCTGCAGTATATAAAAAACTACATGCATGGCACAATTAGGTAGAATCGATTAGAAACATACCTTCTTCCATTGCATGTAAATTAAAAGATCATTACAAAAATTAATACAAAGGCATACAAACAACTTCGGCCCTACTCGAACTCTGCAGTAACATCGGCCCTCGCAACAAACAGTGAATCATCATCTGGAAATACCGCATCTGAAATTTGAGCTTGATTAATCTCGTTATCATAAGGCGAGCTAACATCCTCTTCACCCATATCGTATAAGTCTCTTGGTTTTACATGAATAGGAATACTCCACCCTTTGTCAGCTTTGTCCTCTACATAAAATACTAATTGAGCCTCGGCAGCTTGAATGAATGGTTCATCATCCTCGTGATCACCAGAGTGAATCAAGTGAGAGAAGTTTACTGATGTGAACCCAAAATCATCTACTCTAATAAGCCTTTGGTTCATCGTATTCGCCCATGCACACTTAATACAGTTACATGAAAAATATCATGGTAATTAAGCTCAATAATATCAACCAGTTTACCGTAAAATGGTACTATACCCTCTCTTGGCATATTGTCACGTGTGCTTGCATAGCTCTTAGTTCCAAAGTTACAAAACACACCACTATTTTGAGTTTTCAAGTTCTTCTCTCGTTCAATCGTTCGAAACTTGAACCCATTCACATTATAAGCAGTAAATTTTCTTGCTTGTCTCAATGGTCCTTGCGCAAGTGCAATAAGTTCCTTTGAAGTTTGATCTCTGGGATTATCATTAATCTATGAAAACATTACAGACAATGTCAGTAGCTTGCAAAAAATCCGATAATAACATTGCAGTAGACAGAAAGTCGTACTCACGTGGGTCTTAAATGCCTGGACAATGTTGCGATGGACTTCCTTCTCTATTTCATTGGAACTCACATTCCTTTTACGATTCCTCATTTTCGTCGTCATGTTGCGTCAAAACCGACTATACATTCAGAAATGAAAACATCAAAATGATTTTTCACAATCTACTATAATAAAATTAAAATAGATCAATGTCTTACTTACTTAATAAAATCTTCTACTTGAGGGCAATTAATCAATATGTGGCGATGTGCTTGCAGGAGTTCTACGTCACATAATCTAACAAGTGTACCGTCTCCAACTGGTTTATCCAACGGAGGAAACAATGTTAAACTTGCTTCAGGCAGCATAGGGTCATCATCCACGCGCTCCCTACGATTGAATCTAGTCTCAATATCATCATCCAAGTACCTCGAACAAAAGGTCAGACATTCTTCAGAGAGCCATCCCTCAGCAATGGAGCCTTCAGGTTGGGCTCTATTACGAACAAATTGTTTCAATTTTCCTAAAAACCTACATTCACATCAATGGATAAGTGTCTGATCAAGTAATTAAACCAAAAAATCAAAGGTTTGCATAAAAACGTACCTTTCCATAGGATACATCCATCGATAATGTACAGGACCTCCAAGTCTAACTTCATCAATCAAATGAATTGTTAGATGCACCATAACTGTGAAGAATGACGGTGGAAACAACATCTCCATATGGCAAAAGGTCAGCACAATTCGTTCTTAATGTTTGCTCAATTCAGCAGGATTGACAACTTTAGAACACAATTGTTTGAAGAAGTAACCTAAATCAACCAACACAGAAGACACCGCACGAGGTAAAATGTTCCTAATAGCCAGAGGCAACAACTCCTGCATAAGGATGTGTGAATCATGGCTCTTCAGTCCAAATACTCTACGTTGCGCAAGGTCAATGCATCTAGAAAAATCACTTGAGTAACCATCTGGCACAATGACACATTTCAAATTATCAAGGAATGTGTCAATCTCTTGCCTTTTCATTGTGAACAACGCCGCTGGACAAGATTTTCCATCCTCTTTTGGCCAGAGTTCCTTTTTAATACCCAATTTTTGCAAGTCTTTTCGAGCCTCTAAATGATCTTTCCTTTTTCCTCTATCATTTATCAATGTGAACAATACATTATCACATACATTTTTCTCAATATGCATCACATCAAGATTGTGACGCAATAAATTAGACTCCCAATATGGAAGTTGGAAAAATATACTTCTCTTTTTCCATTGCTTTGAAGCTTGATCAACATTTGCTCTCTTCCACGTTCTGCTTTCAGTAGTACTACTAGTTGATGAGCGTTTTCCAAAGGAAAACTCTATGTTCTCCATTTGATTCAAAATCTCTGACCCGGATAATAATGTAGGCGGATCCCTATCTTCTATACGTCCATCAAAACGAAGACGATTCAACCGAAACTTATGGCCTTGCCTCAAAAATCGACGATGACCCATGAAACACCACTTCCTACTACAACCCAAATAAAGAGGAATTTGATCAAAATTACATGATGGACAAGCATAACCGGTGTGTGTATTCCAACCTGAAATATTTCCAAGCCCTGGAAAGTCACTAATAGTCCACAATAGAGCTGCCTTCAACACAAACACCTCATTTTTATATGCATCATATGTCTCAACCCCCTTTTCCCACAATTCTTTCAACTTAGCAATTAAAGGTTGCAAATAGATATCAATATTGTTTCCAGGCATTTTCTTCCCAGGAATCAACATAGAAACAATGAATTCAGTTGACCTCATGCACATCCACGGAGGACTATTATATGGGATCAAAATAACTGGCCAAATACTATAACTTGTGCTTAAATTCCCAAATGGATTGAAACCGTCAGTAGCTAATGCAAGTCGAACATTACGTTCCTCAGAAGTAAATTCAGTATGCATGGAATCAAAATGTTTCCAAGCTTGAGAATCCCTTGGATGTCTCATCATATCATCAACACTGGGTTCACTTGAGTGCCACCGCATACTCTCAGCAGTTTTAGAAGACATAAATAATCTTTGTAATCTTGATTTTAGGGGAAAGTAGCGCAATACCTTTACGGGTTGTTTCTTCTTCTTAGAGTTCTTCTTCCACCTAGACATCTCACATTCTTTGCAATTTTCTCTATTCGCATCTGGCCCCCAATATAGCATGCAATCATTAGGACGTGCATGTATTTTTTTCATACTTGAGACCAAGTTTGTTAATGATCTTCTTCGCATCATAATTAGATGGAGGGATATTTGCAAATGAGAACGCATCATGCAACAATTTAAAAACCATATCCATAGCCTTGTCACTAACACCACACAAACACTTGATGTGATATAACCTGATAAGAAATGAGAGTTTCGAGAACTTGGTGCATCCATCATATAATGGTCGTTCGTTATCTTTCAGCAAGTCATAAAACTCTCTGGCATTACCGCCACTTGACTCACTGCTAGTATTTGACACCCCTGTGTCTCCATCAACGACCGATTCAGTCATCCCTTGACTATTCAATCCCGGTCTAAAGGCATCATATATCATTTCTTGTATTGTATCCGGTGCCAGGGGAGTTGTATCACTTCTAAGATGCGAGCCTGGAGCCACTCGTTCGACATTACAAGATGTTCTCACCTCTCCATGTGAATCCCAAAAGGTGTAATTTCTGGGAAAATGGGTGAGGAGTAAATGTTCGAAACATTCGTCCCTTGTGCCAGACTTCAAAAATTTGCAATGTTCACATGGACACAAAATTTTCCCACGAATAGCCTTGTGCTCAAAAGCAAAATCCAAGAATGCATTCACTCCTGCTACGTATTCATGAGAACCTTTTGGTAGTTGAATCCAAGACTTATACATCCTTCATACAAGAAAACACTAATTAGTGTTATTAGGTAAATGCTTGGTGGGATGGTGGGATGGTGGGATGGTGGGAAAAAACTAAACACTAATTATACAATGAATGTGACAAATGCGTCTCTGCTATCGTGTGTTCTTACAGTATTGACAGCATGGAACATGAACTGTAGTTCTTGCCAATATTGAAATAGATGTTTCCTAAATTAATTATTGATTGAAATAGATATCCACTTGTCTATACCTATACTGATAAATTCTGACATATGGACATCATAAAATTAGAGGCATGTGGATTCAGACTTATCAATATTATACTTCAGAAAATGAGTAACCTCAGTTTGTCACATGCCATAGAGCCTACTGCTTGTATCAAGCAATTCCATTCTTTTCTTATGGTTGAAGATTAGATGTGCATATTAACATGTCAATGTATCAACCCAATTCATTTGCTGCAAAAATACTAATGAACCTGTCAAAATTATTTTATGTTAAGCAACATGTAACTAAAAGAAACCCCAGCTTATTTGCTGCAAAAATATAAATGAACATGTTGAAATTATATTATGTTATGCAACATGTAAATATGATACATTTATCAATAAACTGATTTAAGTATCACCTCTCTCTCTCTCTGTGTACGCGCGCGCGTGGAGAGAGAGAGGGAGAGAGAGACAACAAAACCCAAGTGCATTAGATATATTGAAAAAATCTTAAGGACGTGAGACGATCGAGATATTTTTAGGAAATGAGATTACTCACACTAAACATGTAGTATTTATTTTTCACCAAAAGTATGCTCTTGATTGATTGTAGGATACATGGTCGACAAGTTGCAAGCTATCAAGTACTCATGTGGATAAAGATGTAGCATTATGGGATGATCAAAATTTGTAGATGTAGCTAGCTATATATGGTTGACTGGGCAACTCATTTATCCAAGTTGATCTCAAATGCACTTGGGCAATTTCTAGTACATGTACATTACAGGGAAATCATAGTATAATCCATTTTGCTTTGGGTTACACATCAGTTTAGGATTTTTATTTATGTAATTTCTTTTTTACTCCCTAGGGTTCCACTTGAAAGGTAGCTGGCTTGGGGCCGAAAACATAGAGATGGTCCCTGGCTAGCATCATTCAGTTGCAGATTCAACACTCAACTTTATTATCTACAGTGTAAGAACTTGGCAGAGCACATGTATAATTAGTTAAATCTGGTCAGCTTAATTAACACTCTACTGTCTATACTTTTAAGGACCGAAAGGCGATTATCGAATGCCGTTTGCAGCATCAAGAGACAGGCGTGCCCTTGATCGGATTAAGATTATTTACTTTAAGAGGGATTAATTAAGGCGCGCTCTTCGCTTGTCAAATCCGAGTTCTTGATCAGTTGATGTGTCTATGTCTTATGGCAAATATTTATGTAGATAGTGTGTAACATCAAGATGGCAACAAGAACACACCAACCTCACATGGCATCAAACCAAAAAAGGATCAGTCCATGGCACCAAATAGATCATAAGTTGATCTTCCCATGATAGCTCAGGGATGTACATCATCATCCACTTGGTCTCCAACTTTTTTGTCATTTGAGATCAACTTGGTTAAAGCCTAGTAAACTAACAATATCATTTAGTGAGTCAGTGCATGCACAATGTAAAGTGTTCATTGGCAAGATGCACTGTAAATTTTGGCTTACTTTAAAGTCACCAGAAAAAGATTTAACTGTGAAAAGAATAATCATTTGAAGATTAAAGCTTTTTCATATTCTAATTATATATATGCCAAAAGAAATATGAAGTCTGCTAGTGGTTATTGCACTTTATGTCGGGAGAAGGTGGTCACTTGAAAGAATAAGAAGTATACAGTTGTGTGACATTCAAATGTTGAAGTATAATATCATGATATGGTACATACTGCGTGTGAGATATTATGGATGAAGAATCTTTTATTGGTGCTAGGCTTTCTAGATCATGGATATATGCCTATGTTTTATGGCAATTGTGCTACAATCTACATTGCGAATAATTTTGTATTTCACGAGAGACTTAAACATATAGAGATTAATTGTCACTTTGTTCGAGATGATGTTAACAAAAAAGACATGCATTCCTTACACTTCTTCACATACATAGTTAGCTAATATTCTTAATTAAACAATTTTATACTTCATGTAACAAGATGGGCCTGTCATGGTTAATATATATGCTTTAACTTGAGAGAGTGTTGAGAGTATATGGGCTGTAATTAAGTATTGGGTATATCATACCCAACATGTTAGTATATTTATATATATCATTAACAAGGGAAGATGTGATATCTCCCTCAACTTTTTTTTTGGATATATGTTGGGTTTCAGTAAACTTAAATTTAGATGAAATATAAATATATTGTGATATAAGGATTACTATAATACCCTAAGCAATACGTGTTTATGAGTACAGCTGATCCACTTGATCATATCGTAGGGTCTAAACTTAACACATAATGAATTGAACATTCATCAAACTGCTATTGTTCCACAGGCCATGGGAAGTGTGTTTTGCAATTACTTTTTTCTCATATTGTTGTTCAAATAGGACACACATTTCTGTGTACAAGCCTATCATAGTTTTAGATAAAATATGAGTATATATTTTATTAAGGATTACAATTTACAATAGTCAGATGATTATGTTTTGTGATACGATGATAACATTAATTTCTAACTTGCTGCTCGTGGCACATAATTTTCTTATTGCCTACATGTTTAGATCTCAGAAATATATAGAGTTCTATTCTGGCCACAGCGGTGCATCAAAACTTTGCTTCCTTCTCGGTGGACATGCTTATGTAGTGGCATACTTGCAAACTACAAGCACCACCACTTCGGTGAATCATATTATATCATTCTGGCTCCATCTTTTTTTCACATTAAAATGCTATCTTATTACATTTTCTAGGATGATATGGACAATAAATAATTTACAATTCAAAGTATTTTAGTTTCAAGTAGATGACATTAAGAATCACCTTATGTTTTGGGGCCACCATTGTTGATAGAGGAGGTTGAAACCTTGTTATGGACACGTGTAAATTAACTATTTTTGTTGGTTCCTAAACATAATTGATTACGGGGATAATGTGCTTAAATTTTCTGATGTAGATGTGTCCAACTTAAGACGAAAAAACACAACTAAATTTTCTCTTGTGGAAGCCTTCTATACATTAATGACTCCTGATGTAATAAGGAAATAAAATGAAGAGAGAACTAAATGTGACGATCCAATTTCTGTAATTACATGAAATTCATCCAATCATCTTTATTCAAACAGTAATTAAAAAATATAATTAATTAATTAATTAAGCTACACATGCACATAATGCAAACAATTTATTAATTAAGCAAAATCTCTTAAGCAAACAATTTATTACGACGAAATTGAAATTTTGAAAAAAACATTTTTATTTTACTCAAAATCTCTTAAGCAAAAAATTCACATAAACCTTATAATGGATTCTCGCAAATTCCAAAACTATTGCTACAGTTGGATCAAAGATATTCCTCCATTTATACCAGTCTATAAACTCTTAAAATAAATTAAACTGCTGCCATTATTGTAGTTCAAATTAGGATCATAAATAATATTCAAGTCACCTAAAAAAGAAAAACATAAAAAAGAAAACCTGATTTAATTACGACTCAAATTAGATTTTGAATCAAATCCTGACAAACATGCCAACTACTCATTATATGTATCCCACATGCAAACAATGCCAAACCCCCACCATAAATAGTTTTAGCAATAATGCGTAACCTGTAAAAGCATATTTGAACACTTTGCATATTTGAACATGTAAACACTTACCAAAAAAACATGTAAATCACATCGGTAATATATTTGAACATGTAATTCACATCAGCAAACAATAAGGATGGTATACTGTAATAATCAAAAGTTGAATATTATTGAAAGAATAGACCATCTGTCACACAGTTGATGGAAATCAAAAGTTGAATATTACGTTTTCATCGTAGAAACTTGATATTGAAATAATAATAATACCCAACACAAAGTTTAGAAAACTAAAATTCGTCACCTACAATGCTGCGTCCTTCAATTCTCAAATCCTTCTGCTCGAAGAGCCAAATCTGGATGCGAGCTTCCTGCATAAATTGAACACGTAATTATCAACAAAGGAAAACCAACAATCAAAAGGACAAGAACAAAGAAAAAGGATCGGTTAGAAAGACATACGCTCTGTTGAGGAGCAAACTAAGGGGAAAAAGATAAAACTTAAATTTAAAAACAAAGTTGAAAATCTTCAAAACTTTTTGACAACGTCGATCATCAACCCTAAGCGAAAGTAGATCCCAAAGATTTAACTGAGAACGAAAAGAACAAGATCCAAAGAATCAAACCTGACAGATGATCGCAAAGATCCAGAGAAGACGTCGATGAACGCAAACAAGAATCGAACCTTCTCGACGATCCCAAAGCTCACAAAGACGACGATGATCGCACAGACCTAGCGTCGCCGTTGGTTGTCGGACGAGATATCGCCGTTGTTTGGCGGACGAGTTCACGACCTAAATTTTTTTTGATGAAGGCAAAGGGTTGATGTGTATTTGGTCGAAATTTGCTGCTGAGATTTTTGAGGATATAGCAAGTAAATTGGGTGTATGTCGTAGCGGTTCCGACCCGTTACTAATTACTTTGTTTCGGTTCTAACCCGCAATAACGTATTTCGTTTTATTTTGGCCGTTCTAAACCGCTATAATCTGCTTAAAAAATTCCCGCATTCCACCCTGTTCCCGCCCTTTCTTTTCGTTTAGTTCCTGTAATTGGGTTTATTATTCTAATTAATTATCTGGTCCCTCGTTGTAGCGGTTCTAACCCGCTATAGTTGGCTTAAAAAATTGCCGCGTTTTGGCCTCTTCCCGCTTTTTCTTTTCGTTTATTTTCTGTAATTGGGTTTATTATTCTAATTAATTATCAGGTCCCTCGTTGTAGCGGTTCCGAACCGCCAAAACGGAGAATTGTTCTTCCGAGTTGATAATTGTTTTATTCGCGGGTCGTAACCGCTATAAACATACAATTAGTAACGGTTTTAGAAACCGCTACTAATTTAACCGCTACAAATCACCCTTTCTGTTGTAGTGACTACCGCTTTTTCATCTCTCCATCTCTTTCATAATTTCACCGATGTCGTAATTCAGCAACGACCATCGTCTTCATCTTATTTCAACATCGCATAGTTCCATTAATTCCATTCACTTTCTTAATGAAGTTACAACACTAATATGATACACTAAACAAGATGAAACTACAACACTAGCAAATGTCTCAAGTTGACATACTCAATCAAAATAAAGCTACATTCTAGCAAATGGAAAGTAATGGCGTAATAACACAACTATATATACTAGCTTGTTGCATGTTAGTAAATGACATAAAACGTCCTTTAAACACAACATAATATACTAGCTTTTAGTTGGACATAGCAAACATGTTAATATGCACTTTAACTTGAACACAATTTCATTTACTACAACAAATTGGAAAGCATGTGAACAAGCTACTAATCATCACATAAATCATGACAAATAATAGCATGATAACTGAAATTGAACAAAACATAAAAGAGTAATGCATGGTATGACAATAGTGTAAAATTTAAATCTGTCTAAACGGTTTCAGCAGGAAGAATATCACTTTTAGCCTATCTACAGTCAGAATTGGTTTCTGGTCCCTTCACGAATGTTGTACATATGGGTGTTTTCCTATTACTGACCAATTTTCATAAACTCAGTTGACATATGTGATTTATGGTGGATTTTCGCATAACAGGTATAATTTCAGCTTTCTCAACCAGAAATTGAGTTCAGTTCAAGTCCATTTTGCTACAAGTTATAGACAGAATTAAAATCTAAGAAAATTTTAGTTTGAAAATCTTGAAGTCAGTTTTCGAACGGCATAAAGATCATAATATTTTATAAAGTGTGCATGGAATTCTACTCGTTTTACTGAAAGGTGTCAAAACTGTCTAAAAACAGACCAGTTTTAGGAACTGAATTTTTACTCTATTTTTCCGTTCGAATTTGCAAAACTTGTAAAAATGAAAGTTGTTAAGGACTTCAATATGTACACCATATATTTGTTTCATGAATTTCTACGTAGCCAATTAAGTGCAGCAATCTACCAAAGTATCAGCCAATTCTGTGTAAATTTCAGCATGAAGTTCAAAACTTAATTTTTACACAAAATTTAAAGAACTTGCTAATTAATTAAACCCTTAGTTCAAAAACTAAACCCTACTAAGGTGATAAGAATTTCTACCTCCAAAGTCCTCCAAAATTTCTTTGGCCCTTCTTAGTCCTTGAAGAATTCTTGGGCCTCCTTCTTCAATCTCCTATCTTCAAGCTCCAAATTGGCTTCTAAAGATGGATTTGGGATGATTTTTGAGGTGAATTTTGTTGGAGGAATGATAAGGAATGAGAGGGGTGCTTGGAAGAGTTCTTGGTGGAGAGAAAAATGAAGCAAATGAGTGAAAGAGGGGGAGACAAAATTTTGGCCAAAATTGGGAAGGAGAGGGAGAGTGAGAGAATATGGGATTTTCTTGTTTTTTTCTTTGCCTAGATTTTAGGTCTCCCTGAAACCCTCTCATCCTTTCATTTAGTCAAAGTATAAGCAATGTGTCTCCTTCTTAATTAGCAAGATGACACCTAATAAGCTAAGGTGTTAGGGTAAAACAATTTTGGAATTTGTATTTTGCAAAAATAAAAATACATGTTGAAATACCATATACACCATAAATACAAGTATTCACCGAAATACTCCTATTTACTAAATTCAAAAGATGAGTTTAAAATCTTTTAAAAATAATTCCTACACCAAAATATTTAAAGAAAAATACGATGTTACTTCCATAATTAGACGTACGCATTTACGCCAAAATACGTATAAATACGCGTACATATGGAAACGGGGTATTACATACCCGTGCACTAACAACAGCCATCACGGATTTACCGGATATATTAGTTTAAATATTTTATGCTTAATAATTAATTGGACCATGGGACGATATCATACACCGTTAGGTTAGGTAACTAATGGCAGAGCGGTCGTAGAATTCTTATAATTATTAAGCTAATACTTTCAGAAATAAACACAAAATTATCCCAGAATTCATGACAGATAGTATGTGATATAAATCATATTAATAAGTACCAAAAAAGATATAAAGCATATTAATATTATCCTTCAAAAAGGCATCACAAATGAATGATATGCTGAGAATAAATTATGTGCATATGGTCAGTTCAGAAATAAAAAACTGAACTTTGCACTTATATTGTTTATTTGTAGGAAAAATTTCTTGTTAAAACCCCATTTTTTCCTTCCCCCCCATTCCCATATTTTCCCATATTTCCCCCCCTTTTAATTTTATTATCACCTCTTTTTTGTTTTATTATTCCCCCTCCCCATCTTTTTTTGATTTTCTAAGGCAGGCTAGCCGTGGGCTTCAGGCCCACTGCAACATTTCTTCCTTTTTATAATTTGTAAGGCATATGTGCCTGAAGCCGACAGCGTGGCTGTGGACGTGCTGTCGGCTTCAAGCCCACGACCATATTTTTTAAAATTTTGGCATGCGGGCCGAAGCCCCTAGGCCACTGTTGTGGGCTTCGGCCCGTAGCCATTTTTCTTTTCCCTTAAATATTTTTTGTATGCGGCTGAGACCCACAGCAGAGTTGTGAGCTTTGGCCCGGTATTTCGGTGGGCCGAGGCTCACAGTAGAGCTATAGGCTTCATCCCTAAGGGAGGAAAAAACATTTTTTGGGCCAACGACCGAATAGGGCGGGGGAGCGATGGACTGAGGCTGTCACTCCCCACGACGGTTTCACACCGAACAAGAAGATTTGGGGTGGTGGTGCCGCCACCTGTGGCGATGGCGCACCGTTGCTGGGCGGCGGTGGGTTGTCGGTGGCAAGGGGCCATTGGTGATATGGTTTTTTTGTTTAACTACTGCCTTTGGCAGTGACATACGACGGCATTAGATGGTTGGGGGTTTGTCGCCGCCTGTGGTGGTGACGCCCCGCTACTAGGGCAGCGGTGGGGTGCCAACGGCTAGGAGCCACCGACAAGATGGGTTTTAAATTTTTTTTGTGTAAAACCCTTATTAGGGTTTGCCGGTTTCGTTGGCGATGTCGTGCGACCGTCGCTAGGGCAGTGGCATGACAAATGGGGTGGTCTTAAGGGAGGTCTAGGGGGCTGCCGATGGCGTGGGTGCTACCCTCCCAGCCGTAATATAACGGTTTTTTTGTTTTGGGTTTCGGTCGTTTGGGCCGGCGGCCGCTTGGCCTCCTAGTGGGTGGCGGCCATAGGCCGCCGCCCTATCCCCCCGGCTACCACCCAAGGGTCGGAGGTCAAATGCTGCCGCCCCTCCCCAAAACGTATGTTTTTATTTTTGTTCGATCTTGAGTATTCCATATCATGACCATGATAAAAAATGGTGAGTTTTAGAATTACCTCAAGATCGAAGAAGAAGACGAGCATGTGGGATGGTCGTCATCCATGCGCGAGCAATCGACCATTGTCCTTTAGAGCTGCCGCAACGTCCTGACGTTATTTCTAAGGAAGAGTGTGCTGATAACGTGTTGTGAATATGTATTCTCGGGAGACCACATGCCTTTATTTATAGGGAATAAGAAGAGTTCATACAATGATAGCATACAATATTTGGATAATACAATATTTGGATAGAATACAAACTCGTTGGCTCTCAAGATAATATATTCATAACAGTTATTAATTTGAGTTGTCAGTAATAATGATTTAGATATGTTTTTTGTGTCAACTCTAAACTCTAGAAACTAAAAATTAACAATTATGATGGTGACATTCTCAGGAAGATTGAGATGGAATTAAATTCCAAGAGTCAAAGTAAAAAAGTCCAATCAAAGACTGCTATATGAACATATGTTTTTCAAAAACATAATTTGATTTTTTCCCCCCCATCACACGTACTTGTTGCATGTGAACTCCCCTTGATTAGGGTTTTATTTAAAAAAAATTAACATGGAATAATCCCTTAAAGAGAAGTCTTTTTGGAATAATCCCTTCAAAAGAAGTCTTTGTGGAAACGAGATCATTATTTATGAATTTGGATAATAGCAAAGGGAAGTGCGAGAAGGATTTGAAACAGAAATCAATTAGCTTCCTTCAATCCTCAGGACTCCTATTCCTAGTAAAAGATTTAAGGGATGTGATCCTATAAAACCCACCAAAAAGAACCTAGAAGTTATAAAAAAAAGCGATCATTGTCCATGGAGTTTGCCATCAATATCCTGTCGAATTGGTTAGGCCTTGGTCAAAAGTCGGAACCAAAGCTCGACGACGACGACGGATCAATCTCTGCACTGAGATGCATCCATCAGGGTCTGGAGTTGAGCCAACGCGATATCCAAAGACTGCGTCAACAACGCACCACGAAGTTGCTTGAGGAGAAGAAGCTCGTACTGGTTCTCGACCTGGATCTCACGTTGGTGCACTCGATCAAGGCCATTAATATGTCCCAAAAGGAACAAGAATTACTCAACGGCGGCCCGAAAGGAATCATACTTGGATGGCCCAACGGCGGCAGGGTGACGAAGCTAAGGCCAGGCGTTCACGCATTTTTAAAAGAAGCTAGCCAGATGTACGACATGTACATCTACACTCTGGGGTGCCGTGAGTACGCGCTGCAGACGGCCAGGTTCCTCGATCCCGAGGGCGTTTACTTCGACTCGAAGGTGCTGTCGGCCGAAGATTGCACGCGACGCGGGCGGAAAGGGCTTGACGTTGTGCTGGCGGACGAGAGAGCCGTCGTGGTTCTTGACGATAATGAATACGTATGGCGGCGGCACGAAGGCAACCTGATCACGATCGAAGGCTACTGCTTCTTTGGCTTGGGACATGGCATGCCCTTTGATGCAGAAAACGAGTCGGACGATGCGTTGGCGACTGCACTCGATGCTCTCAAGTTTGTTCATCGGGCGTTTTTCGACTGTGCGTCCGGAAAGGATGTACGAAACGTGCTGGGGAGGTTTCGAGCATAGGGTGGCAAGTGCACTAGATGAACGCAGTAGTGAATTGCTTGATTTTAGATTGGGAAGTTTATTATCTAATATATATTTTGTTGAATTCAAATTAAATATTTGAAGCCTGCATTTTTCAAGCTAATTGTAGAGACGCACGGTGCATCTTTTTGTTGAGTTTTGTTGAGTTCTGTGATTCAGATCGGATTTGGAATCACCAATGGAAACGAAATTAATGTTCACCACTAACGTTACCCTATTTTTCTTCTTCTGTTAGTTGTGAGAGAAAGAAAGCACGTAAGCTTTCGTTGTCTCCGACAGAGACTCCGCGTGTTTTTATAGGAATAGGAAGAGCAGTTAATTAACGTAAGCTTGCTTTGGAAACCTTTAACCTTTCTTAATTTCAATTATCAACACATGTTAATTGAAACTGCATATAACCCCCTCCATAATTTAATATTTACATTTCACCCCCTGGATCAACCTGTCATGGGAGTACACATATCCAACATCGTCAACTCGCGTATAATACCACATGTCTAGTTTACTATATCAGTATACGTATTCTTGATCCCTCTTTTCATATATTCGCGAGGAATACTTAAACAACCCAATATTGATGTCTCTAAATCACACAAATTGACCGGTCTATGGGATTATGAAACTTGATATCAACAAACTCAGTCATTCCTTTGAACTCAATATTCTAATTCTCAACTCAACCGCTTTGCTAGTATAATGACCGAATCACTCGTAGCCATAAGGAATATGCTAAAGTAGCTATCACCAATATTGAGACTTCGAACATTAGTCAATAACGGAAAATATAATGAGGAAATCAATCCTCCAGTATCTCACACAGTGGAGAATCAGTGATCTATTGTCTCACTTTCCATTATGGTCAACTCCAGCACATATTGTATGAATCGCATGAAACGGCGTATTACGTATGTCTGTGAAGTAATTCAATCCAACATCACTCAGACACCAGTTAAATGTTTTCATACATTTAACACTGACTTCTACATCAGTCAATTTCTCTAAGACTTCGTATCTGGCTCATGAATAGGCTTAGATGAACCTTGAGAAATCTATTTATCTCGGTCATTATTTGTATGTATATAAAATGACCTCATCTTGAAACTTATTCAAGGACACTTTCAAAGAGAATTAAGTCTCATCTCTGCCTATTCACCTAAAATGTTAGAGGCGATTACCAATGTGAGAAGGCCAATCTCCATGTATATTCGACATACTTTTCTTATGTGCTCTGTTCATATGCATGTGTTAACAAATAACATTATTGGACAAACAT
Source organism: Scilla litardierei (assembly GCA_030789695.1). Taxonomy (NCBI): domain Eukaryota; kingdom Viridiplantae; phylum Streptophyta; class Magnoliopsida; order Asparagales; family Asparagaceae; genus Scilla; species Scilla litardierei. The sequence goes on from CM061142.1 coordinate 532,195,320, forward strand.
ATATCATTCAACACAATGAATGAAATAAATATTTTATTGAACAATATAAATATTTTACAGAGTATGTACACAAGTATATTTCAAATTCTACGCAATCACAGAGCTTTTACATGTTTCAAAAATACGTCTCTGGGAATGGGTTTACTAAGAGGATCATCAACTATTTTGTGCGTAAATATATACTTGATAGAAACTATCTTCTCAGCACAATATCTCTCACAAAATGGTATCATATGTCGATATGTTTGGTTCGATTGTGATATCTTGGTTTTTGGTTTAGGCTATTGCAGCTTGATTGTCACAATAGATGTAATATCACGTTTCCATATATGCGTGTATATGTACATATTTTTGGAATGTATGTGTACGTATAAAATTTTTGTTATTCCCATAAGTTTTTTTTTTTAATTTTTGTGAAGTCAAAATTATTTTTAATAAATTTTAAACCATCTTTTGAATTTTATAAATGAAGTATATGGTAGGAAATACTTGTATATGAGTGGTATGTGGTATAACTAATGGTATTTTGTATTTGTATTTTCTATTTCATAAAAGAGAAAAACCAAATTATGTATGCATGCCACCTACCCCCTCCACTAAGCTAAATGTGACATGAGTCATCACTCATGTTAATTAGATTTTTGACATATAAGGGGGCACTTGTCACTCCCCTTCATTACCATTAAGAAAAAGAAAAAGGAAAGAAAGAAAACAAAAAGGAAAAAACAAAAACAAAAACAAAAGTTTACATTCTCCCCTCTCTCCTCTCTATCCCCCTTTAGGCCGAATTGCTCTCTCCTTTTCCTCCCCTTTGTGACACCACTCCCTCCACCTACTCCACCACTCTCAGCCCACTTCCACCACCACATACAAACTTCTCCTCTTTCACCACACAAATCATATCCATCACAATTCCCCCTTACAAGCTCACATAATCCACAAAAATCCCCTCATTTCACCAAGGCCAAAACCATTGCCATACTTAATTATTAGAGGAAGAAGAAGAAGCTTGAAGAGGGAAAGCTTAGGGTCATCAAGGAAATAAGAAGGGCCAAAGTTGTTTTAGAATGACTTGAGCAAGGTAGGATCTCTTAGCATTTCTAGTGGAATTTAATTTAGGATTTGGTTAGTCTAGATTAGGGTAGTATATGAATAACATGTAAAAATTATGCCATGCAAATTTTGATATGTTTCATGCCATAAAATTCATGCTAGATTAGTATAGTCACATATTTATGCTAATGTGCATCTATACCTATTTTTAAGTCTCAAATATGCATGTGGTTATGTTTTATGCTACAAGTTAGTTTCGTTCTAAAATGTTATAAGTCAATGTGTTAGTTCCATGTTCCATGTTGTAGGTTAACTCCATGAATAGGTTAACGCCATGTTCCATGTTATAGGTTAATGAGTTAAATGTTAGCTCTATGATTAGTTGTTATACGTTAATATGTTAATTTCATACTAGCATGCTAATATGTTCCTATGTTCATGCGAATGTTAGTATGCCATAATTATGTTAGCAAACTCACATATTCTATTTGATGTTAGCATGTTAGTTTAATATACTTAATATGTTTCTACGTTGAATTCCTTGGCTATGTTGGTTTGTGTTAGTAATCATATTTATGCCATAATTATGTCCATATACTACTGTGCAAGCCCAACATGTTCCATATGCTACCATTACCTTGTCCATGTGCTAATGTTAATATGTCCTTGGCTATGTTAGCATGTTAGCCATAATATTAATTTCCTAACATTAATATGTTTCTATTTTAAATTAATTCTATGTTTCATGTTAGTCCATGTTAATATTAATGTTAGTTCATGTTAATATCAATAGACATGTTAGTTCCATGCTAATGGCCATGTGTTATGATCCATGCAATGTTCATGCTAATGTCCATGCTAATGTTCATGCTAAGAGGTAGTAATATCTCCATGTTAGACATGTCTATTACGCCATGTTAATTATGCAATGTTCATGTTAATGCCATATTCCTTGTAGCATATTTGATACCATGTCCATGTCTCAAGCTTTAATGGAAATAATATTATCCTTCATGTTAGGAAGGATGCAATCATATGTTATATGTATTAATTGGACACATGTGAGGTTATAATGAATTGTTGATGCGATGTTCGTCGTTAATCCCGACATCGGCATATTTATGGAAGGAATGAGAAATAGTGAATGCGGTAATGGAGACCGCCAAAATGAAAGTAACTATAAATTGATTCACAAACAGAGAGTGGGGTAGAGTGTTTAATGTCAGGAGCGCTCGATCCATTCTAAAATGGGTGAGACTCCAGATACAGGTTTGGGAGAAACGCATGTCAATTTTAGGAGTTAAGGCGCGGACATATGATTGATTTCTCACTCGCGTGTCACTCCCGTGAGGGGAAGTTGACTAGAGTTAGAGAGGCCGGTGGTGTACTCGTGATGCACCATGTGGTAATTGTTGGGTTTCTCCGTTTGTCCGATAAAAACCGAGATTGTCTCACTCTCTTATATTACCCCGTTCGGGTATCCACCCTGGGTGAAATTAAACGTCTAAAATTTATCTAATTATGATTATATACTTTCCATTCTCAGTTACGTTTTACTTTCAGCACTTGTATGTTTGTACATTTAAATTCTGCATTAGTTCTGTGGTTGTGGTGTCACTAGTAGATAGATGACTAGTTAGAAGGACCGATTTTAAAACTAGATCATACTAGTGATGTTAGGACTTTCTACTGGGTCACGCGCTGACGTGCCCCTGGTCTGGTTTTCAGGAGTATACCAGAGTAGCCTGTGTGGGTCCCGACACCAGAGGTTGTTCCTAGTTCAGAGGTAGAGCATGCATGCAACTTTGTCCAGTTGGACCTTCCTTGGGGTAGATTAGCGGGTGTGTTGTACTGGGTGTGGACACCTTTTGTACTTTTTGGGTTGGGTTTCTTTTTTTTCTTGTTGTACCCCCACTTTTGTACCCCCTTGTACATATGATGTATTATGTACTCCTTGTAATGATGTAATAAAAGGAATAATTTGTTCTTTATACAGCGTGTTTCTCCATGTTGTTTTTGGGTTGAGTTGGAGCATCATCAGTACTTCCCAGCACGTGCATAGTGGCCTGCAGAATTTTCTGTTCCGTGCAGTACTTCTTTTCTCTCTCCTCGTCTTTCTTCTTCACACTCGTAGTTTCAGGAATACCTAATACGAATTTGTACTTATCGGGTATCCTGGAAAACATGACGTGACAATAGACAATCATTGGCTCTTGCTTTACGCCTAAATTCTTTATGAATAACCAAATAGCTTCCTGGACTCAAAGTGAAGCAACGACAAATTCTGCCTCCTTAGTAGATTGAACTACTTAAGTTTGTTTCTTGCTGCACCATAATATGGCACCATCTCCGAGCAAGAAAACATATCCTGAAGTAGATGTTCTATCATCTACATCTCTCACATAGTCAACATCTGTGTAGCCTTTCAATTTGGTGGACGAACCTTCGTAACACAAACTGTTTGGCTGAGCCCTTCAAATAGCTCAAGATCCTCTTCACAACCTTCCAATGCTCAAGTCCAGGGTTTGACTGATATCGACTTACCAATCTTACTGCATGACATATATCTGGTCTTGTATACAATATAGTGTAATTAAGCCACGTACTACATTTGCATATTACACTCTTGACATTTTGCTCTTCTTGGCTGCTATACTAAGACAACCATCTAGACTTAGATTATCTCCTTTTGATGTTGGAGTTTCAACTGAATTACAAGTAGACATGTTGAACCATTCTAAAAATTTATTGATATATGTTTCTTGCGAAAATGCAAGAAATTTTTTAGAACGATCCCTTCGAATTTTTACACCAAGTATAAATCTGTTTCTCTCATGTATTTCATCTCAAAGTTTATTAACAATCATTCTTTTTTATTATCAGAAACTACATGTCATTACTAGTTAACAGAATGTCATCTACATACAATACCAAAATGACAAATTTGTTCTTATGTTGCTTCACATAAACACAATGGTCTTCTTCAACCATCTCAAAACCAAATGATGCGACAACCCTATGAAACCTCTTGTTCCACTGCATAGATCCTTGTTTAAGGCCATACATATGTTTCAGTAATTTACAGTTAGACATGTTGAATGGTTTTAAAACTTTATTGATATATATTTCTTGCGACAATGCAAGAAATCTTTTAGAACGATCCTTTCGGATTTTTACACCAAGTATAAAAACCGCTTCTCCCATATCTTTCATCTCAAAGTTTGATGACAACCATTCTTTTCTGGTTATCAGAAACTCTATAGGATTACTAGCTAACAAAATGTCATCTACGTATAATATCAAGATGACAAATTTGTTCTTATGTTGCATCACATAAACACAATGGTCTTCTTCAACCATCTCGAAACCAAATGAGGTGACAACCATATGAATCCTCTGGTTCCATTGCCTAAATCTTTGTTTAAGACAATATATAGATTTCTGTAATTTACAGACCTTATTTTCTTGGTCTTTATCAATGAAACATACTTACTGATCCATGTAGATTTCCTAATCTAGTTTACCATTTAGGAATGTTGTCTTGACATCTATTTGGTGAAGTTCTAAGTTCATGTAACTAACTAAAGCTAGTATAAGGCGAATAGAGGAAAATTTAACAACGGTTGAAAATGTTTCTTCTTAATCTATACCTTCCTTTTAGGTATATTCCTTTGCCACCAGACAAGCCTTATATCTTTCAATGGATCCATCCACCTTTTTCTTTATCTTGAGAATCCACTTATTCTCAATTTCTTTTCGATTAGTCAGTATGTCAACTAGTTCCCAAACTTGGTTAATGTCATGGAATCCATTTCTTCCTCCATAACTTTCTTCCAATAATCTCAATCATGATGAGATAAATTATTTTCTACACTCTGCGGTATAAATTATTTTCTACACTCTGAGGTATAAATTATTTTCTACACTCTGAGGTTCTTCGTCATCTTGAGTTACAATAATTAGGGCTTTCCCATCAATTTCAAATCTACGTCGAGGAATCTTTACCCTTTTTTCCTCTCCGAACCAACTCTTAAAGTTGAGCATCCTGAATAACTTCTTTATCAGACACAACACTCCCACTAACTTCAGGTAATCGAGAAGTATTTTCTTGTACCTCAAATGATCTTATACTCACGAAGTTTGGAACTTTCAACTCATGTAGATCATTTTCATTTCTGGCTTCGCATTATTTAGAGAACATATCCTCTAAAAATGTGGCATCTCTTGATTCATATTATATGACAGCACCGTCGTCATGCTTACCTTAGAAAACATAACCATTTAAGTGTTCAGAGTATCTAATGAATATAATATTCGTTCTTCTGGGTCCTAACTTCCCATACTTATGAGAAATGTCATGTACATAAGCTACACAGTCCCATGGTTTCAAGTAACTCAAGTTTGGTCTTCTCCCAATTCAGAGTTCATATGGGGTTTTATGAATCGATTTGCAGGGCACTAGGTTCAAAACATGTGTAGTTGTCAACAATGCATCTCCCCAACACTTAATTTGTAAATTTGCTTGTGACATCATACATCGAACCATCTCTAAGAAGGTTCTATTCATTCTCTCCGCTACACCATTTTGATGAGGTGTTTGAGGAATGGTAAGTTGTTTTAGAATCCCTTTCTCATTACACATATTCTTAAATTGATCTGATAGATATTCTCTCCATCGGTCTATTCTCAATGTTTTAACCTTTCTATCCCATTGATTCTCAACTTCATATAGAAACAATCTGAAGCTATCCAATGCCGGTATATAATGTATACCTTTTCAATCGAGAGTAGTCATCTATAAGTGCAAAGAAATACGAGGCACCAAGTCTTGCCCTCACATTTATGGGTTCACAAATGTCAGAGTGTATAAGTTGTAATGGAGTGTCAGCTTGTTTTACCTTTTCAAATGGTTTTCTAGTAATTTTACCGGCTAGACATGGTTCACATGCAGGAATATCTATTTTTAGTAGAGACACCAAAAATTCCTCTTTAGCCAAGTGTTCTATCTTGAATTTTTATATGCAATCTAGTTTAGCATGCCATAATAATGAGGCATTACCATAGGTAGCAGACGAAGGCATGGTTAACATATAACTAGAAGAACTATTATCAATATTAAGAAATGCCAAACCATTAAAATAAGTACCAGATCCATAAAATTCATTACACAGCCTTATTTTTAGACCATGCTGTCCAAACAACAAATCAAATCCAATCGTAACTAAGGATAGAACAGAAACTAAGTTCTGCCTTATTTCAGTAGTACGATCCATCCTCCGTGCAATTCCAATTTGCATGTACCAATTCCTTTTACTTCTAATTTGTTTTTACTACCAAAATACACCCATCTGGTTCCACTACGAACATGAAAATACTCCACATAGTAATCTACGTCTCTGGCTATTTGGTTTGTCGCTCTTGAATCAACATTGCACTAAGGATCGTGTTCTATGAGTATAACAAAACTAAACACATATGAACTATGACAAGGAATAGAAGAAGAGTCAAAAGTTACATTCTTCGACTGAGGACAATCCTGAGCGAAGTGTCCCTTCTGACGGCCATTGAAGCACATCTGCTTATTAACATTCATTATCTTCTTTGTTTCTCGTCAATCTTCCTTTGCTTTTTGAATTTCAAAGATAAACCATTGCTTTTATTCTTCTTCCAGAACCTCTTGTTCTTCAAGTTTCCTCTCCTTGAACTTGACTTAGTCATGTAGGAATGAGATTGTGGTTTCAGGGGAGATAACCTTTCATCTTCATATTTCACGTGACGTGCCACATCATCAAATGTATTGACACTTTCACTGTGAGTCAAGTTGACTTTCATATGTTCCTAAGAGCCATGCAAGGAATGAATCACAACTTGAACTTATTGTTTGTCAATGAGGTTAGACCCAGCAGTTGCCAGCTCCTTAATCATCCTGGACATCTTTCGAAGATGTTGCTTGATTGTTTAATTGGAGCTCATCTTATAAGTATCAAACTTTATAGTTAACTGTCGTAACTTTAATACAAAGGTTTCTCCCAGATTTTCATTCAAGACCTCCATATGTCACAAGCAGTAGGACATTCCTTATACTTACAAGACAAGTGATCCTTCATTAAGCATTCAAGAATACCGCACGTAATGGAATCCTTTTTCTTCCATTCGTTGTAAGTCTCAACTGCACATCTGTTATGGGCAATGTTACCCTCATAGGATCTTCCATCTTATGGTTACACTACTACATAACGACCCTTCAGCCATGAACAAATCTGTGGATGAAGGCACGAAATCCGTGAATGAAGACTTTCAGCTACACATTAAAAAAATTCCATGGCTGAAGGTCTATGGCAGATAGTGTGGTGGCTAAAAGGGCTTTCGGCCACGGACTTTTTCGTGGCCGATATTCAACCACAGAATAATGGCCACGGAAAGTCATGGCAGTTAGTAAAATTAAAATAATATTAAAAACATCCACCATGGTTATTCTGTGGCTAACATTTGTTATAAGCCACGGATATGTCTATGGCCTAAAACTTTCGGCCAGCCACTTTAAATTTTTTAAAAAATATAAAACTATCAGTCACAAACAAATCCGTGGCCGATAATGAACATCAGTCACAGATTTGTTTGTGGCTGACCGCCATCAGCCACACCTGTTGTGTACACATAATCCTGTTGGATCCATGTGGATGGCAGACAACATTAGAATGGGAGTTGAATAGAGTTGTCAACAAATGATAAACTTTTTCGGTTAAGTTAAAGTCCTACTTTTAGGTTGCCTAAATCTCAAATGAGAGTTACATCAAATGTACTTAATCAACACAATATTATATGCTTGTGAAAATATTGAGTTGCAATGGTAATAAATATTACAAGCAATAATAATGAGTGAGTGAGTGAGTGAGAATAGATGCACAAAGCAAACACCACAATTTATCTTGGTTCCCTGCCCTAGGTACGTCCAGTCCCCGAGCTCGCTCGGGATTTAATCCACTATTGCAAACATCAAAAAAATCACCTAGCTTCTCTTGCTAGGAATTTCCATTACACTCACATAGTTACAACCAATTAGGATTTCCAACATTTTCCCTTCACACGGGAATTACAAACCATAAGCCTTCTTCAATGACATTACAACAGATCTAAAAATGGGTACAAGATTTCATAAAGCCAAGAGTATATAAGTGTATATGTGGCTTAAGAAATCGAAAAACTCTTGATGAAATAAATGATATTAATTATTACAATTTGATCAAAAAGAATTATCTTAAAAATTGATTCTCTAAAATAAGCACTTGGGCTTTAGAGATCAATGATCAAGTTTTAATCTGTGAAAAAGTATAATTTTATGAACACAAAGATTAAAAAGAACTTGAAATTTGAAACTCAATAGGAAAAGCTATAAGCTTGGAAATCAAATCAAGTTTGCAAAAAGGGTAGGAATAATTAGAAAATAAAACTAAGAATTCAGTATAAAAGAATTTAAAACAGTAGCCTTTTTGAAAATATGAAGAAAAAATTAGAACTTCAACATTATTGAGCAAAGAGAGAGATTTCTTATCATATAAAATTGTTGTGTATAATCCTGTGAAAACTCAGCTATTTATAGAGAAAAAATAGCATCCAATCAGTACAAAATCAGCTCCAAAAGTCTTCTCCATCTGCTAGTTAACGGCTAGCACAAATGCAAATCGAGTTTCCAAATCTGTCAAGGGTTGACCCAGATAGTCATCTATTCTGGGGAATAGTCAGCTATTTTACCCAGATAGTCGGCTATTCTGGGGAATAGTCAGCTATTTTACCCAGATAGTTGGCTATTTTCAATAATAGGCTGCTATTATTTTGATAGAGAGTTGTAGGCAACACCTCACTGTAAATATCCGACTATCTGATCCAGATAGTCGGCTGTTTCTTGATACACTACTTTTTCTACTTAAAATACTTGAAAAATAATTTATAAAAATTATATCAAATTATTATATGATATATGTTGTGAAGGGTTGAGGGCTAGGAAATCCCTAGCCTCAATGTGGGTGGATACCCAATAGGCCCATTGGGACCTATTCATAACACTTCCTATTATCCAACCATTGTTGTATACTCAACATATGAATACTGCATGATTCATATTGCTTATGAGTATCAGAAGGGGTGGACACTTCCAGATCCTAAGTTAGGGATAACTGCCTCGTTAAAACATGTAGCTATGGAAAACCCAGTGGGAAAAACCAATAGCCAAGGAAAAAAGTACAGTTCTCTATAACTTCCCCTGATTTGTGGAAATATTTAAGGGTGGATACTTCTGGATCCAGAGTCAATGAGGTTCCCTCGATAAAACCTTTAGCTATGGAAAACCCAGTGGGAAAAAACCAATAGCCAAGGAAAAAGAGTATAACACTCATTTGGCTCCCCCTGATCTGTACAAGCTGCAGGCTTGCAGATCTCCTAGGTAACTATACATCAATCTCTTACAATATTCCGAGAATAAGTACAAAATAAAAGACATCGCTTATCTATACAAGTATCGCTCATCTATATAAGAATCATTCATATATGGCATCTACTGAATCTGAGGGAGCTCTTCTGAAGAGGAGTGGTCTGCAGACTCGGTAGGTATCTCCATGTCTCTGACCCAGTCGTTACTTTGTTTGCAAGGTACTGTAGGACTTGGCTGTGCATACTCATGATTTGCTTCTTGGATGATGAGCCTCTCGGAATGGTAGGATTGATGTTGCCTTAGAATCATGCTTTGCAGGTCTCCAAGAGTTGGTCGTTCCTTTATGGTAGTCATCGCGATGATCTGTAACCTGTATCTGTAAATACATTTAACATGGACGATGATCTTTGACCCTTAGAGGTAGCACAAAAGCTACATATCTTCGGTCCAGTGGTGCGCTGCGGGCGCTGCATTACCTGGCTAACAAATTTGCTACCAATGCTATCTAGAGACGCGTACAGTTGGCCAGATAAAGGAGTGTACCAAAAATACTCAAGTACGGCACTTCAGGACCTAGGATATCATTCCCCTCTTCCAGCAAACGGAAGGGGTCTAAATGTGCATCCATACAACCAGTAGGTGTATTTAGTGGATTGCAATTGTCCATGTTTCTTCATGAACTTCGGGTGTAGGAAGTTTAATGTCACAGGTTTTTCATCTTCGGGATGATAATTTCATCTTCGGGGTGATAATTCATCTTCTGGATAATGTTTTCATCTTCTGGATGATTCTTCATCTTCTGGATGATGGTTTCATCTTCAGGATGATAATTCCATCTTCTAGATGATAATTCATCTTCTGGATGATATTTTTATCTTCTGGATGATGGTTTCATCTTCAGGATGATAATTTCATCTTCTGGATGATAATTCTATAAGCCAAGATTTTTGCCTAGGTCTTAGGTTTAAACATATATTTCCGTTTTCTTTACAGGAGATCCGATGAGATTTAAGTCATTTGCAAATATAATCTCAAATCATTTTCTTTGATCTTTCTAAAGATACAAAAGCAACCTTAGTAGGAGTCCTTGTTTATTTAAGAAACTCTCTTGGTTGTAATTTACTATTTCATTAAATAGCTCAAAGTCTATTTAAGCAAGTGAGGAAATTAGGAATAAATCCATAAGGTTATGCTGTCACAACATCCATAGGAGCAAAAAACCAAATTTTCCTTTGCCAATCGTAGAAATTTCGCAAACATAACCAGGGAGCCTGATGCATCGGTTTTATAATTTTGTAAGTGAGTCAAGCTCATCTTACTTGATTACTTCCTGGTTTCAACGAAATAAACCTCTAAGCTATAACATATTGCTTATAGTATACGATTTTATTTATTTATATTTATGTCCATACAATACTCTCTTCGCTCACAGAATTGATATCTTTTTTATATCAGGACTTCGGGTCCAAACACTTCACATTTCATAAGTGAGTCCAGCTCAACTTATTTTTGCATCGTTCCACATTATTTGGTTAAATTCTACGTTTGCTTCAGGAAACGTAGTGTGGAAACGTTATTTTTTAATTATCATTTAAATGGCAAAATTAAATGTGAGTAATTGTCGACAAATGTGTTATTTTATCCAAACACCTCACCTTGTATGTACATTTCATATCTCAATTTCTTCCAAAATTGTTTCATTTTCAACACTTGTTGTGAAGGTTCTGGAACGGGTAGATGATATGGATAGAGTCAGAATTGTATCCTTAGCAACAGTTGTTGTGTAGGTTCTGGTTGAGCTCACTTTCCTGTGGTGGTATTGTTTTACGGTTTCCATGAGTTATTTCTCGCTTTGAAGCCTCGTGGTATGTCCTATCATCCATTGAGGACATCCACTTCTGCTACTGGTGGATTGTATCCATTATATTTGGTATGTCAATCCTAGTTGGATTTTAGTAGCAGGGATGTGTGAATTTGAAAATATTTATATTGTCAGTAACTATGTCTGATAACTTTTTAACAGTTTCATAAGTATGGATCTTAAGGATCTCATTGAATCTTTAAAGGAGCACCCATCAATGCACATCTTAGGAGAAGTGACTTTAAATGCTTCCCCTTTTTGGAGTGCATTTTGATGGGTTTTAGTGGTGATATGGGGATGTGTACACATCATGGCATAATCTGTGATATGTCCTCTAAAAGCTTTCCTCGTTAGGGGTTCTCTGAAACTTTTTATATGAGGTGATCATGCTCATATAAATAGGTTCTAAGGAGGCGTTTTAATGGTTTGCATTGTAATTGCATGTCCCTATGTAGTCACCTACAACTGGATTTTTAATTGATAAGTAATCCGTTTTAATCATTTTAATGATTTATTTTTATAACCCATTTTGGGTGTGAACACAAACTTCAGGGTGTTCGACATTATTCCAGTTGTAAATATTATTTGATTTCCCAGTGTTATCCAATGTTCCTGCCATTTATTAATGTGTCCTATATGCTGTTAAAAGCTAGACTGCGGTTGGATAATAGATTTGATAATGACCATTTTTAGAGGATATATGGATGAGTACTCTAAAGTACATCATCAGCCATATGTAGGAAGTGGATAAGTCCACTTTATCCCTCAAATACTCTCAAGAGACCTAAAGGTCTTATTATGTTAATGATGATAGTAATTTTACCATCTTAAATTCTTTTGAGGAAGTGAAGAGAGTCAATGTCTATGTGAAGGAAGATGATCTCGTAATCATTTTTCCCTTATGAATGAGATAATGAAAGCTTCACCCGTTTGAAGAATCTTTGGGATCTTCAGATTTATAGGATTAAATAATGATGTCTTGCATCATCAGTCCAGTGTGATATATTATATCGTTCCAAGGTTAATAGTTGGACGATTCAGGACACTTCTAGTGTTCTAAATTAATTCATCTTTTCGAATTTATGTGGGACTTTTGAAAGTCCATTAAAATGCTCAAGTTAATTTTGTCCGGTAATAGGTAAACTGTGTTCTAAATGTGAATGATCTCATCTTCACATTGACTATTACTCGGATCATAGTAGGACAAACCTTCTGGCTTAATTGATTTCTTGAGTCATATTTAGGGATTTCATTTTGACGAATATCCATTGAAACATGGTAAATTTCTTTTATTAATTTTGTAGAGTTTATGGCATCGTCGTTTTGTTATTAGAAGTATTCAGGTTTGCTATTCCTGATCCTCAATTTCAGATGTCCCAAATAGATCTTTTTGACTATCATTAGGGTTAAATGCTTTTGAAAGCATATGTCTACAATTATGCTCATTAAGACTTATGTTATGACAACAGATTAAATTTGTTTTCAAAGTTTTTTCGTCCTCGGGGAGTAGCTAAATATACATAAGGTCAATTGATGTTCGTCGTTTAGACTATATATGTATATATTCTTATATGGCATACATTAATGCACATTCATGTTGTAAAAACATTTTGGGTCTTATCAGAACTGCTGGTCTGATATTGGTTTGCTATTGCTTACTCCATGTCGAGGTATATCATATCTTCACTTTCTCATTTTATGTCAGGACTTCCCCTGTTTTCAGTCTTCCTTATTGTTATTTATAAGGAAAAATGAATATTAGTCTTATTAAGTAAACATTTACAAAGGAAATGAGTTAGTGTCTATATTTCCACTTTTCTAATTTATAAGAGAATTTTTAAAAGTCTATTTGAATGCTCATGTATGGTCTCCATGCCATTTTTATTGAGTCATTCAAGTATTATATGGATAGAGAATCATGCTCAAGGGGAAACAAATACGTGGTTATGAACTTTATAATTTCTCACTTGTCTATTAAGTCACGACTTCGGGCGTACGCTTAAAATTAAGGCTAGATTCAAGAATCATACCTTGTAAAGTGAGATTACTCTAAAAGAGTTTAGCAGTGATATGACAACTGCTGGTGTTAATATTGGTTTATATAAACCATAGATCTGAGATCTATTTACCGCAAAATGTGTCTCTAAAAAGATCACATAAATGGTTTTCACAAAATCTATCGTATTTGGTAATTTTTTATTTTATTTGAGTAAAAGGGTGTTGACTATGTAAACTGGTGGGAAACTGCCGTGCCCTTAATAGCCCCGGGTAAGTCCGAGAGGGGAGATGTAGCCCCAGGGTAAATAATCCCCCAACTAATACCAACCCATGTAGGCCATAGGCCTTGAACCCATGACTCTTAGCTTTGGAGTGGAATGACTTACCACCAGGACACCCTCTCGTGGGCTCTAAATTTAATATATATATATATATATATATATATATATATATATATATATAATTAAATATTCAGAAAATTAAAATAAGATATTGGCCTGCGGACTTCTGGCCCATAGGCTTTTCCCCTTTATTAATTTATTTATTATTGTGGGCATTAGGCCCATCAAAATAAGGGACACAAAAAATCTTATTTTATTTTTTATTTTTACTGTTTTGAAATTGGGCTTTTGGCCCAAACATGGATTTTTTTTATTGATTGGGCTTCTGGCCTAAGAGGGTGGCAGCCCGAAACTTTCCCCTAACCCTAACCAGGGTTAGGGTTTGGGGAGGGGGTCGCCGCTGGTGGCCGTGGCAGGTGCTGGCAACCCCACGGCCACCGGCGGCTGTCGCGCGCGGTTGTGGGCGCGCATGCAGAGCGAGGCCAAGCGCGGCGGGCCGTGCCTGCAGGGCGCGGCCATGGCCGTCCGGATGCTAAAAGAAAATATTTTTCCCGGTTGATTTGATGGTCAGATCATCACAGAATCTTTGCCAGCTTTAGGCCAGATCCGTGGGGGTCAATGAACATCATAGAAATTTGATTTTTATTTCAAGGACATCAAGAACAGGGTTTTGCACAATTGATCTAATACTATGATTAATACAATTTAAAAATTGCATTTTATTAGAGTTATACTAATAAAGAAAAGAGATTTTTGATCTAATAAATTAGATCCAAGGCATAACCAATTATATTTTTGATATCTAGATCACCTAAAAATATGTATTAGATCTAGAAAATTGTTTAGGCTTACCCACTAGATCCGCGCACCAGATCTAGCGACGTTTGATGAAGGATGCCTGAAGAATCGGCGTCGTCTCGCGAAGCATTGCGTCGAGAAAAATCGTCGGGGCTTCCGCGGGTCGCCTCCTTCTCACGAGCCGTCGCCTTTTCCACGAGTCGTTGTGCCGATAATGTGTTGTGAAGGGTTGATGGCTAGGAAATCCCTAGCCTCATATATATATTAATCAATGTGGGTGGATACCTAATAGGCCCATTAGGCCTAATCATAACAATATAGTATATTTTAAAATTATTTTTTCAGAAATTATGTGTGTGTATGAAATGTACTTTTGGCTTTTACATTCTAAGTATATCACTTACTTAGACACATATCACTTGCTCTTGTTCTTCAATCTTTGACTTGAGCCATCTTGTCTCGATGTAACGACCTGCTTTCAGGGGGCCATAACTATTTGGTTTCAATTGCAGGTTCTGCAGTTAACTAGTGAAAACAATATAGCATATGATGCAAAGATGTACAAAATACTTAAACAACGTCCATTTATTACAATCCATATTATACAACACTCTCCAACAGTTCACACAGAGATACATGAAAGAAACAGAAGGAAATACATATGTGAATATAACGCTAAAGAAACTGCAGTCTCTGGGTCGAACTTACGCTCCTCAAACTCAGGAGCATCTTCACCAACCTGTGCGTTATTTGTGGTTCCACGAAGATGGAACCGTAGGTAAGTCACAACAATTCTAGAAATAGTAGTAAAAGCAGTACACAAGCATGGAACATGCTATTGAAAGTAAAAGCATACATGCATGCAAGTGCGATAAGCAAAGTAAAGGTGACTGTGCAAGTGCAATAAGTAACGTGCGAGAGCAACAACTGGGGTAGCAATAGTAAGACAAGAAGGCATGGACTGTAACAATAGTAAACAAGAAAAATAAAAAAACAAGACATTCATATAATTAAATGGTTATTATGGTGCTAACTAAATTCTATCGTTACTCAGGTAGAAGAGTGCAGTATGCAACCATGAGACCACCTCTTTCGCCACTGGGAGCTAATCCAAGGCGGCAATACACACTTTTGAAATAGGACGGAGAATATACTTTTAAAATGGGACAGGACGGGAGAGATGGCTCCAGTCACTCTCACACTCTCTCTACAATGAGTTTTCCCAAACCCCAGTGAAGTGTCAAGTGTATCAAATATATGTTTCAAATAGAATATTCCAGCATGAGATTCCAGCATGAGATTCCAACATGATATTCCACACAATATATCATACGGTATTCCATATGATGTTCCACACGGTATACCACATGATGCTCCACACGGTATTCCACATACGTTATTTCAATAGCAGGCACTGAGTCATAGATGCCATGCAACTAGTGTTGTGACCATTTAACGTGGGTAACATGCAACAAGTGTAATACTATTTTATACATAGATTTCAACTGACAAGCATCATAACATAATTGGCATGGTGAACGTGACAAATGTGATAACATCGTGATCATGGGTTTATATCTGATGGGTATAGTAGAGAGATGCATGTAAAGGGTCGAAGTTACTTATTCAAGGTCATAAAATCAATATTTGCATTCGATGATAATTGGAATTCTATTTGATCTATGCGAAAACGGTCAGTCGGGTTTGGCCTGGTAGGATCACTATCCCTAGATAGGGCGAGCCCTACAAGGTGATCCAGCCTTAGACACCAAACAATCCTAGACACCGGCTCAATACCTTAAGAACGCCGATTATTAATTTTTTCTCCATCGATAAAGTTATAATTTACATGCATGTAATTTTCATAATTGTGATAGGCACAAATGTAATTAATATGCGATTGACGCACCCGAAACCTACACCTAGGTTCCACCTGGCGGTGTCACGATAGCCAGGCGTGGTATGGCCCCTAGGCTTCAATTCCGGGCTCAATCCGCAAGCGGACGGTGTCGAGTTATAGTATATAAGATATCGAATCACACAGGGACGGTGATAGTGTCAATGGGTTCTCAGTTTATTTCTAAGTCTTGAAGTGAGATAGTTGTCGGGGTGAAAGATTTGTTTAGGGTGTTGTTGTTGTAATACTAATAAAAGGGACTAGGGCGTTAGGATCGTTGGGGGTCGACGTTGGGATAGGATCCTTGTATTGCATTAGGGCTAGGGAATTAATCCCCCAATTCGTACCACTCTCGTGGGTTAGAATTGCGGGGTATTTTGGTGGCTCTCGTTGACACAATAGCGGTAGCCGTCAACGTAGCGGTATAGTTCGTCGATGGATCCCCTCAAGACGCGAGCCGGGCATGGTCACGAGCCTTGGTTGGATCCACCGATTTCCCTATTCGAATCCCTAGATACCCCTTAAGCACATCAATTCCACAAACCGTGGGCATGATCTCAGTACGGGTTATCTATAGATTCGGTAGGATCTACCGAAATACTTCCTTAAGTCCCCAATTCAATGTAGGGATCCAGATCTACATTTTCTCCCTAGGATCCTAGGGCTAACCCATCGGCCCTAGGGTAATCTACTCACACATGGCAATAATAACAGATAAAATCATCAATTCCAGAGAAGAAGGCATTATAACAATCAAAGGAATATGGATAAGAGACTTACAGCGAGAAATCGATAGAAACTGCAGTTTATATATCCAGAAAAATAACAAAATTCCAAGCGCAAGAGAAATCAAGAATGACAATAAGAATCTCCAAGTTTTCAATCCAAAATTCCTTACAAAAATCGATCTTCAGATCCCTACAAGAATTGCCTAAGCTCCCTGTTGAAAACTCTTCAAAAACACCAATTGAAATCGCCCCTTTTCGTCGCCCAGCTCCCAGAGCTTTCAGTGCAAAAATCGCGCCCAAGATCGCGCAATCGACGGCCTCTGAAAACATTCCAAAAATGACCCTGGAATTGCCAACCGAGTAGGTGACTCGATCGAGTAATACGCTACTCGTTCGGTCGCTCGGACCGAGCAGATAAGTTGCTCGACCGAGCACTACAGGGAATTGAAAATCTTCGAAACCGCCGCTCTGCCTACCCAGACCGAGTAAGCTCTACTCGGTCCGAGCAGGGGCTGACTCGGTCAAATACTCGGGCCGTGTCACTGGACTGCTTCAGCTGTGGAAATTGAGGCTGCTCGACCGTGCAGATGAACTGCTCGGTCCGAGTCAGCCCGTATCAGCTCCTCTTCTCAAATTGAAGCGGCTCGGTCGAGCAGCTGAACTGCTAGGACCGAGCATTTTCTGGGAAACTGTCTGGGGAGCTGTTAGGGGCTATCTCTCTCCTCTACTCTCTCTCTCTTCTCCTCCAATGGCTCCAGAAGTGTGGCAAACTCCTCCACAGCCTCGCCAATGAGCTCACGAGCATGTCGGATGTGTTCATACCCAAGTGGGGTCCCAAATCGCTCCAAAATCCCTGAAAACTCATAAAACACAACGAAACTCGAATATATCGTCAGAAATGCAATATCGTAGTAAAATGTGGGATTTGGATGCAAAAATGGTATGAGATGCAATGAAATTATGATATGAAAATAGTAGAAAATATGGACACATCAAAATCTCCCAAGCTTACCTCTTACTCGTCCTCGAGGAAAACGAATAATCGGTACGCCGGGAGGAAAACAAAAAGAAAATAAGAAAATGAAAATAGAAAGAAAGGAAAAGCAAAAAGAGAAGTGAGAGGAGAGTGTTAAGAATGATCGGTCAGATCTCAGGTCTAAATAGTATATCACGATGCTCTGAATGATAAACTTACATGCTATTGGTAATTTCTAGCTTTACAAATCATATGACTAGCATGCAGTGCAGGCAAAGAATAGGGATCTACTGAAATAATGCCATC
Source organism: Scilla litardierei (assembly GCA_030789695.1). Classification (NCBI taxonomy): domain Eukaryota; kingdom Viridiplantae; phylum Streptophyta; class Magnoliopsida; order Asparagales; family Asparagaceae; genus Scilla; species Scilla litardierei. Next base: position 532,213,706 of record CM061142.1, read on the forward strand.
AAATCATATCAATCTCATGCAATCCCTAGAGTCTAGTATAAAGAAGTTGGAAACGCCCTTTTCAATCACAGATACACAAGGAGCATAAAGAAATCACACAACATGCAATATAGAATAGAAAAAATCATGCCATTCGGATATTCATTTCGATACATGAAAAATCTCCAAAAACTAAAGCAATTCGTAAAGTTGGGGTGTTATTAAATCTCTCCGTTATGCACCGTCTCCACTCTAATGTCATGCTCACTCATGTGATCAGTTGGTTTACCCCCCAAGCTTAGCTTGAGGCGTCACATCTAAGAATATGATATGGAATTTTTATTTTTCTTCCCAGAATAAATGATAGCTTCTAATGAAATGATATAAAATTTATTCATTTTCTTTCTATTTCTTTTCTTTTTCACATATGAAACATTTTTTTTCTTTTTTTCTTTTTTTATTTAGAAGCTATACTTTTTCTTTTTGGGTTTGGGAAGTGAGATGCGATAAAGATAGCTATGGGGGTGTAACCAACTGATATGTAGAGATGTAAATAGATATGTAGAGAAGGAAAAATAGTAGGACTCTCGGTTCACTCATAAGAGGGTGCACAACGGTTTGATAAAATTAAACCCTAACTAAACTCATAGATAGCATGGATATTTTCACTTCTCTAAATGAATACTGAAAAAGGCATGCAGTAAATAGTACCATAGCAGCAGGCATGCAATCAGAAGTGAATAAGAGAAAAACAGATACTCCAAGTGTTCTTGTGATGCGTGAACCTAGGTGCGTTTCCCAACATGGATCATACTAGATACTAAATCATGCATTCGATTTTCAATTCATTTTAAGCATTAAATCAGATAGATCATCAATAGAAATGCATGCATATAGATAGTAAAACTGAAATTTATCCTAATAGCATGTCATCGAAAATGAGCATCATGAAAGACTAATAAGGCCACGCGAGATATCATCATGCGGAACATCCCTAGCAAATAAGGAAAAAGAGGTGGAGAAGAGGAAAATAAAGAAAAAGAGATGCATGCATGGTGAAAGTAGAAAATATGATGCAAAAATGAGAAAAAAAAAAAACGACGTGAAAAAATGGTGGAAAAATGAAATAAAGACTGAAATAAGGAAGGAAAATGTAAAAGAAAAAAAATCAAAAATAAAGCGGTAGCGCTCATCCCCCAAGCTAAACCTAGCAGTGTCCTCACTGCTAAGAAAACTCTCGTGAGTGGGAGATGATGCTAAAGTGGTGGGGTGGGTGGTAATGAAATAAAAACTGTGCAAAAAGAAAAGCAAATAAAAACATGGAATGATGCAATGCAAAATGAGATATGATGCATGTGTGGCGCCTCCCCCAAGCAATGTAAGTGTAAGGCCCCGAACAGACAGATGTGCACAAAATAAATAGGAGAGGCAAAAGCTGTTAAGGACTACATCAAGCAGAGGCACCACCCTCTGGGGGTGGTGATGGGTCCCTCTGCTGTGGATCAGGAGCGGTGGGTGGAAGATCTGGCTGGGAGACATGAGGAGGGCTGGTGGTGAGATCGACGGTGGCGGTGGCGGGCTCAGCAGAAAGTAATACCAAGGCAGACAAGGGATCTAATGTGACAGCCGACTCAGAAGTAGTAGAAATAGGCTCTGCAGAAGCCTGAGAAAGTGAAGCACTGAGTGGTGCAGAGAGGGTCACAATGTCTGGCTTGGGTGGCGGAGAATGTGCAAGTATAACAGGGGGTGGGCCACGGTATCGAAGTAGGTCAATAATAGAGTGCAGAGAGGGTCACAATGTCTAGCCTGGGTGGCAGAGCATGTGCAAGTATAACAGGGGGTGGGCCATGGTATCGAAGTAGGTCAATAATAGAGGTCAGGTCTGACTTGACTCTAGATTTGTGTGTCGACGTCGAGCATACAAAGTCGTCGAAATCTCGCTGTAAGAGGGAAGTTGACTCCTCTAACACGGTCAGGTGAGCGTCGTAAGTACGTGAGTCGGGTAGAGCGCAGGAGAAATGTCTGTGAGTCACCACTCTCGTGAATCGGCCCTGTGCAGCTGAGGCACGGTGCCTAGCATGAAAGGTAGGAGAGGGTGAACTCGAAGGCAACACAGAAACGGCGGAAGAAAGAGATGTAGTCGACACAAAAGAGTAGACAGACGTCGACACACTCTCGGTAAAAATGGCCGCTGATGTGGAGGAAAGGGTGGCTGAAAGTGGAATCTCGTGACCTAAGGATAGAGGAAGTGAGGCTATCAGGTCGTTGAGAGGAGGAAGAGTAGGGCAGGATCGTGCACGGGAGAGTCAATATCTATAGGGGCGTCAGCAAAAGGTAAATCGGTGCCCTCCGACACCGATACAGTGGTCATTGAGTCTCGGGGCAGGAGGTGAAGACAGTCCCCGAGGACTCGACTGTGGTGGAGATGGTGGATACAATGGTGGTCGAAGAGGCGGCTCCGGAAGATGATGGGTGAGCAGGTGGGGCTGGGAGGCTGGAAATTAACGCAACTATGTCATGCAACTCGAACACCGGGGAGCGTGGGACCGGGTCATCGGTAGCTGCCTGGACCGGTGCTCCAGGGGGCTCGAGTACGTGTATGGGAGGGAGTGGGAAGACCTGAGTGAAAATCCAGTCAAGCTGGATAGCTGGGATGTCTGTGAGGAGGGCGCGGGGAGCACCATATGGGGAATGTGGTGGGTACGTACTAGATAAAGCCAGTGACGGGACCCATGAGGTCGGACAATATGCATGTGCTCGAGCAATGGTCAAGAGTGTCGGGCCAGCGTGTCGGGCCAGCGGGGCGGTGAAGGTTAGCTGGAATGGGAATATCAAGCATCCTAGCAAAAATAGTGAAGAAGCCACCGCAGCCAATGTCTGTGGAGTGGTAGGTAGTGGCTGTCTGGTAAAGATGGTGACACAACCAGTGGGCTGCGTCAGAGAGCATGAAGGGTCGCAGAGAGCCGTCAAGGTGGAATCGAAGAGGCCTGGTCATACACATAAGATGGGTAAGCTCAGGGAGGGACATGGTCCCGACCTCAGGTATGCAGAAAAGGGTGGAAGCTAGGTGCCGCTGAGCGTAGTGAAGGCATGGGTGCATAATGCACGATGCCTTCGCCCGACTAGGGCGATACTGGGGAATCCCTGAAATGCGCTCCCAGAAAGCTCGAGCATCAAAAGAGTCAACGTCGAATAGGGGTGAAAAGGCTACTCTGTGCTCGGCTACGGCAGGGAAGTGAAAATACTCCCGGATCATGGAAAAAGTGACAGTGCAGTCATGATCTAGGAGGTGGAAGGTGATGCCGTCACCTGCTGGGGTGAGAGCAAGGGAGCTGAGACCCTCGAGTGCTATGTGTGTGTAGGTGGGAGCGTGTACACCGAGGAAATGGTCGAAACCGATAGCTCGGTACAAGTGGTGAACTCCCTGTAAGAGTCCCAGGGATCTAAGTGCGGGCACGTCGATGAACACAGTAGGAACGAGACAGCGCTGATAGAGCCTGAAAAAGAGCTCTCGGTGTACGAGGTCTCGAAACGTGATGCCATATGTCGGGAGACGTGCGGGGATGTCATCCCTGGTGGGTGCGGGGTGTGAGGGTGATGAGGTAGAGACGGTGGAGGCAGCGGTGGAAGGGATATGGTCTGTGGTGGAGGGGATCACGGCTGACGTGACAGGTGTGGTAGGGTGGGGATGGTAGTGGTAATAGCGGGGGCTGTGGTAGACGGTGTGGTAGTAGCAGAGGTAGTGGTGGATGTGGGGGTGTGGCGGGCACGACGCTGGGGTCGGGAAGAGGAGGCGCCAGACGACGGCCTCTTCCCACAAACGGGGGGTGAGTTGGCTCCGCGTGTGCGAACCATCGTGAATACGGTATGTAAAATAAATGAGGGAACGAGTGTACCGTATGCGCGAATGATGCGAGGGTTGCAAGTGTCTAGAGCTCCCCCAAGCTAGTCCCCACAGCTGCTACTGCCGTGATCAGAGAGTACCTGCAATTGGAAACGATCAAAACGTCAGATAATCGAGTAAAAATGTGCGATACACAGAATTTAGGTGACTTGACCAAGCAGTGACTCTGCTTGGTCCGAGTCGTGCTACTCAGTCAGAGATGTGACTGAGCACTATAGTGCTCGGTCTGTGCCCTCGGGCACAGATTGGGGGGGGGTGTGAATGGTGATCGTCGGTAGAGATAGGGGGGTAGGCGGCAGGAGGGGGGTTTAAAAGGGGGGTAAAGGGGGGTGGGGTGTTGTGGGTCGGCGGCGCCGTCGGCGACGGTGTCACCGTCGATGGTGCGGTCGACAAAAGAGAGTGAATGGGGGTTTAGGGATATCGGATGGGAGAGGGAGATGGGGCGGTTGGTGGGGGGTGTTTTAATGTCGGGGGGCAGGTTGACGACGTCGTCGGAGACGGTGGCACCGTCGACGGTGCCCTCGATTGAGTAGGGCGAAGGGGGGAAAGAGAGGGGAGGGGGCGGAGAGATAGAGAGGGAGAAAGAGAGAGATAGGGGGAGAGGGGCTGACCGGAGGAGGGTGGTGCAGTCGGCGGCACCGATGACGGTGCGGGAGGAAGAAGACGGCGAGGGTCGGGGGTTTGAACGAGTAGAGGGGGAAAAGGGGAGCTCGGGGGGAATTAGAGATAAAAAATTTTAGGTTAAAATTTTTTTAACTGCGGTAACTTATAGTCGGGTTTGGATTCGAAACCCGACCCGACTCGGTCCGAGCATTAAGGCTGCTCGACCGAGTCAAAACAAAATTTTGATACAAAATACTCCCTTGTCTGCTCGACCGAGCAGTGTGGTGCTTGGTCCAAGTCGATTCCTACTCGGGCCGAGCCAATAATAATCTGGTCGGGTTGGTAGAGTGACGTTTTCTCCTCATTTTCGAAAGCCTATAGTACTCGACCGAGTAATGAGTTGCTCGGACCGCGTCGATTTCTACTCGGACCGAGCAGGATGCTGCTCGGGCCGAATAGGAAATGCATCTCCCCCCTCCTTTTCTTGTGTCTGAACTGCTCGACTGAGCAGTGAAGCTGCTCGGTCGAGTCTCCTGTGTCTCCTCTATCCTCTTATTTTTCTTTGGTTTTCTCCACAGATCTTTGAATCTGATGCTCTCCTTCGGCTTTCTTCCGTTTATAATGTCGATACGCATACCCCCAATTGTCCGTCATATACAAAAGACGAACTCATCAAATTTTTGTGATTTTTATGATTTTGTCTAAAAATACGAAATAAAAATAAAAATAAGAAATTTAAAAAGAGAATCCGAAATCTAAGAAATTGGGTTGCCTCCCAATAAGCGCTCGTTTTTAGTCATGAGCTCGACTCCCTCAAATATATCAGTTTTCATTCGGTGCGTGCGGTGGTCGCGCGTCAATCTTTGTGATGGTGCAATCTGGCGGCATTTGATTTCCGCCTACTTCAAGATTCTCCTCCACATAACATATGGTCTCCGGTTCTTTGTGATTAGGGGAATGACGTTGAAATTCCTCATCCAATACTCGGATGTATGCAGCGACTGCTTTGTTATAGGTCGGGTCGTCGTCATCGTCGATACTTGTCTTCATTGGGTCCTTCATGACCCCCTCGGAAGGAAAATCTTCAATTGCTTCCTCTTCAAGAAGTTCCAAATAGCTAGCCCCTTCTTCATGGGCTCGCTCTTTCATCGGCTTTTGTAGCCGAAACTCAGCTTCAATATCCCCCACATTGAGAGAGAGGGTCCCTTCTCGAACATCTATCAGAACACCGACCGTCGCCATGAAGGGGCGGCCGAGTATAAGTTGGGAGCTCCCTCCCTCAGGCATATCCATGATGATGAAGTCGACTGGAACACATTCCTGGGGGTATTTGGATGATGACGTCCCTTGCTATTCCCACTGGGTAGGTGATGGAATGATCGGCGAGCTAGATGGACATGCTCGTCGGTCCTAGCTCACTTCCTGTCTGAAGTCTCTTGAAGATGGAGAGGGGCATCAGACTGATGCTAGCCCCCAAGTCAATCAATGCTCTGCTGATAGGCATCCCTCCGATGGAGCACGGCACGGTAAAGCTCCCCGGATCCGGCATCTTCCGAGGAAGATGATTTTTGATGACGGAGGTGGAATCCTCCAATAGCTTGATTTCTTCGAGCTTCCTCTTTCCTGTGATGAGATCCTTCAGAAATTTGGCGTAGGTCGGGATCTCGATGATGGCATCTATGAACGGGATGTTCAGCTGAATTCCCTTTAATAACTCCATGAACTTGGAGTACTTCTTCTCCATCTTGGCTAGGGCTAGCCTCTGTGGGTATGGAGGGGGAGGTCGGGATACTTTACTCTTGGATGCATCGACGGGAGGAGGCGTCGTAGTAGGTATGACGGGAGGGGTATCCGCTTTCTCTTTAATAAGGATAAGCCCATCAGTGGCCTCTTCTCTATTGCTGTCATCAATAGCTTCTTTAACGGTAATTTTCTCCTTGTTCAGCACCGGGACCATGACGGGGTCAGTCACCCGTCCTCCACGCATGGTAACTGAAACCACGGCATTAGTTTGAGCTCTCGGGTTTGTCTCCGGCTGGGAGGGCAATCTCCCCTGATTCTTCAAAAGTTGTGACATTTGCCCCCTCAGTTCATCGAGTGAAGAATTTATATTCTTGAACTGGTTCGATGTGTCCTGATTAAAGCAGATATGGCCACTCATGAAAATCTCCAAAGTGGATTCAAGACTGGACTTTGGTGGATTGGGCGCATAATTCTGCTGGGGCGGCCGGTTGAACTGATAACCCGGAGGTCGGTAGGGCCCAGCTGGCCTAAATCTGCCCTGCTGCTGGCTCTGCTGCTGCTGAGGAGGGGGTGGTGGCCTCTGAAATTGCAGAGGTTGCAGCCCTCCACTTGGGTTTCTATAGGAAAACCCCGGGTGATTCCTAGCAGCTGGATGGTGTCACTGATTCCGTCCCTCTCCTTGGACGTATTGCACGGTCTCAGATGCCTCAGCACCATCGTAGTGGGCTTCGCTAGGGATATAGCCCCGATCTACATACTCCTCTGCAGGATGGTACGATGTGCTGGGGGAAGCAGGGATGGAGTCTAGACGCTGCTCAATGCGGGCCATCTGTTTGCACAAGGTCTCGATGTGAGAATCCAAGTGGCTAGCGACCTTGACCTCAGGAGTCCGGGTCACAACAGTCCGTTCATCATTCCATTGTTGGGTGTTAGCCGCCATGTGCTCCAACAAATCTATAGCATGCTCAGGAGACTTATCAAGTAGGGCGCCTTGCGCCGCAGCATCAATGATCATCTTGGTGCTAGGTTAGAGCCGGTTATAAAAGCTTTGCACCAAATCCTAGGGCTCGATCCCGTGGTGAGGACACTGATGTTGGAGGTCCTTGAACCTCTCCCATGCCTCGTAAAGTGACTCCTGTGAGAGCTGCTTGAAGTTAGAAATAGCTCCACGGATCCGGACAGTCTTCGAGGGTGTATAAAACTTATCCACAAATGCAAGGGCAAGCTTCTCCCAGGTGGTGAAATAGTTGGGAGGGTGTGCCCGGAGCCAGTATGAGGCTTTATCCCTTAAGGTGAACGGGAAAAGCCGCAGCTTCACAGCATCATCACTAACGTCCTTCGCCTTGAACGTATCACACTTCGCCAGGAAGGTGTCAATGTGATGATTGGGATTTTCATGCGAATGCCCATGGAAGGGATCCTACTGCATCAGATTAATAAACCCCATCTTTAGCTCGAAGCTTGCCGCCGTCAGTTGCGGTCTGAGGATGGAGGAGTTGTTCCCAAACGTTGGTTTCATGTGGTCCCTGATGGACCCGGTGCGAGGAGGAGGATGAGGATTGTTTTCTGCCATCTGAGCGGAGGGAGATGAACTTCTACTAAAGGCTCTCAAAGCCCTCGCTGTCTTTTCGATCTCGGGATTTAATAATAACTCTCTGGTAGATCCCTTGTAGCGAGTGTTCATGCACCAACAAAACTCAAAGAAATACCGTCAGTAGCACCGAAATAAATAAAAAGAATAAAAATGATGGAAGGGTGAGAAGTGATTAGAATGCTAGCAAACTCCACAAAATAAAAACAAACTGAGATAGAACACTATTGCCGTCCCCGGCAACGGCGCCAAAAACTTGACGCACCTGAAACCTACACCTAGGTTCCACCTGGTGGTGTCACGATCGCCAGGCGTGGTATGGCCCCTATGCTTCAATTCCGGGCTCAATCCGCAAGCAGACGGTGTCGAGTTATAGTATATAAGATATCGAATCTCACAGGGACGGTGATAGTGTCAATGGGTTCTCAGTTTATTTCTAATTCTTGAAGTGAGATAGCTGTCGGGGGTGAAAGATTTGTTTGGGGTGTTGTTGTTGTAATACTAATAAAAGGGACTAGGGCGTTAGGGATCACCACTAGGATCGTTGGGGGTCTACATTGGGATAGGATCCTTGTATTGCATTAGGGCTAGGGAATTAATCCCCCAATTCGTACCACTCTCATGGGTTAGAATTACAGGGTAGTTCGGTGGCTCTCGTTGACGTAATGTCGGTAACCGTCAATGTAGCGGTATAATTTGTCGATGGATCCCCTCAAGACACGAGCCGGGCATAGTCACGATCCTTGGTTGGATCCACCGATTTCCCTATTCGAATCCCTAGATACCCCTTAAGCACATCAATTCCACAAACCGTGGGCATGATCTCAGTACGTGTTATCTATGGATTCGGTAGGATCTACTGAAATACTTCCCTAAGTCTCCAATTCAATGTAGGGATCCAGATCTACATTTTCCCCTAGGATCCTAGGGCTAACCCATCGGCCCTAGATTAATCTACTCACACATGGCGATAATAACAGATAAAATCATCAATTCCAGAGAAGAAGGCATTATAACAATCAAAGGAATAGGGATAAGAGACTTACAGCGAGAAATCGATAGAAATTGCAGTTTATAGATCCAGAAAAATACCAAAATTCCAAGCGCAAGAGAAATCAAGAATGACAATGAGAATCTCCAAGTTTTCAATCCAAAATTCCTTACAAAAATCGATCTTCAGATCCCTACAAAAATCGCCTAAGCTCCCTGTTGAAAACTCTTCAAAAACTCCAATTGAAATCGCCCCTTTTCGTCGCCCAGCTCCAGAGCTTCCAGTGCAAAAATCGCGCCCAAGATCGCGCAATCGACGGCCTCTGAAAACATTCCAAAAATGACCCTGGAATTGTCGACCGAGTAGGTGACTCGGTCGAGCAATACGCTGCTCGTTCGGTCGCTCGGACCGAGCAGATAAGTTGCTCGACCGAGCACTACAGGGAATTGAAAATCTTCAAAACTGTCGCTCTGCCTACCCGGACCGAGTAAGCTCTATCGGTCCGAGCAGGGGCTGACTCGGTCAGATACTCGGGCCGTGTCGCTGGACTGCTTCAGCTGTGGAAATTGAGGCTGCTCGACCGAGCAGATGAACTGCTGGTCCGAGTCAGCCCGTATCAGCTCCTCTTCTCAAATTGAAGCTGCTCGGTCGAGCAGCTGAACTGCTCGGACCGAGCATTTTCTGGGAAACTGTCTGGGGAGCTGGTGGGGGTTGTCTCTCTCCTCTGCTCTCTCTCTTCTCCTCCAATGGCTCCAGAAGTGTGGCAAACTCCTCCACAGCCTCTCCAATGAGCTCACGAGCATGTCGGATGTGTCCATACCCAAGTGGGGTCTCAAATCGCTCCAAAATCCCTAAAAACTCATAAAACGCTACGAAACTCGAATATTTCGTCAGAAATGCAATATCGTGGTAAAATGTGGGATTTGGATGCGAAAATGGTATGCGATGCAATGAAATGATGATATGAAAATAGTAGAAAATATGGACACATCAGCGATTAAGTAGTTCCATATTTTCATTAGGTCTCTAAATTGGCAATGCATATGTCCAAGTCGATATTAATTTTCCATTAGAACGACAGTCATCGGTAGGCTATGTTAATGTGTTACCATATGGTTCATAATAGTACACTAGTTTAAACTTCTAAATCTAGAACAAGAGTGACTTACAAGTTTCGAGATCATTGCGGGAAGACGTGGCCGTCACTAGGGCTATCAGATGTGTTTGAGCACGAGAAATGGTTCCTGCAAACATAAAATATAAGTATTTATAGGTTATTCTATTTTCAAACTATTTTTCTTAATGTTTGTATTTTTCTAAAAGCTTAAAATTGGTCAAAATGCATAATAATATATGTAGAAATGCTAGAAATAAAGAATGTAATTTTATCAAGGAAGAAAATAATTTTCTAAAGCCCACAGGTATTTTTTATAATTTTTAAACACTTAAAATTAATTTTTTAGATTTAAAATAAATTAAAAACAAATTTCTGAAATTTAAAATTTAACTATCGTAAACGTTCGACGATTTATTCAGAGAAATGCACAAGTCGAAATATTATGCATGATATATCAAATAATTTCAATTTTGAGTAGAACACTAATATATTTTTATATTTTGAAGTTTACGTGTAATATGAAAAATAAACATATTTTTATTAAATCTGCATAAACCATCGTAAACTTTGAAAATTCATAACTTTCAAAATAAGTACACGAGTCATGTGCTTCTGGTGTCTACGCGTTCACGACAACGCATAGAATCTTTCTGGACCCTAGCTTTTCATTTTTCCATTTTAAAAATATTTTTTCTCTTTCTCTCTCTCTTCTTTCTTTCTCCTCTCTCTTTCTTTTCTTCTCTACATATTGCTACATTTCAGCATGTGTGTTGTAGCAAGGAGGCAGTGTAGGTTGGCAGAGGGCCGCGACAGTGGGGGTGAAGGTAGGGTGTCGGCAGTGCGGGGCAGGGGCATGGCAGCCCTGAAAGGCCGGTTAGCCGACGGTGGCGGAGCTTGGCCCATTGATGGCGGAGGGAAGTGGGCTGTACGGAGCTTCGGATCTCCTCTTTGATGTGCTTGCGTGGGGCTCGCTGGGGGAGTTCAAGGGAAGGTCGGAGAGGACAGTTGTGTGGGTTGTGGTGCGAGGGTGTTACCGGAGAGGGGGGAGGCCGTGGGTTTCTTTGCAACGAAGAGAGTGGAAGATGATTGAGTTGTGGCATCGAATGGGTCGACGGTGAAGCCGGAGCTTGGCGGTGGGTTCGGGCGAGGAGCAATGGGTCACCGGAGCTTGGGAGAGCTCATGTGGTATTGAGATGTGGTCGTGACGAGCTTCTGCATGCCAAGCTCTGTGCGCTTATCGTCTGGTGGAAGAGGGAGACGGGCTGGCTGCAGGGCTTGAGTTGGTCGGGGTGGGCGAAGGAGAAAGGGAGGAGATTGAGCAGATTAGTTGCATGGGTTGAGGCGTAGAAAGATAGAGAGTAAGGGCTACCCTTATTTGCTGATGGGTGTATGTAGAACGAGCGAGACGAGGGTGTGAGACTGTGTTCAACAAACGAAGGGGGTTGTAATTTATAATGTAAGAATATTAATATAATACAAATTAATAGTACACAAATTAATACGGAGAGTGATTAAAGTGGTTGGTTAGTTTTGACTAACCAAAGAAATTTGAGCAAACAAGTTTCCATGGGGGGCTACTGTCGACGGGGAATGGGTTATGATAATTTAGATATGTAATTAATAAAACGAAAGTAGTAAAATAATTAAATATATGAAAACTACGATTTTGCCCCTGAAACTAAACGTGTCCAAAAAATTACGAAAAAATACCACGTGTTCGTATCATTGCGAGGATCAAGAAAATGGGGACCGTTTTAGATTTTGAACTACGAAAAAATTGAAAATTGTTTATCCATATTTGAACTCATTTGAGACCACTTTGAATACGAAAATACGTGCATAACGAAATCAGGCAGTTACACTCGATCTTAAGTCTTTGTACGCTTCATATGCATGAGACATCATGTGCTTCATATATTGTCTCAAAAGTAGACTTCCGATCATGGCTTCTAAGTCCTTCAATTGGCTCTACAACATGCTTATCTTCATGGTTATAAAATAGTCCATTAATACCTATATAAACTTGAATTAAACATATTAGTACACATACCACTTGTGCACATCATCAAAATCCACTGGGGTGTGTCTGAATATCCTAAAAAATCCATGGTAGTTGTCTATCAGCCACGGACGGATCTGTGGCTGATGTTCACTATCGGCCATAGATGGTGTGCACAGAATCAATGGCTGAATTTATTTGCCACAGATGTTGTACACTTATTCCGTGGCCGAAACTATCAGCCACAGACAAATCTGTGGCCGATAGTCATCATCAGCCATGGATTTGTCTATGGATGATATTCGTCGACCACGGATTATATGCACATAATAGATGTGGCTGTTAGCTATCGGTCGCAAAAAAATCTGTGGCTGACGATAACTAACGGCCACAGATTTGTCCGTGACTGTTAGTTTTATAATTTTTTTAAAAATTAAAATTGTAAAAATCCATGTATACAATAAAATAAATTTGGATAAATACATATATACAATAAAAATACACACAATTGTTATGAATGAGGGAGGCCTTTGGCCTCCCCTCCTTCATTACCCATTCATTAGGCCCCCATTACTTAGAGTAATGGGGACCCTTGGTCTCCTAGAGGCTTTTGGCCTCCCCACTATGAGATATATAAATAGAGCACCATGGCTCTTAGCTATGGTGACTTATTCTTAGCAATGAAATTCTCTCTCTCTCTCTCTCTCTCTCTCTCTCTCTCTCTCTCTCTCTTGAGTTCATTATCATACAGCACGTTATCAGCACGTTTGCTCCCCTTTTCTTCAGCCTTTCTACCCTCAATCCATCCCAAAAATTTGTTACGCTATTCTTAATTGTGACGCGCGAAGGAATCTCTTGTTGCGGCTCTACGTATCGGCGTTCCTATTGTGCGTACTCGGAGCGTGGGATTTTATATCTACGGATCTTCTTATTTTTCGATCGTCCCTAGATTTATAATCTAGAGGTAATTTCCGTAAACCCCGTAGATAAATACGAATAAAATTTGATTTGGCTATGATTTTTCCAAAATTTGACCGGTAGTGCTGTACATACCGTTTTCATTCCACATACCGGAACAAAATCACCGTTCTGTTCCTGGCACCTTTGTTTAAAACCAAAAAATAAACATCTCTCTCAGAAATGATTGCCAAGAATAGCAGAACGTAGTAAGCATACAAACAATGGCATGGCTCGCATTCAAGTTTTTTACAAGCATTTATATACATGAGAAAGAATGAGCCTAGTACAATACATGAGAAAGTCAAATTTGATTTTTTGAATACCGATGAGATACAACCACACAGCTGGATCTTCTTAATATGTCACTAACCAGATGTTAAATGTGTAGACAAAATAATCCAAACAGAATATGGCATTTATCCGGGTCGAAACACCTCTTGTTTTATACATTATCGCCTATTTGAAAGGGTTGGAATACTACAGTCATTGAGGCATCATAGAGCAACGACATATTTACAAGTTACTGTCTAAAATCAGAAAACAAGATGATGTATATGAAAGTAGACTTGATTCTTTTGACAGTAACTTGATTCTTTTGAAAACAGTTACTGTAACTTGTAAATATGTCAATGAAAACAGCATCAGGATGTAAATATGGTTTTCAAGCATTCCTATTTACATATTTACATATTTACAGTACCTTATAAACTTGTAAATATGTTTTCATTGAATCTTGTAAATATGTAAACTTATTTACATATTTACATATTTACATTTAACATATTTACATATGTAAACTTATTTACATATTTACATATTTAAATATTTACAAGTAACTTGTAAACTTGTATATATGTTTACAAGTTACTGTCAATATGTTTACAAGTTTACATATCAAGTTTACATATTCAATGAAAACAGCACAAAAACTTGGTTTTCATGCATTCATCAGGATGTCAATGAAAGTAGACATAAAGATTAAACCAAATGGAAAATAAAAAGAAAATTATAATACGGGGTTTCTGGGCGCTGACGCTGGCCGACAACAGTAACAGATGGGGTGGAATTTGAGGTGACAGACTTAGTGTTTTTGGGATTGTTTACATTCCACAACCCAAAAATGGGCTTAATGGCTGATTTTGTTTAAATTCAATAAAATTGATTATTTTGTTGTTGGGCATGCAGCCCACTTGTGCCTATCAATAACTAAATAAATTAATTGGGCCTGCAGCCCCAATTCCTTAACGGTTATTATTTTTTCCCACTAAATAATGGCCTGAAGCCAATTACTTAAAGGGACTATCCTCTATGTTAAATCACAAATAATTTCTATAGCCCATGTTGACAACTTTATTTAAACATCGCTTTTGCAAATTATAATCTATGGTTTACTAGGACTCTATTTTTCAAAATATAATTATCTTAAAGATCCTGAGACCGCTCTGCCGTTAGTCAACTAACCTAACGGTGTATGACGTTTCCACGTGGTCTACAAGATATTTATATTTTCTAGTTTCCCTTACCATATGTTTTGCTTGAGATATATGCGTGGTTGTTTACTTTTATGCCCGTAGCATATTTAGAACTGCGTGGATGTTTAAATCAGTAAAAATGTGTTTTTCGGGATCGGCCATTGTATACCTATTTACTTTCCTTGCACTTTTATTTTCTTTTGAGAGAATTTGTAAGTGAGGAAATTTGTATTTTAAAGCCAAAGCTCGATGCAACAGCACATAGAATTGATGAAAACTCCTTCAATGGATCATGATGTCGGTCAATGTGCTTGGCTAAGTTTGTTGGACCAACCTAGCTTGACTGGGTAACAAGTGGTCCTGGCTTAGTCAATTCACTGGCCGCGTCCGCTGGACCGCAAGGAGTCGATTCATGACTGTGTAAGCCAAAGCTCAATGCAACAGCATATGAAGACGGAGATATAGGGACCCAGTTCAGTTTGGGTTTCCAAAGTTGTATTATTTTTTTTCTATTATGGACTTTAAACGAACTTTGGACTGTGTACTATTTCGGGTATCTGGCCGATCCCCGCATTTTTACTTGTTTATTTCTTTATGCATGAATTTTTGAATTTTATTTAATTCATGCTCATTTTAAAATACGTAGATAAATGGCAAAATTGGCAAGCGTCGATTTCGAGGTCCTAGATTCTGCAGGGACAAATTACCTGAGTTGGCGAGTGGACCTGAAGTTCCACTTGCGTTCAATGGCCCTCCTTGGGTCCATTTTGGCTCCTTCCTCGGCCCCAGCAGCGGCCGCAGCTTCTGCTATAGCTAGCAGCAGCCCCACAACCACTGTATCCGATGTAGATAAGGCGAAAGCCATAATCTACATTAGGAAGCATATAGATCGGACCTTAAAGGCCGAATACTTAACGGTTGAGGACCCGAAGGACCTGTGGACAGCACTGGAAGCACGGTATAAACATCAAATTGATGTTATATTACCCCGTGCCAGTTATGAGTGGGAAAACCTCAGACTTCAGGACTATAAGTCCGTCGCTGAGTATAATTCTGCACTCCATAACATCACCTCACGCCTGAAGTTGTGCGGTGAAGAAGTGACAGAACAGCGCATGTTGGAAAAAACATTTACCTCGTTTCTCGAGAAAGATGCAATCCTCATGCAGCAGTATCGTGAACGCAACTTCACGAGATTCTCCGATCTGATCTCATGCCTACTTAGAGCAGAGCAGAATCGAGATTTACTGCTAGCAACTCATAACTTACGTCCAGCTGGCACTGCCCCTATCCCTGAAGCCCACCACGTTTCTCCCCAGAAGTGGAAAAACAAGAGGAAGACTAAAAATACTAAAGGGAAAGCGGTAATGAAGCAACCAAGAGGTGCAGCTCCCCAGACAAACAAAAACAATAAAGGGAAAAGAAATTTCACTTGGAAGCGAAAGGACACCAAGCACGTGTCACTTCCAAAGAAGACCTGGGAGGACAAATGCCATAGATGCGGCATGACTGGCCATTGGTCCAGAAACTGCCGCACTCCTCGCCACCTACAGGATCTATACCAGGCGAGCCAGAAGTCTCGACCTGAAACAAACTTGGCAGGTGTACAGCCGCCAACAGTCTTTACTGCTAAAGACTTCGAGAACGACGATCTGCTAGATTGAGCATCATCATTTATCTATGCATTTAGAATTCGATGTATCTTCATCTGTTATTTGCTTTAGTGCAGACTTTTATTTATGAATGTTGTCTACATTTTCCCTAAAATAAAATTTCTTTTTTTGTCTTATATAGATGATGTCTGAGTGCCTAGTGGACAGTGCCTCGACGCACACAATCCTTCGCGATCATTGCTATTTTAATAGCTTAAACAAATATGACGGTCATGTTATCACAATTTCAGGACTGTCCCAAATAATCGAAGGAACTGGTGAAGCAATTATATTGCTCCCAAATAACACAAGACTTCAAATTAATAATGCATTATTCTCTCCTATATCAAACAGAAATCTCGTAAGTTTCAAGGATTTCCGTTTAAACGGATATCACTTAGAGACCAGGGATAAAAATAAGGTTGAATATCTAATTGTAACTCATCAAAAAGATGACCGGAAGATCATCTGCGAGCGATTCAAGGGACTCCCGTCGGGTCTATACCAAACATACATTCAACCAGTAGAAGCCAATATGATTGAACACCAGACGTGCCAATCACTACCAGAATTCCAACTCTGGCACAATAGACTTGGTCACCCTGGAACAGCAATGATGCGCCGCATCATCACTGAATCCCGTGGACACAAATTGAAGAACCTGAAGATTCTTCAAGAGGGTGAATTTCCATGTCTCCCTTGTTTTAAGGGAAAACTAATAACGAGACCATCCCTCCTGAAAGTGGGATTAGAGTCTCCTGGCTTCCTTGAGAGAATTCATGGTGACATTTGCGGGCCTATTTGTTGAATATTGGACTCCCCGGATTTGGTTTTGGATGATGAGCAAACTTAAATAATTCATGAACTAACAATTTGTGAGCGCAGTATTGGAGATCGTCGCCAATTTCACGAGAATATTCAAAGCGACATCTCAACACTTCCAAAAGCTCGTATTCATGCCTAAAGCTTCGTTGAAGCTCTTGCGCCGTTTTGGAAGTTATGAAGATTCAATCGAAGCTCTCGAAGACCGTTTATTAAGGTTTTATTTATAGTCTTTTAGTCTCGATTGATAGAATGTTAAGCCTTGAGTATATCTTACGTTTCTATCTTCATTACGCTCATTACGTAGCTCTAGGATCCTTGCACAAGTTCATTCTAACTTCCTCGAAGCGTCGCGCTTCGATTCGGACTTTGTTGTGCATGTTAGTTGGTACAAGAACAAGTACTGACCGACTAGATGGTGATCTAGTCGGTCGGCAACTGTTCTTGGACCGACTAGTTTGATTCCTTAATTTCTTGGACTTTACTGTTTACAGTTAGTCGGTCTACGTTGACTCACCGACCGACTAGTTTGTGAACTAGTCGGTCAGTGATGCTTCTTTGACCGACTAGTTGAGACTTACTGTTCACTCTAAAATTCTCCTAAGCTACTGTTTACCGTTAGTCGGTCTAAGAACGTTTGGTGACCGACTAGTTGACAATTTAGTCGGTCAACTTTTGTTCTTGGACCGACTAAGTCACTTTGCATTCAGACTAAGTTATTTTGCCTCTTAGTCGGTCTACGTTCACTGACTGACCGACTAGTTGTGAAACTAGTCGGTCAGAAAGTATTCTTGGACCGACTAGATTTCTAGGTCTGAAATTCTATCTCTTCTCAGATCTACTCTTAGTCGGTCTACGTTGTTTGGCTGACCGACTAGTTGATGAACTAGTCGGTCAGTGATTGTTCTTTGACCGACTAATTCTCCCAGATTTCTATCCGTTGGAGAATGACCTAACTTATGTTTTTGGGTTCCTATAAATACGAACCTAGGTCATTTCTATCAAAAAAAAGAGCTTCCATTCAAAAATTCATTGAGATCAAAAGAGATAGCCATTCTCCCTCAAATCTAAAGCTCTCTTCCTCACAAGAAACCCATTCTCTCTCATTTCTAGATCTAGAGAGAAGCTTGTTCTTGGTGAGCTCTTCAAGCTATTGCTTGATTCAAGTTTCCAAATCAACCCTAGGCACCCATTGCTGGTCATTTCCTTGGTGCTAGGTTTTGGTAACTTCATCTTCCTCAAATCCTTCATTCCACCTATTGGGTAAGAAAAACTCAAGGTATAGGATTTTGTGGTAAGAGTATTTATTTCATCTAAACTCTTTTATATTGCTTATTGGCTCTCTCGGTTGTGAGAGAAGTTTGTGATCCCGGGTTGTGGGATTCACTTTGCCATTGCATGTAAGATTTGATCTTGTGAAGGTTTTTCACAAGATATTCATAGTGGAAATCTTGAGTTAGGGTTTCTAACTCAAGTATCCGGAGGGGATCCGGGTGGTTGGGACGTAGGATCACCGGGAACAAGTCGGGGAGACTTGGGTGGATCCGAACCCATTAACTTCGTTTGTTAGCATTGTTTATTTCATTGTTGTCATTCAATTTAAGCTTCCGCAAATTGATTTGGTAGTTGTGTGCAATTTAATTTGGAATTATACGCCTTATTATTTTAAAGTACTATTCACCCCCCCCTCTAGTACTTGTGCAGTAGCTGGTAGGGCATTACATTTGGTATCAGAGCCAGATACTCAGCTATGTCTGCCAACGACAACAAGACCGTGCGTCCACCTTCCAACTATGACACCTTCAGGAACCGTGAAGGAGCATCTTCGGTGATGGAGGGACATTCCTCTACGAGGCCTCCATTCTTCAACGGTACCAACTACGGGTACTGGAAATGTCGGATGGAAACCTTCCTCCGAAGTGCATCTTTATGGAGAACTACAATGAAGGAGTACATCGAGCCCGAAGAAGAAGATTTTGAGAAATGGACTACCGCGGAGGTCGCCGCGGAGGTAAGCAATGCCAAGGCAATGAACGCCTTGCAATGCGCATTGGAGCCCGAGGATTTCAATAAGATATGCACATGTAAGAGTGCATATCAAATTTGGAACTCCCTCCTCATTCTTCATGAAGGGACGAGTAGGGTAAGAGACTCTAAACTCGTAGTCGTAACCAAAGATTACGAAATGTTTCATATGCAACAGGGCGAGAAGATGAAAGAATATTACGCTCGCTTCGTTGACATAATAAACGAGTTAGAGGCCCTCGGCAAGACCTACACTCAAAAGGAGAAGTGCTTAAAGCTTATTGAAGGACTTCCCTCTTCTTGGGAAAAACGTACCTTCGCCATCGAGGAAGGTAATGACATGAACAAATATACCGTAGTTCAACTAATGGGTACTTTGATGTCATACGAGGTAAGCAAGGATAGCAAGGTGAAGCTACAAGAAAAAATGAAGTCATATTTGAACCTAGATGCGCCTAAGAAAAAGGCGATTGCTTTCAAGGCGGCTTCATCCACCTCTACCGATGATGAGAACTCGGAAGAAGAAATGGACATGGAATCCATTGCACTCATGGCAAAGAAGTTCAATTGCTTCTTCCGAAAGGGTAACTTCAAACAAAAATCTAAGTTTACTTCTACTAATGCCTCTCCACCTTTGTGCTTTAAATGCAATAAGCCAGGACACATCAAAGCGGATTGTCCTCAAAACAAGCAAAAGGAGAAGTGGAAGGCGCCAAAGTATGACAAGTCCAAGAAGTACACGAAAGGAAACAAGAAGGGACTTGTCGGAGCTACCTTCACCGACTCCGATGATTCTTCAAGCGGAGAGTCGGACGATGAGCACGTGGAGCAAGCACACATGTGCTTCATGGCAAGAGAGGAGCACGATCAAGGATCCTCCTCTTCCGATGATAGCGATGAAGAAAGCGATGAGGTAACGATGGATGATCTTAGGGATGCTAACACTCAACTATGGTCAAAATACACTAAATTAGTAAATAGATATACTAAAGTAAAAGATGACCTAGCTAGCATTCAAACATCGCCTAAGACTATCATCACCAACAACGACACCGTTGTTGAAGAGTTAAGAAATGAGATTGTTAATCTCAAATCTAAACTTGAACATGCTAGAATTGAGGATACGGAAGAACATGAGATAGCGGATTTAACTTCTCAAAACTCGACTTTGAGTATTGAGAACGAGAATCTTAAATCTCGTGTTTATGTGCTCACTTCGCAAATATCCACTTTGGATACTTCTTTGCGTTCTCTCAAAGAGAAATATGAGAACACATTGGGCCGAATCAACGAATTCAACAAGGGTAAGGGCCATTTGGATAATATCCTAAAAGACTTACTTCCGGCCAAACACCACATTGGCTTGGGGTATATGATGGGAAATTCATCCAAGTCGGTCACTACTTTTGTTAGGCCAACTTCCGAAGCCTCAACGAGTGGGAGCAAACACTCTATTGGAAGTTCATCTTCCAATGGTGCTTCCACCTCGTCCACACCCTCTTTCGGAAAGAAACCCACTTTGGGTGGACCTCCAAAGAAGGGGCATGCTTACATGTACACCAATACCATGCCATGTAGGAACACATGTCCTACTCCACCGTCTCACACATATGATGATTTCTATGCAACACATTCCCGGGCACGTGCACACCAAGTGAGACACCCTCACACACGTGTTCCCACACATGCATATGTACACCCACCTCATCATATGAATAATTCTCATCGTGCACCATTCCATCATGTCCCATATGCCTATCCACAACATGCATCACGTAGAAATCAACGTCGTATGCATGCACCCAATAGGATGATGGCTCCCAAAATTTTCACTATTTGGAGCCCAAAGGACACAAGCATGGACGAAAAACAAATGTATATGAATGCTTATTTTTCGGATGTTGTGTATAGTAAGAATTATGTGGGGAAGTCTAAGTCCACTTGGACTTGGCTTCCAAAGGTCTAATCCCTTGGACCCAATGACCTTGGGTACCATGATATGAAATTTTCTATCTTTAGGTACTCAAGGAAAAGAAAAAGAAAAGGAGCAACAAATTTAAATTTAGCTCCAAAGGGAATTGGATACTCGATAGCGGGTGCTCCAAACACATGACGGGTGACGCTCGATTGCTCTCCGGAGTGGTTCCCATTGCGAATGGAAACCGCGTCGTATTTGGAGGCAACGAGAGCGGAACCATCATAGGTGTTGGTAAAGTCGGTAACCCTTCTAAACCATTAATTAGTGATGTTTATCTTGTTAGTGGTTTAAATCATAATCTTATTTCAATAAGCCAACTTTGTGACAAAGGTTACAAAGTTAACTTTGCGAAAGGATTGTGTCATATTTTAAGAAAAGATAATGAAAAATTATTATTTTCCGGAACTCGTCGTAAAGACATTTATATTTTGGATCTTCCTAAGTCATATGAACAATGTCTCGTTGCCAACACAAGTGAACAACACTTATGGCATCGACGCTTTGGACATGTGAACTTTGGAACACTATATAAGCTTTCAAAATTGAATTCTATTAAAGGTTTTCCGAAGCTTGTTTTTGAAAAGAAAAGTTTTTGTGATTGTTGTCAACGCGGCAAGCTTCCTAAATCTTCATTTAAACCTAAGAAAAGCATCTCTACTAAACGGCCACTAGAGCTATTACATCTAGATTTATTTGGGCCAACTAGAGTAGCTTCCTTAGGAAATGCAAGGTATGGACTTGTCATCGTAGATGACTATTCAAGATTTACTTGGGTATTTTCATTGTGTAATAAAAATGAAGCTTTTGAAAACTTCACAATTTTTGTTAAGAAAGTACAAAATCTCTTAGGAACCACCATTGTCACTATTCGTAGTGATCATGGAGGTGAATTTGAGAATGAGTCTTTTGAGACATTTTGTGATGAAGTTGGTATTACTCACACCTTCTCTTTCCCTCGTGCACCTCCTCAAAATGGTGTAGTAGAGAGAAAGAATAGGACGCTAGTGGAGTGTGCTCGCACTATGCTTGATGATAGCCAACTTGGCCATCAATTTTGGGCGGAAGCGGTACACACCGCTTGCTATGTGTTTAATAGAATACTTTTGAGGCCCAGCACTAAACAAACTTGTTATGAATTGTTGTTTGGTAGGTTGCCTCAAGTTAAACATTTTCGAGTTTTTGGTTCGAAATGTTTTATTAAGAACACATATGGTAGTTTGGACAAATTCGATCCAAGATCCGATGAGGGGATTTTTGTCGGGTATTCTTCGCGTAGCAAAGCCTACCGGATATTCAACAAACGAACCTCAACGATCGAGGAGTCGCTTCATGTCTCATTTAATGAAGGATTTGTTTCAACTAGAATTTCAAATGATAATGATTCTTTGGATGTTTTATGTGATTCATTTGATAATTCTAAGTCTAATGATTCTATTGATTCTATTGAGACTAACCCAACTAATGAAGTTGTTGAGAATGTTCCTAGTGATCAAGGTATTCCCAAACGGCTTCATACCGTTCGTGACCATCCCCATGAGCAAGTCATTGGCAATATTCAAGATAGTGTCAAGACGAGATCGCAAGTCCACCACTTCGCAAATTGTGCATTTGCCTCATCGATAGAGCCAAAGAATATTAATGAAGCATGCGAAGATAGCGCTTGGATCTTAGCCATGGAGGAGAATCTCATTCAATTCGAGAGAAATGAAGTTTGGGAGCTTGTTCCTTTGCCATCGAAGAACCACACCGTCATAGGGACAAAGTGGACTTCAAGAACAAGACCGACGAAAACCAAGTCGTCGTCCGGAACAAAGCTCGGTTAGTAGCTCAAGGCTATCGTCAAGAGGAAGGTATCGATTTCGAAGAATCTTTCGCTCCGGTAGCTAGATTAGAATCAATTAGATTACTTTTGTCTTTTGCATGCCATAAGAATTTTAAATTATTTCAAATGGATGTTAAAAGTGCATTTTTAAACGGAGATGTCGTTGAGGAAGTTTACGTTTCTCAACCTCCGGGCTTCATAAATGAAAATTTCCAAATCACGTTTTTAAACTAAAGAAAGCTCTTTATGGTTTGAGACAAGCTCCTCGAGATTGGTATGATCGCCTAAAGAATTTTCTTTTGGATTTGAATTTTAAAATGGGCGAAGCCGATTCTACACTTTTTATTAAGCATGCGAATAATGATATTTTATTAGTTCAAATTTATGTTGATGATATCATTTTCGGTGCTACTAACTTCGCTCTTTGCGAAGAGTTTTCTAATGTGATGAAGGAACAATTTGAGATGAGCCACATGGGCGAACTCAAATATTTCTTAGGTCTCCAAATTCACCAATTGAACGATGCAATCTTCATCCACCAAACGAAGTACATGGTGGAGTTGCTAAAGCGATTTGGAATGGAGAATGCCTCCGGGAAAAAGACTCCAATGAGCACGACTACGCATCTTGATAAAGATACGGGCGGAAAAGATGTAGACATTCGTCTATATCGAGGTATGATAGGTAGCTTACTTTATCTTACCGCGAGTAGGCCCGATATTATGTTTGCCGTATGTATATGTGCTCGTTATCAGTCTCAACCTAAGGATTCTCACTTAGTAGCGGTTAAACGTATTTTTCGCTATCTAAGTTACACTTTAGATTTTGGATTACTTTATCTGAAATCTAGCACATATGAGTTAGTCTCATATAGTGACGCTGATTATGCGGGATGCAAATCCGACAGGAAAAGTACTAGTGGCACTTGCCATTTTCTAGGAAATTCTCTTGTCTATTGGTTTTCCAAGAAGCAAAATTCGGTATCACTTTCAACCACCGAGGCGGAATACATTGCCGCCGGTGCCGCTTGTGCCCAGGTTCTTTGGATGAGACACACATTGAATGATTTTGGTATTCATTGTGATACTAGCCCTATCATGGTGGATAACCAAAGTGCTATTTGTCTTTCAAAGAATCCGGTGCACCATTCCCGATCGAAACACATAGATGTCCGACACCATTTCTTAGATGATCATGTTGCTAAAAAGGACATCATATTAGTGTACGTTGAAACCCAAAAGCAAATCGCCAATATTTTCATGAAACCCCTAAAGGAGGACTCCTTTGTGCGGTTGCGTCGAGAATTGGGGATTATGGGTGAATCCGAGATATAGGATTCATATTTAAATTCAATCATCTTGCATGCTAATATATTTCGCGATATTTCATTCATGCTAGATTTATTGAATTTTTGGGAATTTTATGTGATTTATTTGAATTTATGATCGAATTCGTATTTGAAAGTCGTATTTAAGATTTCGACGTTTTATGGGGTAATTTAGATGACTAATGAGTGAGTTAGGATGTTTCATCCAAGTGGTTTGTGAAGAGAAATCAAATTTCAATTTTTGGACTCTTCTAGTCGGTTTCAGTTCACTTGTCAACCGACTAGATGCTCATCTAGTCGGTCAGCAAATGAACTCAGACCGACTAGATCAAGCAAATATCCATCTCCTATCATTTTCTTTTGTTAGTCGGTCATAGTATACTTTCCGACCGACTAGATTGAAAACTAGTCGGTCAGTGAATATACTGCGACCGACTAAATCTAGCCCTAAAAATCCCTCTGTGCCTCTGTTTCGACTTAGTCGGTTCAAGCTCATTGACCGACCGACTAGATCGTAATCTAGTCGGTCAGTGCTTGAACTGTGACCGACTAAGTGTGTTAGGGCAGTTATGTCTTTTTGATTCCAGACCGACTTATACTCATTTTGGTTCGAATAATTTCATTATTAGTCGGTCTTCTCTCCAGCTCAAACTCGAAAACCCCCAAACCCCGATCGAGCCCCTTCACATTCTCGTCGTCTCCGGCCATATCTCCGGCCATCGCCGCCGTCCGCCGCCGTCGACTCCACCCCTAGGTATCTTCCTCCCTCTCCTAGGTCGATTTCTTGCCCTAGGGTTCGATTTCTCCTCCTAGGTATTCTAGGGTTTGGCTTATTTTCGAATTTCTTGATTTCTAGGGTTGTTAGCTTGTGATCTCTAGGTTGTTAGTGACCTAATTTTCGATTGATTGTGCTCGTAGTGCTATGGCTAAGACTCGAATTCCTATCGCCTCTTCCGGGGCCTCTCCTATGACCGTAGAACAACCTTCGGACCCTAGGAATCCCCCGAAGCCTAAGCGTCGTGCCAAGTCTACCCAAGCCTCTCCATCGTCGCCTCCTCTTAAGAAGCCTAGGACTGCGTCCGTCAAGCCCCGTAAATCCAAGACCAAAAAGCCCTTACTTCACACTCCGGCTACTCCTCCCGATTCCGATACTGATTTTATCCCAGAGGATGAGCCTACTAGGGAACCCACTCCACCTCCGAAGACCCGTAAGGCCAAGGGTAAAGCTCCTATGCCAGTCGGCGGTGTAGACATATCGTTGTGCCGCGATGACCCTCAGTGTCTCGCCGCGTACAACCGTATAGAGCACTGTCCACTGCTGTTAGAGCATTACGTTCAGTTCTCTGATTTTCTCGGCCTTGCTGATCTTCTGTCTTATAGTGGTCTCATTGATTATCTCCGATACGACCCCAAGGCCAACCCAAAACCTTACCCTCGCCTCGTGAAACTGTTCTATGCCAACCGTATTCGAGGCCAGTACGACGCCAGCCACTCCATTGAGACGACTGTCTTGGGAACTCCTATAGTTCTCACGGCAGAAATCTTGGGGGAGATCCTTGGTTGTGCGTCGTGTGGTCTCCTCCCCTCGGACATTTCCGTAGACGATATCTCTTCCTTGGATCAGACTGTTCTTTCTGAGATTTTCCAGGTTATCCCCTCCGCATTCATTGGTATTCCTTCGAAATCCTTTAAGCCGAATGCGTGGGTTCTTAACCTGATTTTGAAGTCATGTCTTCTCCTGAAATATGGATCCTCTTCACTCCCCTCTCAGCCGTTTTTGAAGCTCATATACGCTCTTTTCTTGGGGTGCGAGATAAATTGGGCTCGCGTGATACTCGATAAGATGGATTCTTTCGAGTGTATACGCAAGACCAATAAGTCTGCGCACATTCCATACCCCTGCTTGTTGACCCTCGTATTTCGTCATTTCCGAGTTCCTCTCCCACCTGACGATGAGCGTCCTTTGGGTACTCCTCTGAACACGACGGCCGTGAAGAAATCTTTAGCGGCACTTCGTCACGTGCAGAGGTCTACCACATCTGCTTCCCAGTCTACTCCGTCAGCTGCTGCACCCTCCTCTTCCCCTGCTACTTTGGACGATGTCGTACGCCTACTTCGTCAGCACGACTCCCGTTTGGCTCGTACTGAGGAGGTAGTCTGCCGTATGGCTCGTACGATGGGGATTGAGCTTCCTCCTTTGGTGTCTGAGGCCGAGGAGATGGACGATGAGGAGCTTGACGAGCTTGCTACTTCTTTTGCCCGTGGCGCTGAGGCCACTGCTGCTGCTGCTGCTGGTACTACCACTTCTGCTCCTGGAGTTGGCACCACTTCCGGTGCTCCAGAGCCTTCTGCTTCAGCACTGCAGTCGTCTGAGCCTGCTGCTGACCCTGTTGCTGAGCCTGCTGATATTCCAGTTGACACTTCTGCTGTCGAGACCCTTGCTGCTGTTGAGCATGTTGCTGAGATCTCGACTCCTGCCCCGACGATTCCATCTGTTGAGACACCTCTACTCCCTGCAGATCCTGAGTCCACTCCGTCGACTGGACCCACGGACGCTGCAGATCCAGCCTCCTCCTCGTGATCGTTGTTCCGAGGACTCTCCATATACGCTTTGGATGATATATCTTTGCGAGAGTATTTTGGGTTAGGATTGAGTATGAGGGTTATGATGTTTTGATGTATTTTAGATGTTGTCGATGATGTTGTACTTATTTTGATGCGGATGATGATGATGTATTTCTTCTTGATGGGTATGTTGTATTTTGATGTATTGATATCTTCTTGGATGTACTCTTGATGTTATCATTTATATATATACATCGTTGTTGTCCTTATCTTAATTCGTCGTGCACATTTTAATATTCGTTGAATGTATATGAAATGTGATTTCGTCGCTCGTCGCATGAACACTTGGTTAAATAGATTTAAATTCTATAAATGTATAGAATTGTTTTCCATGCACAAATTTAACCAAGAATATTGAATATTGAAGAGTATGTTTCTTTATTCAAGAAATGAATAAACATTTGGTATTTTTGATGATTTTGATTATCGTTGATTTTAATTGATAATGGAAAATTTGGCACACCTTGTTTTGATTTCCACAATTTTCCCTTGGTGTCAAGTTGGTCCATTGTCTTTGTCTACGACTCTCGATGTTGGATTTTACATTTCCTAATTGTTGTCGTTGTATGCCCCCCATTTTTGGGATAATGCCAAAGGGGGAGAGATAATGATAATAAATAGCGCAAATGAAAATTTAACTCAATTTCCAAGAATCTAGTTTGATATGTTAGATTCAGGGGGAGTTAAGATACATATAAGGATTTTCAAAATCCGATATTTCAAAAATCAATTCACTTTATTTATCTTACTCGTCTGCTTGATGCAATTCATTTATATTCAATTTGGAATTAACGTGTCATCAATGCAGGGGGAGTAAGTATTTTTCATTTGAATTACAATTTTTGATTATTATTTATGTTGGTTTGTCATCACCAAAAAGGGGGAGAATGTTGAATATTGGACTCCCCGGATTTGGTTTTGGATGATGAGCAAACTTAAATAATTCACGAACTAACAATTTGTGAGCGCAGTATTGGAGATCGTCGCCAATTTCACGAGAATATTCAAAGCGACATTTCAACACTTCCAAAAGCTCGTATTCATGCCTAAAGCTTCGTTGAAGCTCTTGCGCCGTTTTGGAAGTTATGAAGATTCAATCGAAGCTCTCGAAGACCGTTTATTAAGGTTTTATTTATAGTCTTTTAGTCTCGATTGATAGAGTGTTAAGCCTTGAGTATATCTTACGTTTCTATCTTCATTACGCTCATTACGTAGCTCTAGGATCCTTGCACAAGTTCATTCTAACTTCCTCGAAGCGTCGCGCTTCGATTCGGACTTTGTTGTGCATGTTAGTTGGTACAAGAACAAGTACTGACCGACTAGATGGTGATCTAGTCGGTCGGCAACTGTTCTTGGACCGACTAGTTTGATTCCTTAATTTCTTGGACTTTACTGTTTACAGTTAGTCGGTCTACGTTGACTCACCGACCGACTAGTTTGTGAACTAGTCGGTCAGTGATGCTTCTTTGACCGACTAGTTGAGACTTACTGTTCACTCTAAAATTCTCCTAAGCTACTGTTTACCGTTAGTCGGTCTAAGAACGTTTGGTGACCGACTAGTTGACAATTTAGTCGGTCAACTTTTGTTCTTGGACCGACTAAGTCACTTTGCATTCAGACTAAGTTATTTTGCCTCTTAGTCGGTCTACGTTCACTGACTGACCGACTAGTTGTGAATCTAGTCGGTCAGAAAGTATTCTTGGACCGACTAGATTTCTAGGTCTGAAATTCTATCTCTTCTCAGATCTACTCTTAGTCGGTCTACATTGTTTGGCTGACCGACTAGTTGATGAACTAGTTGGTCAGTGATTGTTCTTTGACCGACTAATTCTCCCAGATTTCTATCCGTTGGAGAATGACCTAACTTATGTTTTTGGGTTCCTATAAATACGAACATAGGTCATTTCTATCAAAAAAAAGAGCTTCCATTCAGAGATTCATTGAGATCAAAAGAGATAGCCATTCTCCCTCAAATCTAAAGCTCTCTTCCTCACAAGAAACACATTCTCTCTCATTTCTAGATCTAGAGAGAAGCTTGTTCTTGTTGAGCTCTTCAAGCTATTGCTTGATTCAAGTTTCCAAATCAACCCTAGGCACCCATTGCTGGTCATTTCCTTGGTGCTAGGTTTTGGTAACTTCATCTTCCTCAAATCCTTCATTCCACCTATTGGGTAAGAAAAACTCAAGGTATAGGATTTTGTGGTAAGAGTATTTATTTCATCTAAACTCTTTTATATTGCTTATTGGCTCTCTCGGTTGTGAGAGAAGTTTGTGATCCCGGGTTGTGGGATTCACTTTGCCATTGCATGTATGATTTGATCTTGTGAAGGTTTTTCACAAGATATTCATAGTGGAAATCTTGAGTTAGGGTTTCTAACTCAAGTATCCGGAGGGGATCCGGGTGGTTGGGACGTAGGATCACCGGGAACAAGTCGGGGAGACTTGGGTGGATCCGAACCCATTAACTTCGTTTGTTAGCATTGTTTATTTCATTGTTGTCATTCAATTTAAGCTTCCGCAAATTGATTTGGTAGTTGTGTGCAATTTAATTTGGAATTATACGCCTTATTATTTTAAAGTACTATTCACCCCCCCTCTAGTACTTATGCAGTAGCTGGTAGGGCATTACACTATTCACCCCGCAAGTGGCCCATTTCGGTACTTCATGGTACTGATTGATGCATCAACCAAATGGTCTTATGTGTGCCTCTTGTCCACCCGCAACCTAGCTTTTCCAAAGCTATTGGCACAAATAATAAGGTTGCGTGCTCATTTCCCCGATAACCAAATCAAGAAACTACGTCTTGATAATGCGGGAGAATTTACTTCACAAGTCTTCGAAGACTATTGCCGGGCAACGGGTATTGAAGTTGAACATCCTGTAGCACATGTTCACACCCAAAACGGATTAGCTGAGTCCCTTATAAAGAGACTCCAATGGATTGCACCTCCATTGCTTATGCAATCCCAGTTGCCTGTGGATGCTTGGGGGCATGCTATTTTACATGCCGCATCACTTATTAGTATAAGACCCTCTGGAGGTCACACTTTATCCCCGATGCAACTAGCATACGGCGCACCTCCGGATATCTCTCATTTGAGAGTGTTTGGTTGTGCGGTATATGTCCCAATAGCACCACCGCAGAGGACCAAAATGGGTCCTCAGCGTCGTCTAGGTATATATATTGGGTTTGATTCGCCCTCTATTATCAGATACCTTGAACCCCTGACGGGTGACGCATTCAAGGCACGTTTTGCAGACTGTGAATTTAATGAGAAATTTTTTCCAAAACTGGGCACACAGTCTAAGAAGCCAGAAGCTTCTGAGACCATTAGTTGGGACCAGAAGTCTTTGCCCCTATATGATCCGCGTACTAATCTGTGTGAAGATGAGATCCTGAAGATCCTTCACATCCAGAATACAGTACATCTTTTACCGGATAAATTCACGGACAACCAGAAGATTGTCCGTTCACACGTCCTTGCTGCCAATACGCCAGCTAGGATTGACATCCCCATAGATGGATGCAGCACGACGACAGCAGAATTGGTTGTACCTCAAATGAAAAGAGGACGCCCACCAGGTTCAAAAGATAAAGTTCCTCAAAAGAGGAAGACTCCTGGCGATACTAAGATTATCCCTCCACAGGATGCTGAGCTCAGACCAGCTACTTCTCCCCTCCTGATTTCCCCAGCAGAGGAAACAATAGGAGAAACATCATTAAATTTTGTACGTACTGGAGAAGTACTGGACAGAAATAGCATAGTCGTCGACGACGATTTTGCGTTCGATATTACCGTTCACGTCACTGAATATGACGATGACGTCGAACCACGATCTCTAGCGGAATGTAAACGCAGAGATGATTGGCCAAAGTGGGACGAGGCAATAAGAGTAGAGCTGGACTCACTCTTGAAACGCAAAGTCTTTGGACCAGTAGTCCAAACACCAGTAGGTGTAAATCTGTGGGATATAAGTGGGTTTTCATAAGAAAAAGAGATGAAAATAATGTGTTCGTTCGCTATAAGGCACGCCTTGTAGCCCAGGGATTTTCCCAAAGACCGGGGATTAATTACGAAGATACGTATTCCCCGGTCATGGATTCGATCACCTTCCGATTTTTAATCAGCCTAACTTCTCTGGAAAGCCTAGAAATGCAGCTCATGGACGTTGTGACTGCATATCTATATGGCGATATAGATAAAAATATCTATATGAGACTTCCTGATGGGTTTAATCTACCCCCAGAGATGAAAGAGATACCTCGGGACGTATTCTCTGTAAGGCTACATAGATCATTATATGGTCTAAAACAATCGGGCAAGATGTGGTATAACAGACTAAGTGATTTTCTTGCACAGCAAGGATTCACGAATAACGAAGTCTGCCCGTGTATCTTTATCAAAAGAACGGGAACAGGATTTGTCATCATAGCTGTATATGTAGATGACTTAAATCTCATAGGATCTCCTGCAGAGATCAAAGAGATATTTGAAAGCCTTAAACATACTTTTGAAATGAAAGACCTAGGCAAAACAAAGTATTGTCTTGGCTTACAGATAGAACACCTAAGAGGTGGAATCCTATTACACCAATCTAATTATACAAAGAAACTTCTACGCAAGTTTCATATGGATAAATGTCATCCTTTAGGTACTCCTATGGTCGTAAGATCACTAGATGTACATAAGGACCCCTTCCGGCCACTAGAAGAGGGGGAGGAGATACTGGGTCCTGAAGTACCCTACCTCAGTGCCATTGGAGCACTTCTATATCTGGCTAACTGTACGCGTCCCGATATAGCGTTTACAGTTAATCTACTAGCCAGACACAGTGCTGCGCCCACAAAGCGCCACTGGAACGGAGTAAAGCATCTTCTGCAATACCTTCAGGGTTCCATTGATCTTGGACTTTACTACCAGAGAGGTGCCTCCCCCAAATTGTTTGGTTATGCTGATGCAGGTTATCTCTCTGATCCGCACACGGAAAAATCTCAAACAGGTTTTGTATTTACCTACGGAGGTACTGCTATCTCTTGGAGATCGGTAAAACAAACCACTACTGCTACATCTTCCAACCATGCAGAGCTCATCGCGATCCATGAGGCGAGCAGAGAATGTTTTTGGCTACGCTCCGTCGTCCAACACATCCTCCAATCCACTGGCCTGAAGACCAGTGATCTGGAGCCTACTGCCCTATTCGAAGACAACGCCGCAAACATTGCTCAGCTTCAGAAGGGCTACATCAAAGGCGATAGGACAAAACACATTTCTCCCAAGTTTTTCTGGACACACGAGCAGAAGAACGACAAGCAGATTGAAGTTCGACAGATCCAGTCATGCAACAACTTAGCTGATCTTTTTACTAAGGCATTGCCTAAATGTACTTTTGTAAAGCTTGTAAAGAACATTGGTATGCGACAGTTGAAAGACCTACAAGCCTGAAGCTTGTACGGATCAGGGGGAGTAACATGTGGGTTGCACTCTTTTTCCTTAAGCTGTTGGGTTTTCCCACTGGGTTTTCCACAGCTAAGGTTTTAACGAGGCAAACACACTTACTCTGGATCCAGAAGTATCCACCCCTTGCCTCAGTAGCTGAGACCGAAGTGATGAATGTGTAAGGGGGAGTGTTATGAATGAGGGAGGCCTTTGGCCTCCCCTCCTTCATTACCCATTCATTAGGCCCCCATTACTTAGAGTAATGGGGACCCTTGGTCTCCTAGAGGCTTTTGTCCTCCCCACTATGAGATATATAAATAGAGCACCATGGCTCTTAGCTATGGTGACTTATTCTTAGCAATGAAATTCTCTCTCTCTCTCTCTTGAGTTCATTATCATACAACAACAATATGAATATTTAAAACATATATTAAGACAACAAATTCATGTATATACATGAAATATATAGAGCCACACACACATACAACAAATACACATATTAAATATTAAAAACATATACAATGAATATTCCAAATTTTCCACATATTTAAGATATACAAAAAAACATAAACTCATAAATCTCCCCCACAGCCATCATCCTTTTGGCGTTGGACTGAAGGGCCTTTGTCACCACCTTGACGCTACAAAAAATTAATATTCATCAAGTTAGACAATAAAACATAAAATATTAAATAAGTCAAAACGTCGAATTTAATATCATGAAAAGAAACACTTAACTTCAGGTTTAGCACAAACTACACACGCCTATAAAAAACCAAATCTTGATCTTAATGCAAGCACACACACAAACCTCAACCCCCCAAAAACACCCCACCGGCTTAAGCAACAGAAGCAGCTTATGCGGCTTCTGGGCATAAGTAGCTTCTGCTTCTGCACAAAAGCAGTAGAAGCAGTAGAAGTAAGAAGCAGCTTTTGCATCTTCTGCAGCTTTTGGGGAGAAGCACCTTCTGCTGCGGCGAAGCTGATGGGTAGGGGCTTGGGGGGTCTGTGTGCGCGCGCGCTTGCATCAGGTATTTTTTTCATGTACTTGATCGATAAATGATCCTATTAATAAATCTTATTTGGACCTTATATGATACTTGATCCTACATACCATTTCATATTAAGTTCGTACCATATACTTGATCATATGTGTGATACTTGATCCTATTTTGCATTTACTATGTGTTACTTGATCCTATGCGACATATGTGACATATATGTCATAAATTTGACATATATGTCACATTTATGACATATATGACCCATATGCCACATATATGACACATAAGTTGTTGGATACAGTGTGTGTTGGATTCAACGATCGGTGACTTCGTGTTTGATGATAACAAACGTGTGTGAACATTCTAATGTGTGTGTTAAGTGTTTTCAGGAGTGGCACGCTTGTAAATATTCAAAGGGATGACTAAGTCAATTGATGGAGGAATTGCTATTCATATAGCAAATTGGAAGATGGAGAAATTGCTATTCATATAGCAACTTGGACTTGGTCAAAGAGATGGTGACTATAGCTACAAATATTGGACCAAGTCAAATTGGAGAGGATCTTATTCAAATCAATTTAAGATTGATTCATATCCCCATTGCCATTCAAATCCTATTCCAACATGGAGAGATATGGAGTATCTCTTTCAAATCTCATTTGATTGATTCATTAATCAATTAGAGTTCCAATCAAATCTCTATCAAATCTCCTATCCTATTTGCATCCAAATCCTAATCCAATTAGTATTGCAATGAGATCAAATTGAATACCTCTAAATCTCCAACTCACGGCCATAGCAAGGGAATATTTCGGCATACCAAAGGAATATTGCGGCCACAACCATAGGAAGGAGATATTGCGGCATACACCAAGAAGGAGTGTCACGCCCCGCTTCCCAAAGCTGGAGGCGAGACGTGAAAAGGTCCGCACGAGAGTGGAGCTGTGAAGCCCCAAACCCAATAAGCGTCAATAAAACATAAGCAGGTCCCTGTAACCACAAACGGAACAATAATAATAGCACAAGGAGAGACAGAAATAAAATCTCAAATCTCAGAATTTGTCCAACATTAAAATTAAGTTCAACATCCAGAAAAGCCACAAGGCTAAAAGAAAGAGTCTAAAGGCCCAGAACAAGGCCAACAAGGACAAACATAAACAGAGTATAGGTGCTGCGCACCGACAACTACATCAGTCTAAAACAAAAAGGGGAAAGCTCAACGAAGACACTAGGACTGGTCCCCAGTGACCACGTACTCCTCGCCAAACCCAGGCTCGGGCTCGACGTCTGCAAACACCTTGTCCTCAACAACGAACTCAGGCTCAGGATCTAACATGTGTCACCCAAAAGAGTAAAGGGGCACATGTCAGCAAGTCTAAAGACTTGGGCAAGGAAACTGAAAAGGAAGGCAAACTAACAACCTAGCAGTTATAGTATGCATGACATGGCAGTTATGGTATGAGAGCACAAGTAAGACGTGGTGAAACAATAAGTGCAAGAGAACAATTATCAGGGCATGCCAAGAGTAGACAAGCTACTAACAATCTCAATCCTTTCACTAGTCACGTTTCACGTTGTTTGTAGATGTTTACGCCTTACAGCTGAATTATTGGACATTCACATTGATTGGCCGCTTAACACTACCCCAGAACCCAGAGTTTACGCCTTACAACTGAAGTTGCTGATCGGGCAGACTCCCAGTTGAATGGCCGCTTAACTCTTACCCCAAAACCCACGTGTAAACGAGCCAGGGTCCCTATACACGAGCTCAGTAAATGAGCCAGGGTTGCCCCGCACAAGAGCTCATTTCCTGGTTCACAAACCAGAAGCGTATTTCATTTGGCATAGGGGTGCACCTAGCCTTTATCATTTCACAAGGTGTAGCAGAGCTACGCAATCACGGAAACATTTAAAGAATGCAATGACATGACAATTAATTCGCGTACCGTTAATTGAAATGAAACATGGCATGGTAGTTGTGCAACATGATAAATGTCGGATCTAGCTTCATTGTCAAGCTAGTTCCTGAAATTGCGCCTAGGCGAGTATCATTTCGTCGCCTAGTCTCTTTTACGCCTACAACAAGCAAATGGCCTAAGACATGGCCTAAAACCCTAAGTGGCAAGTTTCACTTGCCTAGCACCGAGAATGACGATCACAAAGGGTCGTCTTGCAAGCGCTAATTTACGGGAAAAGTTGCTGTTAAGGAGAAACAATCATCAACCAACATCCATTTTTATTAGGGTTTCACAAAAACACAAATGGGTTAAGAGAACATTAAGAGATCGATTTATTACCGAATCGTTAGCGGAAGAACGATACCGAGCAAGCACGGCGACGGAAGAAACGATCCGGGGAACCTACGGTTCAGATCTGGAAATGGGGAGAAAATCTGGAGAAATGGGGTTTTGGGGATTTTTGGGGGTTTTTCCGGCGACCTAGAGGTGGTGACCAGCCAAAATGGAGAGGGGGAAGGGCTCTTGATGAAGGAGGAAGGCTAGGGTTAGATGGATGATGATTTGGGGAAGAAGGAGGCTCAAGAGAAATGAAAGAAGAAAAGAAAATGTTTGGGGGGTTTAAATAGGAAGAGCTGGTGGCTGCCCAGAAATTAGGGTTTCGACACTGTTTAGTCGGTCAAAGAGCAACCACTGACCGACTAGTTTGGGAACTAGTCGGTCGGTTGACCAACGCAGACCGACTAAGTCCAAACAGTAACTCTTATACAAAAATAGGATTTAGATTTAGTCGGTCAAAGAACAACTACTGACCGACTAGTTTTTCATCTAGTCGGTCGATGAACGTTCTTAGACCGACTAAGAATGAATAGTACTTGGTATCAAAATGATCATAGAGCTAGTCGGTTAAAGAACGATTGCTGACCGACTAGTTTGCAACCTAGTCGATCGACAAATGTTCTTAGACCGACTACCGACAAACAGTAACTCCTGAATAATTAACAAAGCCCACTAGTCGGTCCATGAAGGTTTTCCGACCGACTAAATCGTCATCTAGTCGGTCGGTTCCCCTTCTTGTACCGGCTAACGTGCACAGAAAGTTCCGAAATGGAGCGCAAAGCTCCGGGATCAATTCCTAAGACTCCTAGGCTTGATCCAACAATAAGATATGACCGATATGAAGCCCGTCACGAATGACTTACTCCGAAATCGACGATCAACGGAAGAAGCTAGGAAAACACGACGAAACGATCAAAAATGAAAGCTACGGAGAAGAAAACCACACATGAGGAGAAAATCCACCAAAACATATATATATAATATAGATAATATAGTTAATCCAAGTACATGAAAAACCAGTCGTTACATCCTCCCCAACTTAAGAAAAATTCTGTCCTCTGAATTTCCCAACACTCACGTGTCCGGAAACAAAAGTGGGTAGCACTCTCGCATCTCATCCTCATTCTCCCAAGTAGACTCTTCTGGCGAGCCGTGTCGCCACATCACCCTCACAAGATTGACAATCTTGTTCCGAAGTGACTTCTGACGCCTGTCCAGAATCCGCACTGGCTGCTGGTCATACGTCATATCAGGGCGAACGGTAATCTCCAAGAAATCCATGGCATGAGACGAATCGCTAATGTATCGACGAAGCTGCGACACATGGAAAACATTGTGAACGGGATCCAAAGATGGTGGCAGGGCCAAGCGGTAAGCCACCTCGCCAACCCTCTCCAGAATGTCAAACGGTCCAATGTATCGCGGGCTCAACTTCCCTCGCTTCCCAAAGCGAATCACACCACGATTCAGGGAAATCCTCAAGAACACATGGTCACCCGGCTGAAACTCCAAAGGACGGCGTTTAGCATCCGCCCAATGCTTAAAACGGTCCTGAGCAATCCTCAACCTCTCCCGAATGTTCCTGACAATATCCACGGCCTCCACAATCATCTCAGGTCCCAACATCTCCCGATCACCAACGTCATCCCAACTCAATGGCGATCGACATTTCCTCCCATAAATCGCGACGAAAGGTGTCATGCCAATACTCGCCTGGAAGCTGTTGTTGTAAGAGAACTCTACTAGATGTAGATGGTCCTCCTACGAACCCTTGAAATCCAACATGCACTCCCTCAGCATGTCCTCCAAGATCTGAATTGTCCTCTCGGACTGGCCATCCGTCTATGGATGGTACGCTGTGTTGAAACTCAGACGTGTACCCAAACTCTTCTGCAAACTTTGCCAGAACTGAGATGTGAACCTCGTGTCTCTGTCCGACACGATACTCACGGGGACTCCGTGAAGTCGTACGACCTCCTGCATGATTCACGTTACATCACTATCTAAACTAGGAAAAGGAAATAGATACTGAGCATAAAAGAATTTACCTCCATGTATCTCCTTGCTAGCGCATCAGTGGACTGTCCTACTCGGAACGGAATAAAGTGCGCAGATTTGGTCAATAGATCTACGATCACCCAAATCGTGTCATTCTGCTTCGGACTCCGAGGTAGTCCAGTCACGAAATCCATAGTGATGTGTTGCCACTTCCACTCTGGAATCGGAAGCGGTTGTAGCAACCCTACCGTACGCTGATGCTCCGCCTTTACCTGCTGGCAAACCAAGCACTTGGCTACACTCCGAGCCATGCTCCTCTTCATACCATGCCACCAAAAATTCAGACGAAGATCCTTGTACATCTTGGTCCCACCAGGATGCATAGAATACGACGAATTGTGTGCCTCAACCAACAACTCCTCTCTAATATCCCCAGCTGGCACACACAACCTAGCTCCAAACCGCATCGAGCCATCCTCATGAATCAAAAAGTCAGTCCGCAGACCGGCTTCCACCTGCTCCCGAATCTTCACCAGCTTCGGATCCTCAGCCTGGCCAGTCTTGATCCGATCCACGATCGTCGACTGAATCTGCATACTCATCAACGAAGAAGCCTTCCCAGGAAGAACAATCTCAACTCCCGATTCGCAAAAATCCTGCTGCAATCTCCACTGCGAAGTCAAAATCATCACCGCTGGAAGCCTACTCAGCGCATCAGGAACCACATTCACCTTGCCAGGGTGATACTGCAAATCAATCTCATAATCCGCCATGAGCTCCAACCATCGACGCTGTCGCATGTTGAGCTCATTCTGAGTAAAAATATACTTCAAGCTTTTGTGATCGGTGAAGATCTTCACTTTCTCACTCAGCAAGAAGTGCCTCCAAATCTTGAGCGCAAACACAACAGCAGCCAACTCCAAGTCATGCGTCGGGTAATTCTTCTCATGAGTCTTGAGCTAACGCGAAGCATATGCCACAACATGCCTGTGCTGATGCAACACACAACTGAGACCCTTGCCAGAAGCATCGCAAAAGATCTCAAATCCATCGCTGCGATCAGGCACAACAAGAATAGGGGCAGTCGTCAATCTCTCCCTCAGAACACTAAAGGCATTCTCACAATCACCCGACCAATCAAAAGGCACATCCTTCCGCGTCAATCTGGTCATCGTCTCAGCAATACGGGAAAAGTCCTTAATGAAGCGCCGATAATAACCAGCAAGTCCAAGGAAACTCCGGATCTCAGGTTCTGACCGCGGAATAGGCCACTCTCTGATGGCCCTGATCTTCTCGGGATCCACTGAAATACCATCTCCAGTCACCACATGCCCGAGAAAAGCAACTCTTTCCAGCCAAAACTCGCACTTCGAAAACTTAGCATACAACCGATGCCTCCTCAAAATCTCCAACGCCGTCCTCAAGTGCGAGGCATGCTCTTCCTCCGACTTAGAATAGATCAGAATGTCGTCAATAAAGATAACGAAAAACTTATCCAAAAAGTCGTAGAAGATTAGATTCATCAGATTCATGAAAACTGCGGGTGCATTGGTCACACCGAAAGGCATAACCACAAACTCGTAGTGTCCATACTTCGTCCTGAAAGCTGTCTTCGGAGCATCATCCTTCTTCACCTTCAACTGATGATAACCACTCCTCAGATCCAACTTAGAAAACACCCTTGAACCTTTAAGCTGATCAAAAATATCATCTATACGAGGCAACGGGTATTTATTCTTGATGGTTACCGCATTCAACTCCCGATAGTCCACACACATGTGACATGAACCATCCTTCTTCTTCACCAGCAGCACCGGTGCTCCCTACGGAGACACACTAGGATTGATATAACCCTTCTGCAAAAGCTTATCCAACTGCTTCCGCAACTCCTCCAACTCAGCGGGTGCCATACGATATGGCACCTTCGAAATCGGCTGTGCTCCCGGAACAAGATCAATAGAAAATCCCAGAGCTCGATCGGGTGGCAGTCCCGACATCTCCTCAGGGAAGACGTCATCAAAGTCCCGCACAACCGCCGGCCTCTCCAGCTCCATCTGCATAGCCACAATCTCCACCGGCCTGGCCCGAAATCTGACAGGACCAAGCGAACTGCTACCTTGGCTGAACTCAAATACTGGATGTCCGGGAATCTCGAACACCACCTTCTTCCTCCGACAGTCGATCGTAGCATAGAAGCTTGCAAGCCAATCCATCCCAAGGACCGCATCATAGTTGATGATGTTGTGGACAATGAAATCAGCGTAAAGCTCATGTCCACAAACCACCAACGAGGAAGAATTGCAACCAAGATGCACCGAGACCACGCCATTTCCCGTGACGATATTCCAACTCTTGGAAAGAGGGGACGTCGACAAGGAATGCTTCTCCACGAAGCTCCGAGAAATAATGCACATCGATGCACCTGAGTCAAAGAGAACTCGTGCAGGAAATGTGCACACCAAAATCACACCTAATAAGCAAGTTAACTATCAAGCCCTAGCCAAGCAAACAATCATGGTCAAGCAAACAACATAATCTAACAAACAAAGCCAAATAAGAAAGGAACAGCTAGAATGAGTATTACATGCGATAACCTCATCCACAGCCCCGTTCTCCACAGCGATCATCAGAAAAGCCTGCCTCCTCGGTAGAAAAGCCTGCTGGAAAGCCTGCCTATGTGGAACAAGAGCTGCTCCACGTCCAGCAGGAACATGCGCTCTCTGCTGCAATGGCTGTGCTGCAACAGGTGCCCTCCGCAGCTGATTCGCATGCCGACAATCCTTCGTGACATGAGAAGCATCACCACAAACCAAACATTGGCCCAGAAACTTCCTACATTGATCCTTGATGTGGCCAGGCTTGCCGCAGAAATGGCAAGTCTTCTGAATAGGCCATCCTGGCCTCTTGAACTGCACTGGCTGATTAGGCTTGAAACCAGGCCTAACCAACGCCCTGGCCTGCTCCATAGGCCTCTTCCCAGCACCAGAAACATGTCCCCTCCTCTGACTCAGGTTCAGCTCCTGCCTCCTCGCAGCGACCAGAACCTTCTGATAAGAGTCCAAATCAGAGGAAGACACAAAACTCTGAAGCTCCAAAGCAAGTCCCTGCAGGAACCTCTAAGCCCTCTCATCAGCATCCTGCACCATCTTCGGCGCGAACCGACTCAGCCTATTGAACTCTTGGTGGTACAGGTCCACCGTCAAGCTCCCTTGCTTCAGATCAATAAAACACTGCAGCATCTCCTTCTTAGCAGCCTTCGGAAAGAACTCCTCATCAAACCTGGACTTGAAGATAGCCCAAGCTATCGGCTCCACCAACATCTTCTCTTCCGCATCCCACCATTTCCGAGCGTTATCCTTGAGTTGCCTCTTCGCCAAATCAACCCATCCAGCCGGGGTGATCTTGGCCATCTTCAAGTTATCCTCAACGTTCCGAATCCACTCATCGGCAGCGAGAGGACCCTCAGACCCATCAAAATATGCGGGACCCAGCTCCCGAAATTGCTTCGCTCCCGGCTCGGAGCGAGGGGCATCCTGGATTGCCCGAGCACCCCGAACAACTGGAGCATTCTGGACTTGCAGGAGCACGTCCTACTGCACCTGCATCATCTGAAGCACCATCCGCATCATCTCCCCATTGGTGGGCTCCCGCTCAGGCTCCTCATCGTGAGGGGGCGCACCGCTACCTCCACCACGGGTAAATCACCTTCCTGCCATCTAATGACACAGAAAATGAAACCGATTAGACTCATAGCTAATGACTCGGATGTCGAACTTAGTTTACTGGACATTCTAATATTATTATCGCTATTCCGATCATCGCAGTTACAGAAGAGGGACCTGCATGGGCCACCAACAAAACCTGTCACGACCCGCTTCCCAAAGCTGGAGCCGAGACGTGAAAAGGTCCGCACGAGAGTGGAGCTGTGAAGCCCCAAACCCGATAAGCGTCAATAAAACATAAGCAAGTCCCTGTAACCACAAACGGAACAACAATAATAGCACAAGGAGAGACAGAAATAAAATCTCAAATCTCAGAATTTGT
This sequence comes from Scilla litardierei, assembly GCA_030789695.1. Lineage (NCBI taxonomy): Eukaryota > Viridiplantae > Streptophyta > Magnoliopsida > Asparagales > Asparagaceae > Scilla > Scilla litardierei. Next base: position 532,255,095 of record CM061142.1, read on the forward strand.
CCAACATTAAAATTAAGTTCAACATCCAGAAAAGCCACAAGGCTAAAAGAAAGAGTCTAAAGGCCCAGAACAAGGCCAACAAGGACAAACATAAACAGAGTATAGGTGATGTGCACCGACAACTACAGCAGTCTAAAACAAAAAGGGGAAAGCTCAACGAAGACACTAGGACTGGTCCCCAGTGTCCATGTACTCCTCGCCAAACCCAGGCTCGGGCTCGGCGTCTGCAAACACCTCGTCCTCAACAACGAACTCAGGCTCAGGATCTAACATGTGTCACCCAAAAGAGTAAAGGGGCACATGTCAGCAAGTCTAAAAGACTTGGGCAAGGAAACTGAAAAGGAAGACAAACTAACAACCTAGCAGTTATAGTATGAATGACATGTCAGTTATGGTATGAGTGCACAAGTAAGACGTGGTGAAACAATAAGTGCTAGAGAACAATTATCAGGGCATGCCAAGAGTAGCCAAGCTACTAACAATCTCAATCCTTTCACTAGTCACGTTTCACGTTGTTTGTAGATGTTTACGCCTTACAGCTGAATTATTGGACATTCACACTGATTGGCCGCTTAACACTACCCAGAACCCAGAGTTTACGCCTTACAACTGAAGTTGCTGATCGGGCAGACTCCCAGTTGAATGGCCGCTTAACTCTTACCCCAAAACCCACGTGTAAACGAGCCAGGGTCACTGTACACGAGCTCAGTAAATGAGCCAGGGTTGCCCCGCACAAGAGCTCATTTCCTGGTTCACAAAACAGAAGCGTATTTCATTTGGCATAGGGGTGCACCTAGCCTTAATCATTTCACAAGGTGTAGCGGAGCTACGCAATCACGGAAACATTTAAAGAATGCAATGACATGACAATTAATTCACGTACCGTTAATTGAAATGAAACATGGCATGGTAGTTGTGCAACATGATAAATGTCGGATCTAGCTTCGTTGTCAAGCTAGTTCCTAAAATTGCGCCTAGGCGAGTATCATTTCGTCGCCTAGTCTCTTTTACGCCTACAACAAGCAAATGGCCTAAGACATGGCCTAAAACCCTAAGTGGGAAGTTTCACTTGCCTAGCACCGAGGATGACGATCACGAAGGGTCGTCTCGCAAGCGCTAATCTACGGGGATAGTCGCTGTTAAGGAGAAACAATCATCAACCAACATCCATTTTTATTAGGTTTTCACAAAAACACAAATGGGTTAAGAGAACATTAAGAGATCGATTTATTACCGAATCGTTAGTGGAAGAACGATTTCGAGCAAGCACGACGACGGAAGAAACGATCCCGGGAACCTACGGTTCAGATCTGGAAATGGGGAGAAAATCTGGAGAAATGGGGTTTTGGGGAGTTTTGGGGGTTTTTCCGGCAAACTAGAGGTGGTGGCCGGCCAAAATGGAGAGGGGGAAGGGCTCTTGGTGAAGGAGGAAGGCTAGGGTTAGAAGGATGATGATTTGGGAAAGAAGGAGGCTCAGGAGAAATGAAAGAAGAAAAGAAAATGTTTGGGGGGTTTAAATAGGAAGAGCTGGCGGCTGCCCAGAAATTAGGGTTTCGACACTGATTAGTCGGTCAAAGAGCAACCACTGACCGACTAGTTTGGGAACTAGTCGGTCGGTTGACCAACGCAGACCGACTAAGTCCAAACAGTAACTCCTGTACACAAATAGGATTTAGATTTAGTCGGTCAAAGAACAACTACTGACCGACTAGTTTCTCATCTAGTCGGTCGATGAACGTTCTTAGACCGACTAAGAATGAATAGTACTTGGTATCAAAATGATCATAGAGCTAGTCGGTTAAAGAACGATTGCTGACCGACTAGTTTGCAACCTAGTCGGTCGACAAATGTTCTTAGACCGACTAACGACAAACAATAACTCCTGAATAATTAACAAAGCCCACTAGTCGGTCCATGAAGGTTTTTCGACCGACTAAATCATCATCTAGTCGGTCAGTTCCCCTTCTTGTACCGGCTAACGTGCACAAAAAGTTCCGAAATGGAGCGCGAAGCTCCGGGATCGATTCCTAAGACTCCTAGGCTTGATCCAACAATAAGATATGACCGATATGAAGCCCGTCACGAATGACTTACTCTGAAATCGACGATCAACGGAAGAAGCTAGGAAAACACGACGAACCGATCGAAAATGAAAGCTACGGAGACGAAAACCACACATGAGGAGAAAATCCACCAAAACATATATATATAATATAGATAATATAGTAAATCCAAGTACATGAAAAACCAGTCGTTACAAGGAGGATGAGATAGTTCGGCCAAAGCCCTAACCTAGCATCCTTTGCCTAAAGCCTCATAATCCTAAACACATCCTAGCCGCAACTATCAATGAGCCCAACTCCATTGCCTCAACCTCAAGCTTCAACTCCTCCTATAGCCGCAATATACCGAAGGGCATAATATCTCCAAGTTGCGCAAGCTATCAATTCTCATCATCTTCCTATTGCCGCATTACAATCAACCTTCCAATATCCCATTGCCGCAAGCTTCTACCAAGGCCAAAGTGCATCCCAAGCTATCATCTTCTCCAAGCTTCAAAGCCGCAAGATCGCCACATCAACAAGCCAAGCTTGACCATATCCCTTGCGCACGTTGAAGTCCAAAGAAGCCAATCTCCAACACCCTTGCACAAGTTGCAAACCAAGCAAGCAATCCCCTCATCTCCATTAGCATCTTCACAAAGCTTCATCAAGGGGGAGTTCTCAAGAGCCGCGAGTTGAAGATCCAAGACCCCTGCCCGCAAGTTGCAGCACCCAAGCAGCAAAGGGGAAGAGCTATGCGCGCACTGCTGCACCCAGGCCGCGCATCGCAGCAGCAGCCTCATGCACTGTCCACGCACTACAGCAGCAGCCTCATGCACTGTCCATGCACTGCAGCCACACCAAGGGATTCTTCCATCCACATTGCCTAGAGCAGCAAGGAGATCACATTGTTGCAACTTTCAGAGAGACGCATCGCATCTTGAGTTGCTGAGGAGACAAGACGAGACATCTACATCTTGCCAGACGAGAGCTGGCCCGTGCTGATTGACAGAGACGACTATGCCTACACACTGAGATTCTCTAAACTCTTTTACTATTATTTGTGTGTAGTAGTAATGATCTATGTAGGAGAAAATTTACCGCTTTTATATTCTTTTGGGACTTGTTTAGTCGGGGGACTAGACAAGAGGGTCTTGACAAGCGGGGCTTGTCAAGATAGAGCATTTACTAGGTTGATAGTGTTTTGCACTCGGGGAGTGTGGTACGTACTAGGTGGATAGCCGAGGGCTCGAGACTCATTGTAGTAGTACATAAGAAACATATTAATCCTAGTATTTGCTTGGGGCTGGAGTAGGTCGTGGGACGACCGAACCATGGTATTCTGTCCGTACTCTGTGATTGCATACTTTTTGCACTGCATGTGATTATAAACTGCGTGTGATTTTTCGTGGATTGCACGAGAATTTTTTATTAGCCTATTCACCCCCCTCTAGGCTTAGATCCAGATCCAACATATGTCACATATATGACATGATATACGACATATATGTCATATGTCGTAAATACTACCACCACCCCTCCTCACACACATACCATATGTCATAAATATGACATATATATGACATATATGTCATATATGTTATAAATATGATATATCATCATCATATATCATATGTCACCATCGTCGTAGATTTGTCCCAAATATGACATATATGTTATACACTACAGGAAAAAGGGGCTTTACTGATGACGATTGTCATCAATAAAAGTAAATAACTAGTCAGCTAAACTCTTCACTGACAGCAAAGGCCCGTCAGAAGTTTCGACAGTTGATGTAGGTAAGTATCGTCAGTAAAAGTCGTTAACGGCGTATGTTACCGTTAGGGATAGAACAACTTTTATTGACGGTGCCGTCAGTATACCAAAAACTTTTGCTAACGAAACAGTCAGCACTAATTAAATTTTTATAACATATAAATAAATACCGTGAACAGTTCCGTCTGTGAAGAGGAGAATTGTGCTAACAGATGCGTTAGTAAAATTTAAATTTCAAATAGATTTCACCGACGGAACATCAGCAAAAACCTGAAGTATATCTGACGGCACCGTCAGTGATATTTTAATTATTATTGATGGGCCGTAAGTAATAATTAAACATTTAAAAAATAAATTAATTTCGCTGACAGTACAGTCAGTGAAATTGAAAATTAAAAAATAAAATTTAAAATCCAAATACAGTAATACTATTCAAAAGTAAAAAATTCATTTTTTCAAAAGAAAAGCCAACGAAAGAAAAAATTCAAAAAATTCAAAATTCAAAATACAGTAATAATATTTAAAAGTAAAAATTCAATTTTTACAAAAGAAAACCCTACGAGAAAAATGAGGCTCAGATATATATGCCCATTGTAATCACTTGACAAAAAATGGCTACAAGATGGTTGTCTGCCAATATGTATTTGTTGTTTGTGTCTATGTGTAATATGATGTGTATCTGCTATAAGTGTAGTTTGTGTGTACTGATGTGTGTGTGTGCTGAACGTGTAGTCTGTGTGTATTGATGTGTGTATGCTAAATGTGTAGTCTCTGTGTGTAGTCTGTACGAGTAGTCAATGTGTGTCTATGTCTGTGTTTGTAGTCCCTCTCTCTCTCTCTCTCTCTCTCTCTCTCTCTGTGTGTCTCTCTCTCTCTCTCTCTCTGTGTGTGTGTGTGTGTGTGTGTGTGTGGTCTCTCTCTCTCTCTCTCTCTCTCTCTCTCTCTCTCTCTCTCTCTCTCTCTCTCTCTGTGCGCGCGTGTGCGTGTGCGTGTGCGTGTGTGTAGTCTCTGTGTGTAGTCTCTCTCTCTCTCTCTCTCTCTCTCTCTCTCTCTCTCTGTGTGTGTGTGTGTGTGTGTGTGTGTACAGTTTGTGAATCTGTATCTGTATGTGTTCAGATAGACCAAGTATAGAATACCTTTTTCTGGAAATTTTAAACTGGGAGGGATATAATAATAGTACAGAATGTGTGGGAAACAAGCATGACAGAAAGTTATGAATGCTAAAATAAAATGCAATCAAGAATGGGCAGTTTGTATGTGTAGTCTGTGTAAGTAATCTGTGTTTGCAGGCCCTCCAAACTCACAACGCCAAGTTTGTCAAAAATAAGATGTACACTGTCTAGGCAGATCAACATCATCATCACCTCCACACACACACACACACACACACACACACACACACACACACACACACACATGACTACCACAAACACAGTCACAGTCACACACACTGCCTATAGATACAGACTACCCACACTCACATAGACCACACACACACGGTACACAAACACATCACATACACATCAGACTACAACAGTTACAGTCACAGTCACACACACTAACTAGACATACAGATTGCCCACACCCACACAGCACACACACATCAGACTACCACAGACACAGACACAGAAACACACACTGACTACACATACAGACTACCCACACCCCACAGACCACACTTACAGACAACACAAAATCCTAACAAGATGTGCAATTAATTTGTAGTCTACAATGTGAAGAGGAGAAGAAATTCATCATCAAACCCTCTACAAGAGAATGGCATCCATGAGAAAAAACTCAATGGCAACAACTAGAAGCAAAGGGTGGTTGGCTCATAAACCCATATGACAAGATGACAACACTTCTTCTCATACATTCAGTTCATAGCTCCTACCATACACAACTATATTTATTGCTGATACCACAAACACTTAGCAAGATTAGAAACAAATTTGAGAAACATCATATGCCCAGATGCATAAAGGGAAGGGCACTAATGAATATCCCACAAACACTCACAAGGATCACAATATCATGCTTTTAATGATCCAACTAGCTCCCCACACAACTCAACAATTTTTGGATAGCCAAGCTTGCAGTTTTCCAACAACCAACCACTAGCATTGCTCATATACACAAAAATGTGAACATGAAACAATAAATATTAAATAGAAACACCATCAATTTGCATGATTAATCACACTGCATTGCATTGCAGATTGAGAAAAAAAAAATTTTAACATATAAACCAAACACATACAGACTACACAAACACAGCACACAACACACAGACACAGACAACTCACACTCATACACTGATTTGGCGCATGCGCGCGCGCGCACACATACAAGAATGAGGCTTAGATCTGCACATTGTAATCACTTGACCAAGAATAGCTGCAAGATGGTTGTCTACATAATTACAGATCATCCTATCATGCCTAGCTATTTTTCTCAAAAATAAGTTGTACGCTGCCATAGACCACACACACACACACACACACACACACAGAGAGAGAGAGAGAGAGAGAGAGAGAGAGAGACATAGAGAGAGAGAGAGAGACGACACACATGCATTAATTATTGGCAGATCATCATCATCGTCGCCTCGACAGACACACCAACACACTGACATGTCACCCAGATACACACACACACACACACACACACACACACACACACACACACACACACACAGACTTGGCACAGACACACACTGGCTTGGCGCACACACACACACACACACACACACACACACACACACACACACACACACACACACAAACTGACACACAACACAAAGACACATATATATACAAACTCACTACACATTCACACACACACACACACACACACACACACACACACAAATTTGTTCCCCTTACATTTTGTCCTGGGATTTTTATAAAAATTTCTAAAGGTTTTTTGTGTTAGAGTTCGTTTTAAGACAGATGATGTGAGAGCTTAAGGTTTTAATTCTATTTAGTCTTCCTTATTAGAAATTTACAAGGGATAGATAATTATAAAAAGGGGAGAAATTTGTAGAGATCATTAGTTCATATCTTAAACCAAATCTTAATATTTATAAGTGACACACATAGAATTACTTCCCAAAATAATTTCATCTAATTGTGAGAAACCTAATCTAATATGAAGTTAGCTTTGATATTCTAGTGGTAAAAAGATATTAAAAATATGATTTGTGAGTCTCGCTAAAAGAAAAATGACAATGTAAACTCATTTAGAAAACTTAACTTCTTATTTCTCTTAACTTCTCTGTCATTATCTTTATTATATAATGGGTTCGTATGAGTCAGTAAAAAAATCCATTGCCTTCTTCAAGATTTATAACCAATTTTAGTCATATCAACACAATTTTTCGACCAACTGGGATTTATAGCTTGTGATATGAATTTAGATTTTTCTAAATAAATTTGAATTTTCATCTTACTTAAATAATTCTTTTATTTTCAACGAAATCATGATCACTTGTTCCTTATTGTTTTGCTTCTAGGATTTTAAATTTAACTTAATGGTGGATAATATCTCTTACAATTTGATAAAATTACTTTGAAAATTAATTTATGGGTATTGCAAATTATACAGCTTAAAGGTCAGCAATTTATAAATGTCCTATTATGTCTCTAAAAATTTCAGAATCTTCTATTGCGAATGATGTTATGCTTCACGATTCTCTAACTACATATATCCTGATTATGTTTACTCATCGAAAACTAAGGATGCCACATTGCTAATTCCTCTAAAAATACAGATCACACATCCCACATAATTCTTCATATGAAAAAAAATCATTTAAGACAATTCATTCTAACTACAGACTACACACACCATCCCTACCCTCCCCCACAGACCGCATATACAGACTACACAGACACACTGACTACACATATAGACACACCGACTTGGCACAATGACACACACACACACACACACACCTGCACACACACACAGCCACACAGTATCATCTCATGCATGGTTTTTTAGTATTTTTGCTTGCCAGACCATTTCGTGCCCTTTCCCTTAGGGGCATCCAAAATCGAAGTGGAATGCACTGGTCGGGTATAGACACTTACGACGCCAACGCCCAACCATCAACAGCCAGACTTTTGGATCCTTCATGGTCAACTCTTGTCGTTCCAGCTGAAGTACTATGCAATCTCTAAATCACAGTGGAATGCCTTGTAATGCAAATCATGCATGCATCATCAACCATATCATAGTATGAGGGGTCAAAAAGAGAGAAAAAGAACATATTCATGTCCAAATACAATAGCTCTACCACTACTCCTTTAGATTTCATTACAGGCGCTTAATTTAACATCAAAACACCATTCATTGGAATGACTTCATAAAGGGACATTCTTTGCACAAGCCGTATATGATGGTGATTGTTTGCATGAGGAAGACGAGAAGAACATGCTAACACGACATCACCATCTAAGGCTAGGGCAAAGAAAGGCCGTACAAAGAGTCATGCCAACTAATGTCGTTTTGAGGAAAAATTGTGCGCCTGCAACCTGTCGAAAGGCCAAGTGGTAAAGCTGTTCTATTTGGCCATGAGTATGCTCTTTTTCTCTCTTTTTGATCCCTCTTTCTATGATATGATTGACGACACATGCATGATTTGCATTGTAGGGCATTCCATTGCGATTTAGAGATTGTGTAGTACTTTGGCCGGAACGACAAAAGGTGACCTTGAGGGATCCAAAAGTCCGGCTATTGACGGTTGGGCTTTGGTTCCATAAGTGTCCATACCCGACAAATGCATTCCACTTCAAGTTGCGGTGCCCCCAAGGGAAAGGGCACGAAATGGTCTGGTGAGCGAAGATACTCAAAAACCATGTATGAGTAGATGATACTATGTGGCAGTGTGTGTGTGTGTGTGTGTGTGTGTGTGTGTGTGTGTGTGTGTGTGTGTGTGCCAAGTCAGACACACAGACACAGTCACCGACACACTGACTTGTGACACACACAGAGATCCACACACACACAATGAGGCTCAGATCTGCACATTGTAATCGCTAGAGATAGAATGGCTGCATGATGGTTGTCTGCACAATTGCAGACCATCCAATCACACCTCGCCATTTTTATCAAAAATTAGCTGTACACTGACACAGACTACACCCGCAGACTACACCTACAGACTACACACAGGTAGTAATTATTGGCAGATGATTATCCTCATCGCCTTGCCAGACACACACCCACACATTGACTCGATACACAGACCCACTGAATGACACAGAAACACTGACTTGGCACACACATTGACATAAATATGCACATTGTAATCACTAGACAAAGAATGTCTGCAAGATGGTTGCCTGCATTATTACATACCATCCTATCATGCCTAGCCATTTTTCTCAAAAATAAGTTATACGCTACCACAGACTACACACACACACTCTCTCTCTCTCTCTCTCTCTCTCTCTCTCTCTCTCTCTCTCTCTCTCTCTCTCTCTCTCTCTCTCTCTCTCTCTCTCTACACACGCATTAATTATTGGCAGATCATCATCATCATCGACTTGATAAACACACACACCCACACACTGACATTGCACATAGGTATACACACACTGACTTGGCACAGACACACACAAACTGACACACTGACACACACACACCCACCCATCCACCCACCCTGACAAATAAAGAAAAAACATAGACTTATGCACTATTTGAATTTTAAAATCCTAGAAAAATCTTTCTAATGTAAAAATACTACAGTTCATGCATGGATGCACAAAAAAGAAATTTTTCTACATTTATACCATGCACAAAAAAGAAATTTTAATAAGTCTACGGTAAGATGTAAAATAAATATAGAAATATATACCTATAAGTTGGTAAGATGGGGAGGCTCATCATTGGCATGGGCATAATCATCATGTGCAGCTACAGCGGGTTGTGTAGATGTTGATGCACCTGCAACAGGTGCAGATGTTGATTCACCCGATGTAGCTGACGATGCACCGGTGGTTGTGCCATACATACGATTAAACAATTAATATATTAATTAAGCTAAAATTAATAAACAAGTAAAATATAACTAGAACTGATAATAGATGAGTGAAACATATATTGAATAACTAAGAAGTTATATAACGTCGGTGTATATGGACGAAACGACAACTCCACATCTCGGACCAATTTGGCTGAGTATGTCACGGTCACTTTTCGATTGTACGTTTTCGTGCGTGTACTTTCCTTTCGTACGCATATTTTTAGTTGCCTCTTCTTGTATCCCAAACGTGCGATGTGATATGTCGTTGTGACCCTCTGAAAGAGTACTTATGTGTGGAATTTTTCGTGAACGTCATTTCATGGCTCATTCTTCCACAAAACAACTTTGTATGAAGGGGTGTCGTAACTTTTACCTTCGACGTTTGATCTTTTTATTTTTAGTTCCGTTTTCTGTTACCATAGCCCGTGACCGACCATCTTAGTCTCGACCCTCCCGTCAACACGGTCGTCCCGATATATTTCTTGTATTTATCGGACATCGTTAGATGCTCCTTTCACCCTAATCACTTTCGGCTCATCATTAACCCAAGCTTATCCCTAATTCAAATCTTAATCAAATCTAATTAAATCAATAAGTTTTTCATACGTATCCCATGTGATTTCACATAGCTATTCACCACCCTATATTAAACTAATCTGTCCCCCTCCCTCTCACATTTTCTCTCTCCAATTAACCCAAGTGCACCCCACTTTTAAACCCATATAGCAATATTTCATGTTGAAAACACAACCAGCCCTATGGTTTGCCATTCACGCACGGCCGCCAACCCAACACAAAAACCCACGGCCTTCATCTCTGACCATCCCTCCGGCCACCTTGCTCCTCTGGCAACCACCCTCGACAACCACTTCCACTTCCTCCTCCTCCTAGAGGCCGAAACACCCCCATCCTCCCACAAAACTGTCTTTCTCCCCTCTCTAAAACACCCACGGCCGGCCATCTCAGGCCGCTGCCGGCCACCCCCTGCCGCTGGCCAACACCCCGAGGCACCCCCTACTCCGGCCACCCTCCTCCACGGCAACAACTCTCTCTTCTCCTCCTAAAACCCCCACACAAATCCTCTCCTAATACAAAAAAAACTGTATTTTGTTTTTCCTACCTCAAAACCCACGGCCAGCAGCTTTACTGCCGCCGCCGGCCACCTCCTACCGCCGGTAACCGCCCAGATCCGACCCCCCCTCAGGCCGACTGTAGGATCCCATCATGCGATGATAGAGGATCGAAAGAGAGGAGACTTACGTTAGTGTTTGCTTCGCTATAGTCTCTGAACTTCGCCCTTGGATTCGCCACAACAGTCGGTACTTTGTCACAGAGGATCAAAGCAGTGTTTCACCGTCTAAATCTCTACTTGGAAGAAGAACTTAACGGAAGGGAGAAGAGGAAAATAAGTTGCCTTATGCAAACTTATGGCATGAAAGATTAGCCTTGAAAGCCATACCCTTGGGTCCTATTTATAGGCCTTGGGGGCAGTTATTGTAGGAAATAACTACATAAAAGCTTATTAGCCTATATTAGCACTATTCCTTATACTCTTCCTTATGCACTTATCAAGTGACTTTTTCCACTTATCGAGTGGTCCTTTTCACACATGAAAAGGTTCCCTTCGCACTTGCTTTCATGCACGCGACATCTGAGGTCCATAGACCCTCATACATCCCCTCATGGGTGTATATATGTCGTCCATATCCAACATCTCCCACTCACACTTGAGGGGATTGTAAGGAAACATCTTTTTATTTAGTTCTTCTGTTTATCATACTGAGAAATAGACCGTGTGACCGTCATGCGCATAGAGTCCGCTGTTGTGCACTTGTTAGAGATACACAACACTCCTTGGGGTGCAAAGTTGAGTAGATCAACGCATGCTTTACCCAAGATTATTTCTTCACATTTCTTATACTTTATATTCAACAATTGAATCCCATCTGGATTACAATTGGCTGGCCAGCTTTGAATCTCTAAAGTCCAAATGTGAATATGAAATTAATCTTCCTCTTCTTGAGATCCTTTCGATCTTGACTTGACTCGCTTTTCTAACATGCCCCGCCGGACCGAATTGACCATAGTCCATAAGCAACATGCTAAGACAGCGATCACCCCGTCAAATCTAAAGGAACCAATTAGAGTCCATAAGGGTAAGAAGTTTAAGACCCATGTGGTCTTTGGGTCTCACATAATAGTAAACACAATTACTATTCTAACCCAATGGTCAAATGCATACGTGGTATGAATACGTATTACAACATCAATCCTTTCCCAGGGAGCATATGTCTTAATGATGTTTTAAGGATGATGATCAGACACCACAATGTCTGACTTTGAGTCCCTTTTACTACTCATTAATTTCATGGACCCACATCCCGCATAAGACAGATAAGATTTCGAAATCCTCTTAGATCTTTTATAAGCATCCATATGATGCAGATCTTTCATACGACCATTTTGTTTAAGTCATGACTCTAAATCATCCATCTGATGATTTTGACTTTAAACAGGTCTCATCTTTATCTTATCCGTCTGATAGAATAAAGGTGGTTGCTCATGTGAGAGAGCCAACCTCAATCTGTTCGACATACTAGAAAATATAGCTGAGATTAAAAGAAATGTACACAAACATTTTCAAGTAACTCATATGCAATGTCGAAAAGAACTTATTCTTTTATTAAATTTGATCTTTCATAGACATGGTAATATACATTGATACAACTCAGCTCTTACGCAATCCTTGAGATGATAAGTGTTTGTAAAACACATCTCTGGGGATCGCCTTCGTAAGCGGATCCGCTATCATCTCATGCGTAGATATGTACCTAATGTCTATCTTCTTGTTCTTATCATAGTCTTTTGCAAATTTGTAGCGGATATCAATGTGTTTGGTCTTACAATGGAATTTTGGATCTTTGACATAGGCTATAGATGCTTGACTGTCACTGTATATTGGTACAACACCTGAGTCACTTGCATCAATTAGCTTGTCTAAGAATCTCCTAAGCCAAACAGCTTCTTAGACCGCCATGCTAAATGCTACAAATTCGGCTTCAATAGTTGAAAGTGCGATGCATGATTGCTTCTTGCTACTCCAGGATATTGCACCAGATCCGAGTAGAAAAATATGTCCTGAGGTCGATCGTCGTTCATCGAGATCACCCGCCCAATCAGCATCAGTGTAGCCTTCGAGCCTCAAGGCATCTCCTTGATAGCATAAAGCATAGTCCGCAGTCCCTTTAAGATACCACATTATCCTCTTAACCGCTTTCCAGTGTGCTTGCCCTGGATTGGATTGGTAACGACTTACCATTCCAACGGTAAAACAGATGTCCGGTCTTGTACACATCATAGTGTACATAAGACTACCAACTGCACTGGAATATGGAACTTTTTCCATAATTTCCTTTTCTTTTTGGTTCTTTGGACATATTTTGAGACATAAATTATCGCATTTGCTTATAGGAGTATCAATGGACTTACAGTCCTGCATATTAAAACGTTCTAGAACCTTCTTTATATAAGTCTCTAGTGAAAAAGAAAGAAGTTTCTTCGAACGATTCCTTGAAATCTTAACTCCAAGGATATATGCGACTTCTCCCATATCTTTCATCTCAAATACTGATGAAAGCCAAGGCTTGATATCCATCAAAAAGCCCTTGTCATTTCCGGTTATTAAAATGTCATCTACATATAGAGACATAATAACATACTTGCTTTTGATCCTCTTGATATATACATAGTTATCTTCATCACGCATGGTAAAACCATTTGATAAGACAACTTCTTGAAATCATATATACCATTGCCTCGAGGATTATTTAAGACCATATATGGACTTACGAAGTTTACAAACCTTATGTTCGTTTCCTTCTTTTACAAACCCTGTTGGTTGTTCCATATAGATCTCCTCGTCCAATTCTCCATTGAGAAAGGCAGTCTTTACATCCATTTGATGTAATTCGAGGTCTAAGCAAGCTACCAAAGCCAGAATCAAGCGAATCGAGGTAAAACGAACAACAGGTGAGAAGGTCTCTTCGTAGTCTATCCCTTCCTGTTGTGTAAAACCTTTCGCGATAAGGCGAGCTTTATATCTTTCTATAGAACCATCAGCCTTATGCTTGATCTTAAGAACCCATTTGTTCCCAATAGCTCTACGTCCTCTGGGTAAGTCAACCAAGTCCCAGACTCGGTTAATTTTCATGGATTCTAATTCCTCCTTCATCGTTTCCATCCATTTGTCTTTTGCAGGGCATGATACGGCCTGTTTGAAAGTAGCAGGCTCGTCATCATCTTGTAGTAAAGTCACAAATGTTTGTGGGAATTCATCCTCAAATCTTAGAGGAGCTAACCTTGTATGACTACTACGTCGCATTTGAGATTCTTCAAGTCCTTGTTGACTCGAAGTTGGATCAATTCTAATATTACTCCCACTTGGAATGTGATTAGAATTGCTCCCACTTGGATCATTATTCATATATGGAATATGATTCGCATCATTCGTATCATCCATTGGTGAAGGTTGAAACGTATTTTCGTCTTCACCAAGAATTCTCCCACTCGAATGAGGTAATCCTTCTTGATCATAAATATCAAATAGAGATAAGTCCTGACTTATCTCGCCCTATCTTGGAAACTCATTTTCCAAGAAAGTAACATCCCTCGACTCAAATTCAATCAGTCCTCCATTGTCTTCCTGACCAATTAAAACATAACCTTTGGAGTTTTCTGCGTATCGTATAACGATACATTTCCTCCCCCTTGGCCCAAGTTTGCCATACTTATGGGAGGAAATATGTGCATAGGATGCACACCCCCAAGGTTTTAAAATGCTTAAGTCAGGAGACCTTTGGTTCCACAACTCGTAAGGAGTGGAGCTAACTGATTTCGAGGGTACGCGGTTCAAGATGAAAGCAGCCGTCAATAATGCATCACCCCAAAAGGTGATTGGAAAGTTAGCTTGCGCCATCATTGAACGGACCATTTCCATCAAAGTCATATTCCTCCTTTCAGCAACACCATTTTGTTGCGGAGTATAAGGCATAGTTATTTGATGAACTATGCCCTTTTCATCACAAAGTTCCTTAAAACTTGCTGATTGATATTCACCGCCTCTATCGGTTCGCAAGACCTTAATCTTGCGATCTAATTGATTTTTCACTAAACTCATATAGTTTTTAAAGCAGGGTAATGCTTCACTTTTGTGGGATATCAAATAGATATGTCCGAATCGGGTGAAGTCATCAATAAAAGTGATGAAGTAGGACTTCCCGCGTCTTGTCTTGACATTCATCGGACCACATATGTCCGAATGGATGAGCTGTAATGGAACCTCGGCCCTTGTGCCGGTTCCAAATGGCTTGCGACAAGATTTCCCTACAAGGCAGTGTTCGCAAGTCGACACTTCGACCTTTGAAACATTGGATAGAAGGCCACGTTTGGCAAGTCTATCCATACGTGTTGGTCCAATGTGACCAAGCCTTGCGTGCCAACAAATTACATCTGACTCATAAATCGAAGAATTTGTAACAATTAAATTTTCATTAAAATTTGAGTAATCGTACATCGTATTCAATACAATGAATCCTTTAAAAACATACCCAGAACCAATTACAGAATTATTACAAGACAAATCCACATTATAATTATGAAAGAACCAACTATAACCAAGACCCATTAAGACGACCACAGATATGATATTCCTTCGAATATCCGGAGCGAAGAGAACATCATGAAGTAAGATAGTGCGGCCGTTGTCCAAGACGAGCTTGCACGTCCCAACGCCTTTCACTTCAACACGTGTGTTGTTTCCTACATATATCCAATTCGTTCCTTGGGGTATCCGGTGATACTCCACGTAGGACCATCTGTCCCTTGCTATGTGGTCGGTGGCACGTGAATCAATTATTCAAAAAGGATTAGATTCTACAAGAAATATTGAACTAGACACACATATGTAACTAGTATTATTACAAGTTACCTTGTCACCTCCATCCACACAGGAACGAGCAAAGTGACCTAACTTGTTGCACTTGAAGCACTTGATCTTCTTCAAGTCTTTCTTCTTGTGCCATTTCTTGTTTCCAACCTTTTGTTTGGGTTTCTTGGTAGACACCGGTTGCTTTTTATACTCATGAGCAAACTTCGAGTGAAGTTTACGTTTCTTTCCCCCGTGTGAGGAACTAGCAACCATGTGCACTTCTGTACTTGGCTTGGCGGCCGCAAGCCGCTCTTCCTCTAACTCGAGGTGCTTAGTAACATCGTTGAAGTTCTTGATGCTCTCATTATGAGTGAGATGCATCTTCATGTTGTCCCATTCGATTGGTAGGAAACGTATGACCGCTTGGATTTGTTGCTCATCAGTGATCATATGACCTGCATTCTTTAACTCTGAAATAAGATTCGCCATGTGTCGCAGATGCATTCCCATGGAATGATCTGGATGTTTTTTGTACGAATCGAATTTTATAGTTAAAGAGCGAAGTTTGGTCACCGAGGTGCCACCAAACTTCTCCTCTAGCTTGGACCATATGTCCATAGCTAGGTCATATTCTCGGAAGATTCGCATTATGTCGTCGGCCATACTTGACAACAACGTAATGCGAGCAATTTTGTTCTTCCGAGACCAAGCATCGAAAGCTTCATTGTCTCTTCTGTGTTGGGCCATAGTGCCCAACTCAGGTTCAATCATTGTGTTCATCAGAGTTTCGAGCACATCTTGCTCCTCTAGAACATATTGTATCTTCATGGACCACAGTTTGTAATTATCGCCATTGAGTTTTTCACCTTTGTTCAACTCAGCAACGATGTTCTTAGTAGCGGAAGACATTTTAGCTTTAAAATGCTGCAAAAGACATTAAAAAAAATTCGATCAAAAACATTGCATAAATCTTACATTTGATAAGTTACTTTCGAAAAACATTGAAGATGTTGGTCTAGAATCGGAAAGGTCATTTCGATCCCAATCACCATCTAGAACAACTTTCAATATTTCCCCATCACTTATCAAACAATAGTACTCTTATAGTACTTGCAGCAGAAAAGCATTTTTGAAAACGTATTTTGAAAACGTATTTTGCAAACGTATTTTGCAGCGGGAGATAGTGGCTTTCCCCGGCCATTGCTGGGGTCGAGCCGTGGCCTTGCCAAGGCCAGATTCCTCCCCCGTACGGATCCAGGCCCTCCCCCCTACTGGGGGCTATGCCTCAGGCAACTGCCGCTGGGACGGTAGGGGCCGGCCATGAAAGTGGCCGGGGCCGAGGCCGCCGGCACCGCATGGCTCCCTGGGCCTGGCCCTGGCTTCGGCCAGGGCTCCCCTGGCCTGGTCCTGGCCTCGGCCAGGGCTGACCTGGCCCTGGCTTCGGCCAGGGCTCCCCTGGCCTCGGCCAGGGCCGACCTGGCCCTGGATTCGGCCAGGGCTCCCCTGGCCTGACCCTGGCCTCGGCCAGGGCTGGCATTGGCCCTGGCCGAGGCCAGGGCGTCTCTGCCCTGGCCTCTGCCAAGGCCGGCCTTGGCCCTGGCCGAGGCCAGGGCGTCTCTGCCCTGGCCTCTGCCAAGGCCGGCCTTGGCCCTGGCAGAGGCGATGGTGACTCTGCCCTAGCCTCGGCCAGGGCCGGCCAGGGTGCCTCGGCCTGGCCGAGGCCCTGGCCGACCGGCCGGCCTCCTTGGAGTCCGGCCGGGCCGGCCGGTAGGCCTCCTTGGAGTCCGGCCGCACACCCCCCCCTATGGGGGGGTGGTCTTGGTTGTCATTGGCTGAATCCAACCCCTTCCCCAATGGGGAGGGGGGTGCATCATGCACCAAAGAGATACGTGTTCATCTTCTCCGATGAGAAGTTTTGAAACCACCATCTTCTCCGATGAGACACCCGTTCATCGAGAAAGTGGTTATGCTTTAATGGCCGTGTGCCAAAAAAAATAACACACCTTCAAGACCGCAAACTTCACGCTCTACATGAAGAGAGTGCCCATTCCCTATTGAATGGAGACTCATCATCCATGAGGAGTGCGAGTTTGGCGAGATGAACGGTCAGTTCTTCCCGTCACGGAGAGTTCCTGCCATATCCGTAATGGCAATAGACCCTAACGTGAAAAGAACAATTTTTGTGTTCCCTTCGTCACGATGGGCTCCTACCATATCCATAATGGTAGGATACTCATTCGTGAAAGAGACAACGTCGCATTCATCGGTGAGACCGGGGCGAACCCGTGTGGCTTTGATACCAATGTAGGATCCCATCATGCGATGATAGAGGATCGAAAGAGAGGAGACTTAAGTTAGCGTATGCTTCGCTATAGTCTCTGAACTTCGCCATTGGATTCGCCACAACAGTCGGTACTTTGTCACAGAGGATCAAAGCATCGTTTCACCGTCTAAATCTCTACTTGGAAGAAGAACTTAACGGAAGGGAGAAGAGGAAAATAAGTTGCCTTATGCAAACTTATGGTAGCCTTGAAAGCCATAGCCTTGGGTCCTATTTATAGGCCTTGGGGGTAGTTATTGTAGGAAATAACTACATATAAGCTTATTAGCCTATATTAGCACAATTCCTTATCCTCTTCCTTATGCACTTATCAAGTGACTTTTTCCACTTATCGAGTGGTCCTTTTCATACATGAAAAGGTTCCCTTCGCACATGCTTTCATGCATGCGACATCTGAGGTCCATAGACCCTCATACATCCCCTCACGGGTGTATATATGTCATCCATATCCAACACCGACAACTCCCCTTGGCCGCAACCCCATGCCAAAACTCCCTACACAGCCGTGTAACACCATCAAATAGCCCGAAACCCCCTCAAAAACTGTCGTTCATCCAACAAAACTGTCTTTTTCCACTCCAAAACCCACAGCCAGCCCTCGTCGTGCCTCCCTGCGGCCTCCAACACCGCTCAGCCCTAGCCACACATCCCTTCAGGCCGTAGAACCCGCTGTTCGCTTCCTCCTGATGCCGTAGCACTCTCCGCCGACGTCCAAACGCCGGCTGTCCGCTACCCAAGCGCGTTGTTCGGTGATCGTACCGCTACACAGCTGATTGTTGTTCGTTGTTCGCTATTCGCTGCCCTTGCTCGCTTCTATTAATTCAACCCCTGACGTTGCTACCTGACGTCAGAGTAGCTCTCGCGTCGTGCTAAGAGTAAACTCTGAACCGTAGGAACCCCCACATCGCATGCTAATCAAGACTAAAAATTGTAACTTTAAGTGCTTTGGTAACTCACTAATCAAGATTTAATAACTGGGACTGTATGCTGGATGGTTTGAGCACATAGGCAGATCTGGACTGTTGAACTAAGGATTTGGACGTCTCTTTCAGGCAAGTGAAACTTGCCAATATTTGTTTAGGCCATGTTTTAGGCCAATTAGTGAAATATCGTAAAAGAGACTAGGCGATGAAATGATAGTCGCCTAGACGCCTTATTTGATCTAGCTTGACAACGAAGCTAGATCCGACACCCTTACTATGCTAACATTTCATGCTGCATGTCATGTTTACTTTCAAATTAACTATACACACTTTTAACTACTTATTGCCATGTTCATGCATCTTGCCATGTTATTCCATGCATCAACTTGCTCTATCATGATTGTGTAGCACACGCTACTTTAAATTGTAAGCTACTGTGAGTAGGATCTTGACTCCTACATCATGTAAATGAGGCTAGGTGCACCCCTATGCCAAGTGAAAAACACTTCCTGGCTCGTGATCCAGAAGATGGGCGCCAGTCCATTTACACGTGAAGGGGTAGGGTTAAACAATCGCTTGAGCATAGAAGGGTGCACGTACATCCACTTCAGCCAAAAGACGAAAACTCTGTGCACGAAGTGATAAGTTAGTGTTCGTGAATTCATGAAATAGTGTTTCGTAGTTCTGCTACAATGTGCATGTTTTATTACCATCAAGTTCTTTTTAACTGCTACATTCATTGAAATAATATGCCATGTCATCTCATTTTAACTGCTGCATTTATTGAATTATTATGCCATGTCATTACATTTCAAACTGCTAAGTTGTATTCTTTATACTTTACGTTTCCTTGCGCAAAAGTCTCCTTTTCCCTATTTGGAGATTTTTGCTGACATGTGCCCTTTTCTCTTTGGGTGTCACATGCCAGGTTTTGAGCCTGAGTTAGTTGCTAAGGACGACTAGTTACTGACGTCCAGTTCAAGGATATTGGTCCCAGTCCTAGTCTCAGCTGAAGACTTATTTTAGTTGCAGTTGTTTTTAGTAGTTGCTGTTAGGTTTTCGGTGCATAGCACCTTATCACTCTCTGCTTTATCTTTGTCCATGCCTAGGCCTTCTTTTTTCAGACTCTGTATTTCTTTATGACTATCTCTGTATGTTTGGAATAAAATATGTGGATGTTGAACGTTGGATAATTTTAATTGTTTATCTTTCTTTATTATTGTTGTTGTTTCGTCGTAATGCAAAGAACCTGCTATTGGATTAAATCACCAGACGCTTGGTGGGACCAAAAAGGTGCTCTCTCTCAAGTGCAAGAGTCCGTACAAGTAATATAATCTGGGAGTCCAGATGTCGAATCCTCGGGAGGAAATCTGTTGCAACCACAGCTCAAATCAAATAGAAAGCCTACGAAAAGAAACTAACCACTTTAACTATGATGACGGTGATGGTGATGTGAATACGTGAACAATATAAACAAGGAAAATTCGTGTAAGAAAATATCTATAAAAAGTATGCACATGGTATGGGTTCGTTAGGATCAATAATTCGTATTAACTTGGTTGACAAGTATACCGCAATGAATTCTCTTTTTGGGAGCAATTCATCGGAAAATACCCAATATAACTCAATGAATTCTCCTTTTGGGAGCAATTCATCGGAAGATACCCTTTTGGGGGTTCAAGCACAATATTCAATAAGATCATCGCTAAAGTTATAATACGATATGAAACTCTCTTTTGAAGAGATCAAAACTACTGTATGAAACTCCCTTTTGGGGAGATCAAAACTCACCCTTGTGTGATCATCAACTAAATCAATTCTTTTGGAATATGAAAAAGTGGATTTAATAACAAAGATTACAACTTTAACGACGTTTAACAGTTTAGCACAAGGATTATTCAACCAAACGAACACAAATAATATCCCCTAACTACGCCATACCATGCACAAATAAGAATTAGCTACTCATGATGCAAGAATAAACAAGTTTCATAGCAAAATACATCAATCTAATAGCAAAATACGATGAAAAACACCAAAATACGGGATATGAGTTTAAGAAAATATCACAAAATATCCTTGAAAAGACACAAAAACTCTCTGGAAATAAGAAAATAGCCTCTGGAATTTTACAGAATTTTGTGGTGGCGAAATACGGCTCCTAGAGCCTCCAATACGCTCAAAATACGCCAAAATCTACTTCTATACGCCCAAAAACCATAGAATACACTTTTATAATAGGCTTGCGGGTTTACTATGCGTTAACGGGTACAAACCCACACCAAAACGCACCCGAATGCATCCTGACCGCAGATCCTGATCAGAGCAAACGTGTGCCGTTGATCCAAGCGGGATTTTCCCGTAGACCGCCACCTGTGGGCCAATCTTCGTGCACGGCCCGCATCCGCATTTGTTCCGCTGCGCTCGATCTGGATCGTCCGATTCGGCCGTCTATGGCTATGATCACGCCACGTAGCCCCGATGGGAGCTACTCTCGTCCGCTCCGAATCCATTTCTCATTCGACGTGGCGCGATTCTTCGCCGTTGGATCGCTGATCAACGGTCATAAATGACGCACGTTGCCCGCCAATTATCACAGCTGCTTCATTCGAGCGGGGTCGCTCTCAGCCGCAGGATCATCATCGAGCGGCCCACGCTGTGCCGCATCGTCGTCTCGTAGAGGAGCGTTGTAGGCCATTAGATCTTCATCCGACGGTCAAAGAGCCTCCACGTAGCCACGTTTCCGAATCAAATTTGGGCTCTTGCGAGCCGTTGGATGTTAATCCAACGGCGACTAAATTTGCACGCGCCGACGCCTGATAGCCGTAGGATGAAGCGGGAAAGTCGGAGATCGCGCCACGTGGTCGCTGCTGATTGGTTGCCGACCGTATTTCCGTATTTTCGAGCGTATTTCCCTATTTAAATTGTATTCTGTATTCAAAAATACACAGTAATTAGCACAGATCTCAGAAAAATACAAATAAATATTCGTTGGAATTGTGAGATCGAGACGATTCTAGGAAAAATATAAAAAGTGCAGAAATACTTTGTTAATTGCTGTTTTGTGCTCAAATAAGGTGTTTTCTCTAATAAATAATTGTGTACAAAATACGTATGAATTAGAGAACGATGTAGCATCACATGAGCACAAAATAGGGCTAAATGGGGGGTTAAATATGTAATATTGAACTCGAATCACACTCCCCAACTAGCGATTTGCTAGTCTCTAGCAAAAAGAGCGATTAATACGGATGAGTAATAAAACAATAAGTTCTTTCAAATTGCTCATGGCATGGCTCAATAATACGCATTCCAACTTGATCTTGACCATCAATATACACATCCATGAACAAAATCAATCACTTGATATTTTCTCTAATTTAGTATGAATAAATAACATACACGCATCGTTTTGCACAAGCGAAAGTATAACACGTCGTTTTTCTCTAGTCTTCTTGTTTCCAAGGACGTGGCCTATCAAAACAATCATTCAAATCATGGGTATTGAAGTTTCTTAGTATATTCACCATTCTTTTCTTTTATTAGTTCTGCGTAACGCGCATCAAGCAACATTCGCAGAAAAAAGTATAACTTGGATCGCTCCATCAAATGAGTGAGTTTCCTGTCAATGGCTCCCAAATCAGACGATAATATGGCATTAGGCCAAAAAGGACCCCTCGGACTGTACTACTCGAGCCAACCAAGTTATGTATTTGTGACATACTTCTTCATTTTCTTCATTTTCTTCATTCATTTTTCATTCATTTTTTTCTTTTCTTTTCTTTTCTTTCTTTCTTTTGTAAGCAACTCAACACCCATATTTTCGAACATAAACATTAGTATCAATGGCCAAATTCCTCTTCAACTTGAAGACTATTCTAATAAATCGTGTATACTTAAGCTTTTTCATCACATTAGCATGCATGAAATAAATTCAAACTATTTCGAGATATTAATCATGGAAATTGAAAGTTTTCATGAATATAATATTAACGGTAATTCCATGAAGAGAAAAATAATTAACTCAAGCCACAAACAAATTTTAGAACTCAATTAATGCATAATCATCCGTATTTGAGGCATATGAAGGAGTTTTAAATGATGAGATTTGGTGATTTATTCTTCTAAAAAAAAGAAATCATATGGTCTCATATACACCCCCCAACTAAAGATGGGCATTGTCCTCAATGTCGAAAGGGGTACGAGTTTATTCAAGCCAGCAACCTAGAAAGCATTTAAAAACTACACTACTAGAAAGAACACACCGTGATTAAATGGCGGATACCGAATCTTTAATTGTGGAGGAAGTTGTTCAATTTGCTCCTTGCACTCCTCGGTGATTATTTTCCCTCCAAAAGCTAAATTGGACCCCAGCAACACAACTCCAAGCATCTCTATAACTTGTTTGCCAATGTCCTGCGAGAGATGAGGTATGTCAGTCCAAATTAGTTTAAAATTATTTTCAATAAAATTATTCCAAACGTAGTCATCAAAATAAGTGAAAGAAATTAAAGCAAGTTGACGACTACTCCCTGAAAGATTTGCACTACTCTCGGTATGATGCTCGATCGTTGGGGAGAGGGATATATGATTTTGGGAAAAAACTGGAGGAGGGCATGGTTCTGACTCCATGGCGATAATTTCAAAACCCTTGTCCCTAGCTGTCTCCTCCTCTCGTTCATCCAAAATTGCTAGCTCGTCCTCTCTTTTGCACACACTTTCTGCCATGTGGATATTTTTGTTCGTGTCCTCAGCGTGACATGGCTCGCTCGATATACCTGCAATAGAAGATAAACTCGTATTAGATTCTTTAAGTTTAATAGCAAAAGAATTATTTTCTTCTAAGTAAGTGGCAATCAAATTAAGATCTTCAATGGATTTCTGAATCTGCTGACTCCGAGCAAGGAAATTCTCTTGGAATTGAAGGGATGTGGCCTCCTGTGTCTGAACAATCAGGTAAGCTTCCTCTTTCAAGGATTGCAAAGGTACGTCTACGCTTTGCTCTTCTTGATCAAGGCACGAAGGCTCCATTGAATCGCTCTCTGAAGTCTCTTCCATGGTTTCTTCATTTTCTTGCAGAGACTCCATGTATTCACACGCCTCTGTCGGCGTCAGGCCTCCCAATAATTCCTGTAGCTGTGGTCATAGTCCATCTAGGAAGGACACCATAAGCTCTTCATTTGTGTACCCATGCTGTGGATAGCTCGATACTATGTTTGTGAACCTCCTCCAGGCCTGAAAGAAAGTTTCACAGTCAGTTTGATTAAAATTAACAATTTTGAGCTTCTCCATCCTATGTTTGTGTGCATTAGCGTACTTTGCATCATACGGATTGTTTGTGCAATAGAAATTCATATACTCCATTTTTTTTAAAAATAAAACAAAAGTTTATGTACAATAAAATCAAACAAAAATTTATTTACAGTAAAGTGGAAAGATATCACCGAAGGTCCTCTAAATGAAATAAACCGTAGTAACAAACCATTCCTCCCCGGCAACGGCGCCAAAAACTTGGTGGGACCGGAAAGGTGCTCTCTCTCAAGTGCAAGAGTCCGTACAAGTCATATAATCTGGGAGTCCAGATGTCGAATCCTCGGGAGGAAATCTGTTGCAACCACAGCTCAAATCAAATAGAAAGCCTACGAAAAAAAACTAACCACTTTAACAATGATGATGGTGATGGTGATGTGAATACGTGAACAATATAAACAAGGAAAATTCGTGTAAGAAAATATCTATAAAAAGTATGCACATGGTATGGGTTCGTTAGGATCAATAATTCATATTAACTTGGTTGACAAGTATAACGCAATGAATTCTCTTTTTGGGAGCAATTCATCGGAAATACCCAATATAACTCAATGAATTCCCCTTTTGGGAGAAATTCATCGGAAGATACCCTTTTGGGGGTTCAAGCACAATATTCAATAAGATCGTCGCTAAAGTTATAATACGATATGAAACTCTCTTTTGGAGAGATCAAAACTACGGTTTGAAACTCCCTTTTGGGGAGATCAAAACTCACCCTTGTGGGGTGATCATCAACTAAATCAATTCTTTTGGAATATGAAAAAGTGGATTTAATAACAAAGATTACAACTTTAACGACGTTTAACAGTTTAGCACAAGGATTATTCAACCAAACGAACACAAATAATATCCCCTAACTACGCCATACCATGCACAAATAAGAATTAGCTACTCATGATGCAAGAATAAACAAGTTTCATAGCAAAATACATCAATCTAATAGCAAAATACGATGAAAAACACCAAAATACGGGGGGTATGAGTTTAAGAAAATATCACCAAATATCCTTGAAAAGACACCAAAACTCTCTGGAAATAAGAAAATAGCCTCTGGAATTTTACAGAATTTTGTGGTGGCGAAATACAGCTCCTAGAGCCTCCAATACGCTCAAAATACGCCAAAATCTGCTTCTATACGCCCAAAAATTCTAGAATACGCTTTTATAATAGGCTTGCGGGTTTACTATGCGTTAACGGGTCCAAAACCGCACCAAAACGCACCCGAATGCATCCTGACCGCAGATCCTGATCGGAGCAAACGTGGGCCGTTGATCCAAGCGGGATTTGCACGTAGACCGCCACCTGTGCGCCAATCTTCGTGCACGGCCCGCATCCACATTTGTTCAGCTGCGCTCGATCTGGATCGTCGAATTCGGCCGTCTATGGCTATGATCACGCCACGTAGCCCCGATGGGAGCTGCTCTCGTCCGCTCCGAATCCATTTCTCATTCGACGTGGCGCGATTCTTCGCCGTTGGATCGCTGATCAACGGTCATAAATGACGCACGTTGCCCGCCAATTATCACAGCTGCTTCATTCGAGCGGGGTCGCTCTCAGCTGCAGGATCATCATCGAGCGGCCCACGCTGTGCCGCGTCATCGTCTCGTAGAGGAGCACTGTAGGCCATTAGATCTTCATCCGACGGTCAAAGAGCCTCCACGTAGCCGCGTTTCCGAATCAAATATGGGCTCTTGCGAGCCGTTGGATGTTAATCCAACGGCGACTAAATTTGCACGCGCCGACGCATGATAGCCGTAGGATGAAGCGGGAAAGTCAGAGATCGCGCCACGTGGCCGCTGCTGATTGGTTGCCGACCATATTTTTGTATTTTCGAGCGTATTTCTCCATTTAAATTGTATTCTGTATTCAAAAATACACAGTAATTAGCACAGATCTCAGAAAAATACAAATAAATATTCGTTGGAATCATGAGATCGAGACGATTCTAGGAAAAATATAAAAAGTGCATAAATACTTCGTTAATTGCTGTTTTATGCTCAAATAAGGTGTTTTCTCTAATAAATAATTGTGTACAAAATACGTATGAATTAGAGAACGATGTAGCATCACATGAGCACAAAATAGGGCTAAATAGGGGGTTAAATATGTAATATTGAACGCGAATCAATGCTTATCAGACTGTAGCTTCACAGCTCCAAGTCTGAGTGGACCTCTTCACGTCTTGCCTTTCATACCTTGGAAGCGGGGCGTGACAGGTTTTAGTGGTGGCCCATGCAGGTCCTCTTTGCATCTGTGAAATATCGAAACAACAGTAATAATAAAACATCCATTAAAATATTCGGAACATTCAACTCATAAATCTGAGTCTAATCTGAACGTTTTCTAGTCTTAGATGGCTGGAAGACGTGTTACCCGAGCATATTGTCTCAGTATAATAGGGGAAATCCATTAGACCTGGACTATAGGAAGATTTCGTTAGAATCCCGTGCTGGCTAGTTAGGCATCCATGATTGTTAGTTAGACATTTTGCTAAGAATTGGTATAATCATCTTAGGAATTTCCTTAGTTGTTTCATACCTAGCTCAGACCATATTAGATTTCTAGAGTTTCTTTAGTCGTTCGCCTGTGTTCATCAAATTTCGGGCCCCGCAGAACGTAATCTTGATCCTCTAAGGACCTTTTTCCTGATATCTCTATTACAGTCTAGTTCATTAGAAAGTCTTAGTGCTAAGTTTCTCCTTATCTTTAGTCGGCCCAGTAATTAAAACCCCTGATCTTTATCATTTTTCCTAATCATTACACTTCTGTGTTATCGACCGTAGAATTCCATCATAGCTTTTCATGAATCATATCCTAGATGTATTCATGTATCGACCATGCGATTTTATTCTTTGCCCTCGATTCACATGATCGCCTCATGATGATTATCCTTAATTTTTTGAATCTTCTCCATCGCAAATCCTAATTCCTCTGAAAGTATTTTCGATATTCCTTATTAAATTCTTCGCTCAGTTTAACTTCTTTGAAAACCCCTTATTATATACTTAGATTTCCTGCTTTTTGGTCGAGTTAAAATTCATTCTTATTAGAACTCAAGAGATGATATCAATCTCAAATGGTTGAGTAGTCATGGCACTAAGCCATGTCTCTCTATATATTCATCCTCAATGGGATACTAAGAATACCAAGGGACCACCACTACTAAGTAGTGGCGTATAATGGGGAGATAATGAGGGGAGGGAGGCCAAAAGCCTCCCTCAACTCACAACACTCCCCCTTATCTCTCCATTACCTTGGGTTAAGTATATGAACACTTCAGGATTCAATATGCTAATGAGATAGATACTTCTGGATCCAGAGCCACTGTGGTTGCCTCGTTAAAACCTTAGATGTGAAAATCCAGTAGGAAAAAATCAGTAGCTTAAGGGAAAAGAGTACAACCAACTGGTGACTTCCATTAAGGGTGGACACTTCAGGGTCCAGAGTTAAATGCGGTTGCCTCATAAAAACCTTTGGCTATGGAAAACCCAGTGGGAAAACCCAGTGCTAAGGAAAAAGAGTACAATACTAATATCAACTCCCCCTGATCTGTACAAGCTTCAGGCTTACAGATCTCCTATGTATCTATACAATCATTTCCTATTCGTCTATACATCCCTCATGCTCTGAAAGCAAATATAATCATTACTCATCTATACAAGTTTCACTCATATCTGGCGGCTACTGGAAAACAGTCGCGCTCTGGAGTGGTACGCTCTTCGAAGTTGGTAGATGACTCCACGTTTGTATTACTCAGTCTTCACTGTGTCTGCAAGGTATTGCTGGACCTGGCTGAGTGTATTCTAGACTTGATTCTTGGATAATGAGCTTCTCAGAAGATGTAGACTTTGGAGGATGATGTGAAGATCTTTAGGAGGTGGCTGGCCATTTGTGCTTAGTCATCGCGATGATCAGTAAACCTGCATATGCGATATATATATTCCTTGACCATTGGAAGTTGCGCAGAAGCAGCTTATCCTTGGTCCAGTGGCGCTCTCCAGGGCAGCACTGTATCTGGCTAACATCTTTACTGCAGACGGTCTAATAGAGACACGTGCAGTTGGCTAGATAAAGGAGTGTAACTAGTACACTAGAGCTAGGCTCTTCAGGACCTAGGATGTGCTCCCCCTCTTTCAGCGACTGGAAGGGGTCATAAATAAGCATCCATTTTTAATAGATTGCAAATGGGCATCTTTCTTCACAAACTCCTGGTGTATGAAGAATATAAAAGAATTCCACCACAAAAAGTGTTTTAATCTGTAAGCCGAGACAATACCCTGTTTTGACTAGGTATTTGATATCTCAATAGTCTTTGCTGGAGAACCTATTAGGATCATATACTGATCTTTGAAGCCTTTATAGAGAAGACGTTCTTACGTCTCTCTTTCATCTCTGGCGGTAGAGTCTACCCTTCTGGAAGTTTCATATAGATCTCTATATCTATTTGTCGTATAGATATGCAGTCACAACGTCCATGAGCTGCATTTCTTGGCTTTTCCAGAGACGTTAGGTTTAATAGGAAAATGATCACACTTCCTTCGTTTATTTATGAAAAACCCAAATTATATTCCACAGGTTTTACACATTCAGGTGTATGGACTACCGGTCCAAAGACTTTTCTTTTCAAGAGCGAGTCTAGCTCTACTCTTATTGCCTCGTCCTACTTTGGCCAATCTATGCGTATACGCTATAGAAAAATGGGTTATAGTCGCTGAAATTTCACGTCTTACAATGTCACACGACGCTTCACCCGGTCAAGGCGTGAAGGCGTCGGAAGATAAATCAATGAAAACTAGTCAAAATAGCCTTAAACGTATTACTAGCAATGTTGATTTCATTAAACAATAATTGCAGCGATAAGTTCAGATTAGAGAACACAAATTGGCTAGCCTTATCAGGGCCTAGCCATAGGGCACATCAACAATATCGATAGTAAGCAAATACCCATCAAATACGTTGTAGAAATCAACAAAACTAGCAATTTGGACATGATAATAGGGCTAAAGACATGAGATTTAGCAACTACATACTCCTAACTACATCACAACCATAGCACAAAGAGATTAGCCACGCATGGTGCAATAAAAATCAGATTTGCTAGCAAAATACATCGTTTAGATAGCAAAATACAAAGAAATACACCAAGTACGGGGTATAAGTTCAAGAAATTATCACCAAATCTCCTCCTTAGAACCCAAAACTCTCTGAGAATAGGAAGAATAGTCTCTGGAAATTTTCAGAATTTTCTCCTGGAGAAATACGCACAGTAGCCGCTCCAAAAGTCCCAAAATACGCCAGAATACCCCCAAAAACCCTAGAATACGCTTATATATTAGCATTGCGGGTTTGGGGGCTTAACGGGTCTAAACCCGCTATTTTTTCGCACCCGCATTCATTATCTCCGAGCGGCTTAAATTTCGACCGTCGGATCATGCGGGATCGCCCCACAGAGCGACACGTGGCAATGCGGGTTCGGATCCGACGTTACGCGCGCCCGCTTCCGCTGCGATTTCGAGTCGAATTCAGCTTCGATTTTCGCCGTTAGATCTCCATCGGATGGCCCAGAAATGGCCGTGTCGCCGCTCTGCTGAGAGCTGCTTCGGGCCGTCGGATTGGAATCGTGCGCTGCTCGATAGGCCACGTCGACGCTTCGAAACGAAATCGTTTTCGAAGCGGGATCAATCGCCACCGTCCCTTTCAGCGGCAGCTCATGGATGCTGGCCACGTGGCCAGAAAATCTCGCCTCCGCTCCGCTGCGTCGGGGCTGATCGCATCCGTTCGTTCGCGATCGAACGGCCACAAAGTCATCCGCTTTTGTCTTCAGCATCGGTTCGTTCTTGGCCGTTGGATCGACGATCAACGGTGTAGATTTGTCCGCGTGTTGCGCCAAGATTCGTGCGCCGGCCGTATATACGTATTTTAAACGTATTTCTCTATTTAAATGGTATCCTGCATTCAATAAATTACAGTAATTAGCATAGATCTCAGAAAAATACAAATAAATAGAGAAATACGATACCGTAATACTTTTAGGAACCACTTTCTTTGCTACAAATCGTTACACTATTTTTCACCTTCACAAAGGTGGTTGTTTTCTTAACCGTATATTTTATTTGATTAGTTGAATTTGTGTTATCTCAGGTCGACTTGTCCCGAGGATTCGACTCTGGACTCTCCAGTTACTACTTGCACGATCTCCTGCGCTTGGGAGTAAAGCTCACATTGTTTTGAGAGAGGCAGTCCCCATCTCAGATTTGGGTGATTCTTCCAAGAAGAGTTGAAAGTGTTCGAATTTACTCCTTGATTTGACACCCAATTCACTTCAGTTTGTGGGTTCCTTATAGTCTCTTTTATAACAAGGATCGCAGGGCAAATAGACGTGTCATGAATGGGTTGCTCACAAATAGCACAAAATGGTTCAGCTTCGATTGCTTTTACTGCTCTCAAGTCTAGGCCTTGTAGCCTCTACGTCAGCAATGCATCCACATGTGCTCTTATTGCATTATCTGGCTTTAATGAGTGCATGCCTCCCTTAGATGGTGGAAGTGGCTCTAATCTATCAAACTGTGAAGTAGACTCCCATCTCCTTGCAAGCTCTGCTATGGTCTCCATGTAATACCATGCCTCCATAGGAGTTTTCTAAAAGAATTCTTCGTTGCACATCATCTCCATGTAATGCATAGTTTGCGGCTGCAAGCCATCGTAAAAGAATCCAATAGCACGGCCTTTGTCGTATCCATGGTGTAGGCAAGCGATCAAAAGGTCCTTGAATATCTTCATGCTTGCTCGTACGTCTCCTTCTCCCGCTGCGAAAAGGACATGATTTGTCGCTTCAAGGCGTGAGTCCTCTGCAAAGAAAAGAATTTTTTCAGAAATTCAATTTGCAATTGTAACCAAGTGGAGATAGATCTAGGTGGTAAAGAATTAAACCAATGTTTTGCTTTATCTTTCAGAGAGAATGGAAATAATTTAAGATAAACAGAATCAGAGCTAATTTTTCCATCCAACTGTGTCGAGTATACTTCTTCAAAATTTCTGACATGCAAATAAGGATTATCATTTTCTATTCCATGATACGATGGTAAGAGTTGAATCACACCATGTTTCAGATTAAAATTATGAGCATCAGCAAGAAAAACTATGCATGAATCAGATACCACCATAGACGGTATATAAATTTCCAACAAAGGCCTTTCTTGTGCAGGTGGTGTGATAAGTGTTTCATTATTATTATTAGCCATATTTTCTGTTCGTACTAATCAATGTGAGGTATGGGATATATGCCACATAAACTAGCAGAAAAGGTGTGTGTTTTTTGGTTTTATGTTTTTATATTTTTATGTATTTTTTATGTAATAGCAAGCAAATAAAAATCCTAAACTAAAAGATGGAAAGATCTCACCGAATATTCCTCGAGAGAAACTGAAAGTATGGATCACAAATACCGCTGTCCCCGGCAACGGAGCCAAAAACTTAACTCGTCTCGAAATGTGCGAGCGCTACTCCCAAGTGTAGGAGATCGATCAAGTAGTAAACCTGGAGAGTCAGGTATCGGATCCACGGGACAGTCGACATGTAAACCAAAAGAATCAGTTTCTAAAGATTAATAAAACAATGAAAAGCTACCACCTTTCGAGATGCATAAGTTTAAAGTGAGAAATGTGGCCATAAATAATGCCGATTACTACTTGATCGATAAGTTTCTAAAGATTAATATCTCGAAATGGTTTGAATAAATTCCATGCAAGTCGTTGTGATGCATAAGCTTAAAGTGGACATGATTGATAGGAATAATTTTCTTTTTGAAGAGGAATGTGGCCATAAATATGTACTGAAATGTGAGCCTAATGAATGGGTGTGAGTTGCTTTAAAAAATGAAAAAAAATGAGAAAAAGAATAAAGTGCATCGTTCCCTTGAGTTTATCAAGTAGCCGGGTCTTTGTGCCTCAGGAAGCATTGTAGATTTGCATCGAAAGATGGATGTATGGGGAGTGCACTCAAAAAAAGAGAAAATAAAACTTAGATGATTCGAGTTATTAAGTTCGAGGGGCTCTTCTAAGCCTAATACCCGAAGGTCGTCTGACCTTGGAGTCATAAACTGAAAGCTCATTACATGGATCCTTCTAAGTCAAAAAAAAGAAAAGAGAAAAAAAAGATATGGCAAACTCAACACCCATGAATTAGACGATCTTTAAATATTGTCTATTCCTTGAAAATTAGAAAATTATGAATTGATGTTGTGTTATACTTTTGGCATATGCAAGACGACGCTTGTATGTTATCTATTTAAGCTAGATTAGAGGAAATGACATGGATTTGATCTCATTCATAATTGTGTATATTCGTGGTAAATATTATGATGAAAAGTGCGTTATTGGGCCAAGCCTTAGACAATTGGAAGGACTTAATATATTTATAAACATCCGATGTAGTCGCTCCTTTTGCTAGAGACTAGCAAAACGCTAGTTGGGGGGTGTGATTCATGGTAAATATTACGTATTTAGCCCCACATTTAGCCCCATTTTGTGCATATATGATATGTATTTGGTCTCTAATACAATCGTATTTAGAATACCCTTAATTATTAGAGTGCACTCTCATTCTATGCACAAAAACAGCAATATATTGAGTATTTCTGCTCTTTTAGTATTTTTCATGCGAAGATCTCGACCTCACGATTCCAACGACTATTTATTTGTATTTTTCTTAGATCTGTGCTAATTACTATGAATTTTTGAATGCAGAATACCAATTTAATGAAGAAATACGGCCGAAATATGCTTGAAATACGGTGTATATATGCCGTAGTATATGCACCCCCGCTCGTTCCTGTCCACATCCACGCCGTCTCACCTGCATCCAACGGCCCGTTCAGCTGGGTGACACGGCCGTTTCCCGCCGTTGATCGATGATCCAACGGTTCACGAACGAAGCGCAAATCAATAAAGCGGATCCATCTATGGGGACACGTGGCACCCATCCAAGAAGCTCATGCCTAATCTGACGGGTGGAAGAGCGGGGCGACGCGACATGATCCGCTCCGTTGATCCAAGATCGAGCGGTCCAGCTCATCTCCAATGCCTACTCAGATTTGAGCGGAGCGAGCAAATCTTTGAGCGACGTGGCGCTTCTTGAGCAGTCGGATTGAGATCCAACGACCACGAACGGAGCGTTCGAAGCAGAATGCGTATCTGAGTTGGAGCGGGCGCAGATCCGCTTAGAATGCCATGTGGCAGCTCCACGTCCAATCCCACAAAGATGAACGGCCCAGAATTGATCTGATTCTGGGTTTTGGGTTGTGAAGCTAATTTGAGCGGATTTGGATCCGCTAACCAAGTAAAACCCGCAATCTCCCTATATAAGCGTATTTTAGGGTTTTTGGCTGTATTCATTGCGGATTGGAGGCTCTCTTGTGCGTATTTTCGTGAGATCTTCTGGGGCTTTGGAGACAGAGGCTAGGGGCTCTTGCAGAAGGAATTCTAAGGCTTTTTGAGGAGTTTTGGTGATAGAAATCTCAACTTATACCTTGTATTTAACGTATTTAGCATGTATTTTGAACTTTTGATCATGTGTTTGCTAATGAAACTGAGTTTTCTTCTCTCCATGCATGGCTAGTGCCTTCATGTATTGGTTGTGATGTAGTTAGGGCCATGTGATCGTTGATTTTGTTGTCTTTTTGCCCTATGTGCATGTTATAATCACGTATTTCATCGATTTCTACGTGTAATCTAATTGAGTGTGTTAATCGGAGACGTGTGCATGCTTAATTGAATATGATCTGAATAAGACTTATTCGTGATGCGATCCAAGAGGACGTATCGTGACCTGAGAGGGTATTTGTGCGTATTTTCCTTAAGAAATCGACGTTATACGTGATTACTTTTTGGCACTATTTTACACTCTTTATCGCCATACTTTTCGACGTTCTCCTACCTTAGCCGGATGAGATGTTGAGTTAGAAAAGATAATAAAAATCATCGATTACAAAACCCTTAACGAAATCACAACCGACACATGCTCCTCTCATTGGTTTCTTATATCGACTCTCCGTACTTGTTTTAGTATTATTTTCTCGTTTATATAAAACCATCAGCACGATTATCTCACCTTCGAAAAGTGGTAGCTTTTCATCGTTTTATTAATCTTTAGAAACTGATTCTTTTGGTTTACAGGTCGAATGTCCCGTGGATTCGATACCTGACTCTCCAGGTTTACTACTTGATCGATCTCCTACACTTGGGAGTAGCGCTCGCACATTTTGAGACGAGTCAGCATTCCACATTAACAGCTTGCGGTCTGCAGGCACCGATCCAAATGTTGCACATGGCAAAGTCCACATTCCCTTCACTACTATCATGGACTGTCTAATAAGATCTGGATCGATGAAACTGCATTGCATTAACTAAAAAATATACCATGAAATGTTAATATATCATTAAATAGTCATTTCATTAAATAAAATAAATATGTGTACATGCCTGATCCCAAAAATCATCATCATCTTCTGCTGAGGACCTACCAGGTTTTCTCGTTGCTTAACCCCGTGTCTGACTAGAGTGTGTGTTTGCATGTTGCCAAAGGTCAGTATCCTCCTGTGAAGCATTCATCAGAGGAGACTCATGGGATTGATAATTGGCCGCAGATCGAGACCTTGCCTTATCTACTAAGCCAAAAAGTGTTAATTGCAAAATAAACAATCATATATACAAATATCAAATATATCATACGTCATTTATGATATTATATATATGTATATATATATATATATATGTATGTATGTATGCATATATATATATGCATATATATATATATGCATATATATATATATATATACTAGTCATTATCCGTGCCCATAGGGCACGGTTTATTTAATGGCTGAGTTTTTCTCCCCCACAAATTTCAAGTTCCCCCAAATTTCAAGTTTTCCCACAAAATTTCAAGTAGTCCCCCCAAATTTAAGTTTTCCCCCAAAATTTAAGTCCCCCCAAAATTGTCATTACCACCTAGGACAAACTTGCCACGTATGACAAAGATTTGTCCTAGTAGGATAAGATTCAACATCTTCATAGAACTGGAAATAAAATGGCCGGAAGGGATGAGAATAAAAAGTGTGGGTGTGTGTGTGTGTGGAGGGTCCATAAGCAAAAATACAAAAACCGGGGTTGTATGTGCAAAATTCCCCACCTCCTCTTTTATCCCTCAAAATCTCATCTCTTATATTTTCTCTTATTCAAATTCCCTGTTTTATATAATAGATATCCAAATTCTCTTATCATATTTCTCATGTCCAAATTCTCTTATCAATTTCTCTTGATAACATCCGTCTTTTATATAATAGATCCAATTTCTCTTTTCCAATCTCTTATCCAATTTCTCTTGATAACATCCCTCTTTTATAATATAGATATCTCTTATCCAATTTCTTTTTTCCAATATCTCTTATCCAATTTCTCTTGATAACATCCCTCTTTTATAATATAGATATCTCTTATCCAATTTCTCTTTTCCAATATCTCTTATCCAATTTCTCTTGATAACATCCCTCTTTTATAATATAGATATCTCTTATCCAATTTCTCTTGATAACATCCCTCTTTTATAATATAGATATCTCTTATCCAATTTCTCATGTCCAATATCTCTTATCCAATTTCTCTTGATAACATCCCTCTTTTATAATATAGATATCTCTTATCCAATTTCTCATGTCCAATATCTCTTATCCAATTTCTCTTGATAACATCCATATTTTATAATATAGATATCTCTTATCCAATTTCTCATGTCCAATATCTCTTATCCAATTTCTCTTGATAACATCCCTCTTTTATATTATAGATATGCATATATATATATATATGCATATATATATATATATATATATATGCATATATATATATATAATATAGATATGCATATATATATATATATGCATATATATATATATATATATATGCATATATATATATATATATATGCATATATATATATATGCATATATATATATATATATATATATGCATATATATATATATATGCATATCTATAATATAAAAGAGGGATGTTATCAAGAGAAATTGGATACGAGATATTGGACATGAGAAATTGGATAAGAGATATCTATATTATAAAAGAGGGATGTTATCAAGAGAAATTGGATACGAGATATTGGACATGAGAAATTGGATAAGAGATATCTATATTATAAAAGAGGGATGTTATCAAGAGAAATTGGATACGAGATATTGGACATGAGAAATTGGATAAGAGATATCTATATTATAAAAGAGGGATGTTATCAAGAGAAATTGGATAATAGATATTGGAAAAGAGAAATTGGATAAGAGATATCTATATTATAAAAGAGGGATGTTATCAAGAGAAATTGGATTAGAGATATTGGACATGAGAAATTGGATAAGAGATATCTATATTATAAAAGAGGGATGTTATCAAGAGAAATTGGATAAGAGATATTGGACATGAGAAATTGGATAAGAGATATCTATATTATAAAAGAGGGAAGTTATCAAGAGAAATTGGATAAGAGATATTGGACAAGAGAAATTGGATAAGCGATATCTATATTATAAAAGAGGGATGTTATCAAGAGAAATTGGATAAGAGATATTGGAAAAGAGAAATTGGATAAGAGATATCTATATTATAAAAGAGGGTTGTTATCAAGAGAAATTGGATAAGAGATATTGGACAAGAGAAATTGGATAAGAGATATCTATATTATAAGAGAGGGATGTTATCAAGAGAAATTGGATAAGAGATATCTATATTATAAAAGAGGGATGTTATCAAGAGAAATTGGATAAGAGATATTGGAAAAGATAAATTGGATAAGAGATATCTATATTATAAAAGAGGGATGTTATCAAGAGAAATTGGATAAGAGATATTGGAAAAGAGAAATTGGATAAGAGATATCTATATTATAAAAGAGGGATGTTATCAAGAGAAATTGGATAAGAGATATTGGAAAACAGAAATTGGATAAGAGATATCTATATTATAAAAGAGGGATGTTATCAAGAGAAATTGGATAAGAGATATTGGACAAGAGAAATTGGATAAGAGATATCTATATTATAAGAGAGGGATGTTATCAAGAGAAATTGGATAAGAGATATCTATATTATAAAAGAGGGATGTTATCAAGAGAAATTGGATAAGAGAAATTGGACAAGAGAAATTGGATAAGAGATATCTATATTATAAAAGAGGGATGTTATCAAGAGAAATTGGATAAGAGATATTGGACATGAGAAATTGGATAAAAGATATCTATATTATAAAAGACGGATGTTATCAAGAGAAATTGGATAAGAGATATTGGACAAGATAAATTGGATAAGAGATATCTATATTATAAAAGAGGGTTGTTATCAAGAGAAATTGAATAAGAGATATTGGACAATAGAAATTGGATAAGAGTGATGTTATCAAGAGAAATTGGATAAGAGATATCTATATTACAAACGAGAGATGTTATCAAGAGAAATTGGATAAGAGATATTGGACAAGAGAAATTGGATAAGGGATATCTATTATATAAAAGACGGATGTTATCAAGAGAAATTGATAAGAGAATTTGGACATGAGAAATTGGATAAGAGAATTTGGATATTTATTATATAAAACAGGGAAATTGAATAAGAGAAAATATAAGAGATGAGATTTTGAGGGATAAAAGAGGAGGTTGGGAATTTTGCACATACAACCCCGGTTTTTGTATTTTTGCCTATGGACCCTCCCCACACACACACCCACACTTTTTATTCTCACCACTTCCGGCCATTTTTTTTCCAGTTCTATGAAGATTTTGAATCTTATCCTACTAGGACAAAGATTTGTCCTACGTGGCAAGTTTGTCCTAGGTGGTAATGACAATTTTGGGGGGACTTAAATTTTGGGGGAAAACTTAAATTTGGGGGGAAACTTGAAATTTAGTGGGAAAACTTGAAATTTGGGAGAACTTGAAATTTGTGGCGGAGAAAAACTCAGCCATTAAATAAACCGTGCCCTATGGGTACGGGTAATGACTAGTATACATATATACATATATATATCTATATGTATATATATATATATAGATATATATATAGATATATATATACATACATATACATATACATATATACATAAGTATATATATACATATACATATATACATATATATATCTAGATATATGTATATGTATATATATACATATATGTATATATATATCTATATATATGTACATATATGTATATATATATATCTATATCTAGATATATATATACATATATCTATCTATATACATATACATATATCTAGATATATATATGTATATATGTATATATCTATATATACTTATGTATATATGTATATGTATACATATAGATATACTAGTCATACCCCGTGCCCGCGGGCACGATTCAGTTAAGATTTTCTCCCGCGAAATTTTTAATCCCAAAAAATTATTTCCGCAGCCAAAATGTAAAAGAACAACAAATTAGCAATGAATAAGAATTACATTATAACAACCAAGACTAATCACAATTGAACCAAAGTGAGACAGAAGCAACATAGATTTATGAGCCTTCATTTCCATTTGAAGGATCTTGGGTCCATATTTGGATTACGGATGTCTGCTTTGTCATGGGCTTATCATTATGTCAGTTGAAGATATGAAGTATCTTACTGATTTATATGGTGCAGAGCATGTCGATCCTCCGACGAATGTTTAATTTAAAATTTGGGGTCTTTTACTGATCATTGTCAGTATCAACTTAATGGAAAGTTGATTTACCTAATGGTTTCTCGTTCATGCATCACTTTTGTTATTGGATTATTGCACCAATTCATGCAGAATCTACATTAATTATATTGGGATGTTGCTAGTTGTATCATACGATAACTTAAAAAGTGCTACATGCAAAGGATTATCCTTTTGATCATCTTTTCCATTTACATATTTTTGATATTCTATACTGATTGGGCCTATACTTATCGTTGAATATTGTACTTTCATTGGTGACTATCTAATAACATGGTGAGTAAACAAAATGTGATTGCCAGATCTAAGTGTTGAAGCCGAGTACAAAGCTATGGCATGTACAGGTTGTGAAATGTCAATACAGAATTTTGCAATTCTATTCCCATCAAAATGTATTGTGATAATCAAGCTGCTATACACATGCTAAAAATCAGATCTTTCATGAGCGCACCATACATATGGTGTTTTTTGGGATATGTTTATAATAAAGATAGCTACTTCTTATGTTAAATTTTGGTAATCAAATAGTTGATATTTTCACAAAATCGCTTAAAATTTTCTTCACTCTATAACAAACTGGGCATGATTAACATTTACGCTCTAGTTCGAGTAGTTATGGGAAAAAAGAATTAAGTTTCTAATTTAGAATTATAAGCTTTCAGTTTAGAAATACATAATTCTATTTTTCAGATTTAAATTGAATCAGAATTATAATTGTATTGTAATTTTGAGTAATTTAAATAACAACACCCTCGTTTTGGGACGTGGATTGTGTGTCCTAATTTCTATTTCAATGATTCTTGTACTATTTAGAACATATACATGTTGCATCTTATGATCTGTGTATACATGTCAAAGTTGATGCATCAATGTGCAGGTCAACTACACTACCTGCAATTGCCTCAGTTTCTAAAAGTTCAATATTTTTACTACATTCTAATACATCAAAGTTCAAAAAAAATTGAACTATAAGTCATGGATCAAGTTAACCTGCACAATTGTGCTAAAACAATATTTTAAAAAAACTGTGCATGTCATGAAATGAAAAAAAAATTTGAGAGTGAATGTCCTACATAATTGTTTAAAAACTTGATTACAATGTTGAAAAAAATTTCACTTGGTTGCTAATTTGAGAACTTCCAGATGAGAACACCCGTATCTAACATTTTTAGTTCTCATCATAATACATGTTAGGGGCCTTGAAGAGAGCACCCTTATCTAACATTGCCTATCTAACATGAATTTGGGTGCTAATTTGAGAACTTACAGATGAGAATTTTTTTAGAAAGAAACATAATCATAATCATAATCATAATCATTATCATCTTGTTAATAGACATATATGTCAAAAAAATTTATATGCTATTTATATGTCAAAAAACATCCTGTATTAGAGAGTACATGCAAATGAGAAGTATCTTGTTAACAAATGAGAGCATCATGTTTATCATAAAACATGTGAATGAAGCATTCTGTTAACATGCTAATGAGAAGTATCCCGTTAACATGATGTTTTTTGCTAATGAGAAGTACACGCTAATGACAAAATGGCACATAAAATTTTTTGAGAAGCATCTTGTTAACATCATGTATTTACCTACCATAAAAAACAATTGCAACACAACAAAATTTACATGCTCATAAAAAAATTCCTATTTCTTTCTCATTCCCCCAGAACAGTCACATAAAACAACAAAGAAGCATCCTGTTGAGAATCATGCTATAATCAATAAAATATTCTAATAATGTTATTGAAAGTAATATATCCAGTATTAGAAAATAATAATCTGTTTACAGAAGTAATCAAAGAACAAAGAACGTGAAGTCTGTATACAACACTGAGTATGAACTTTGCAAACATGAAATTTTTTGAGCATGAAGTCTATATCCACAGGAACCTTTGTGAAAATGAAATTGGTTGTCGACATATTTTTGTGAATATGAAGTTTGCATTACATCAGTTCATAATTTGTGTATTACATCAGTTCAAATGTTCAAATGTGAGCATAGAACTTTTGAAGTCTATGTATTACATCAGTTCATATTTTGTGAACATTTGAACTACAATGGACACAAATTCATACGAATTAAACTAAAACTATAAAATTACATAAATATATTCTTTAATGTAAAAACCAAGAATATATAGCCATAAGAATATGTGAACATGGTTTCACTGTATCTCAATGATTGCCCATCAGCTGGTAATATGGAATCCCATAAGATCTCAATATGCAAGTGTAATTTGTGGTATTGACATTTGTGGTATTGACATTTTCAGTTATTTGTATCAGATCAGCCATGTTTTGTAACTTCAAACAAAAAATCCTTATTCCATTGAATGAAGCTTTTAATTCCACTTGCAGAATGTCATATTGTCACATGTGCATATATATGCACTGAAAACATGCATCTTATGCTCGCACACGATACAACAGGGGCAATACCTAGCAAGAATATATATTGATAATATGTCGATATTGGATTTCTTTACTGTTTTACATATGTAGACCAAGAACCCTTATCCATGTGCTTAAGTTTGAGGATCAGGAATCTTTCATTATTTATCAGTTTAGTTTTTAGGATGGCTTGAGGTTAGAGGGGGATGCTATCAATTAAGGAGCATGTAGAGAAAGAAATCAGTGTACTTAAGCACATACAATGACCATATTGTACTTTAAATAGCTACTAATGAATCACAACAAACAGACCTCACCAAGATCAAAGTGACGAACACCACAAATTTACCCAGCAACCGAGAAGAATAAGAGCTACCAATTGAACGTGCTTATAAAACAACAGATGATGATGATATTCTTATATGGAGATGGAAGAGAACTCGAGAACCTGAAAAAACAGTGGACTCTGTATTAATAAAATGAGCAACTCGATATGAATTGTTCGTATAAATTACTTATAAACTATTCGTCTCTCACTTGTGTCTAGTGCTGGGATCTTAGTTACATATAATCATCATTCCAAGAAGAGTAATTGAATTTATAAAGGGATGAAGACTTACATTGTGTTATTTGGCAGCTTTGTTGTGTCCCACCTTTGTCCTTGGCCACCTGAGCTGGAGCAGTCATTTGCAATGACCCAGCTTTAAAAAAGGTTTCATATGGTCTTTAAAATGTATGATCAGAAGAAATTGAGAAAGGGAAGAACATGGGAGGGAAGAAAGTGTAAACTAATAGAAAGGACGCTGAACCTCTAACCAAATGATTAAAAAATCTGAAATGGAAGCTTAAAGGAACTGTTGCAGCTACCTAAATCACAATGTGAAGTGAGGAATGACCTGCCGAGCCAAGTCTCGACGATGATCCAT
Source organism: Scilla litardierei (assembly GCA_030789695.1). Classification (NCBI taxonomy): domain Eukaryota; kingdom Viridiplantae; phylum Streptophyta; class Magnoliopsida; order Asparagales; family Asparagaceae; genus Scilla; species Scilla litardierei. The sequence goes on from CM061142.1 coordinate 532,297,540, forward strand.
GCCTGCTTTGGGAAGATGCAAGACCTGGTTAGAAGTGGTAAGGAATAAAATTAATAGAACTCTTTGCAATTGATAAATATATGTGCTAGTCCATTCCAGAACAAAACAAATATTGGAGCTTATCAGAACTCAAAATCCAACGTGGGACTGTAGGGGTTGCATGCAATTGAAACAGTAATGATAATTACACTATCAAAAACACAACAAACTGATGATATCACGTGCAACGCCAATGAAAATTCCTCCCAACTCTCTAGAAATCCAAATGTTTAGTACACGGTGCATCCACTTAAAGATAAATTAATCCTCTATATGTTCCCCGCTAATAATATGCTTCACTACCGTATCATCAGATTACTAAAGATCAGAAACATTTCATATTCGAGTTAAATCAATGTTACAGAAAATTCCATTGTTGTCCATAGAATTGAAACATGCAAGTAATTGCACAAAATGGCCAACAATCCATCTATTTCAGAATTTCAATTCAAGAGAACCATCCTGCAATTGCTTACTCGTTGTCTGAGATCACATGCCATTTAACACATCAATGCGGCCCAATCTGCCCTGTGTTTCTAACGATATGAACATGTTGCTTGCCTACATATAATGCAATTCTGTCTGTGCATCATCTTAGTATGGAATATAAAATAAAAACAAAAAGACAGAAAAGAAAAATATCAGACACATGGCTATTGTTTACTAATTCTAAATTTAAAATTCTGGACTTTGTTTCTGAAGCTCAATATTATCTCCCCACTGTGAGAAATTTTTCTTCTCAATCCTATCTGAACCCAAACATTCACGCTATAACAACAATATCTGAAGCTACAAAAACATGAACATGAATATTCAAGCCATAACAACAACAACCTGAAGCTACGATTTAGCCTGTACAATTCTATTGATGCAACTGATAGAATTGTTTCTGTTCCTCCAAGTTATATGATCCATGTTATATGCTCAACATGGAGTAAAAAAGCATTCAGGTTATGTGCCTCATATTGCTCCCTCTATGTTATATGCCAACCAATTAATCTTTCCCTCCATGTTATATGCTCAACACAAAATTAATCATTTCTGCTAATCTTTTCCCTCCATTAATTGGCCAAGTAGCCAAACTAACCGCGAGAAAGAATGCAAAAGAGCATACATATGAACCATACCATGCATATCTCAACAGTTATGTGTTCATTCTGTCTCAGGGAAAAGCATACATATCTCCACATTTCCCTTAAGCAGGTAGCATGTCTCTCGAGCATACATAGCTTTTCACCACGTTGATTTCTTCCACTTTATAGCAGGTTATACTTTTTGAGTGGGCCAGTTAGATAAGACATTATGAACACAACCTGGACCTCCGACCTCCACAGAATAAACTTTGGACCAAAAGAGGAAAGAGCTTGCTTTGGACTCCAATGGGCATCCCTTCAAAAAAATACATAACCACTTCATTTACACCCACTTAAAAAATTTAGAATATAAAATCAACCACACTATTTTTTCTAATGACATAATTTAAAGCCAATAATCTAAATACACTTTGTTCTAACTTTTTTTACTGGAGTGAATACAGTGGGATCGAGCGGGAACTTATTCACGATATCAAAGGTATATGTATCCTTGTAAAATATCCTTGCAAAAGAACCCGTTTCAAGTATCAAATATCAAATATCCATTCAAACCCCCAGCCATCGGGAATTGAACCCCGTTGGCCTTGCTAGGAAGCCAGGGGGGTGGTGGTGTGGGGTGAAGCCATTCGAACCCCAGCTTTCCGAAGGATCAAAAAATATCCATTCGAATTAACTTAAATGCAATGAACTCAAATAAAATGAAACTCAAACTATACTACTTGAATTCACTTCTTTTGATATTTCAAGCACAAATTATAATACATGGTAAATATCAATTACTTTTTATTTAACGTCAAGGAAAAAGATAGCCCTTTGTGCGATAAAAATCAAATATTTTGCAAGGTAAAAAATAAAGTGAATACATCTGTACCTCATGATTATCATCTGCAGCCTATCAATCTAAAATCCATATAAAAATCAGTAAAGTTACACCAAATTAGAAACCTATGTAAATGCCTTCAAGGCAATTAATTTAGAAAAAAAATAGAAACGTAATATGAAACACATGTAAATTCCTTCAAGGGAATTAATTTATAAGAGATTGAGCAGTTGGATGTGTGTGTCTCATTTAACAATATGAGCCCAAAATTATCATAAAAGGGTGGGAAAAAAGTACCAGAAATTGTTTGGACATGTGCATCTTCTCGTCCTCAACAAATTCTTTGACATTGTCACAAAATAAAATAAAGATCAGAACTTCCCTTGTTTTTGACTCTCAGAAACAAAAGAAATGAAATGGGTCAGCCTAAACCATGAAGGGAAACAAACATGTGTTGCCTCATAGAATGGCTCCCTGTTAGGAAGAAGGGATTCGAGAATCTTAACAGGTAATATGTGAAACAGATTAGAAGCTCGCCTATTTTTAGTCCAAATAACGACAACATATCAAACTATAATTTTTCTAAGTGAATAAAAACATATAAATTAGGATGATAAACTCTCAATTAAGTAGGCATTTAACTTGATCTTGATACCACCAATGTTATAGCATACTATAGAACAAACGATAGCAGTGGTTAATACTAAAAATCGAAAAGCCATCAGAAAAAAATTCTATACCCAATTATGACTTTAACAATTTCCTCCACGACATAATAAGCATAATTATTCTCATATATTAATATATCATTCTCTCATAACATTCCACATTATAAATAATCATATAATTAACACTCAAATAACATTATTTTACTAACCAGTAGGCCAAGAACTAAACTTCAAGAATTTCCCAAATGGGTAAAACAAAAATAGCATCAAGATTAGAGATTGTGTACCATTTGAGACTGGACTGTGTCACTCGCTCATGTCTCCATGATGCTCTTCACATTGGAATGTACAGAGAGTAAACTGCTACGGCCTCGTCACCACCTTGAGCTGAGACATATATCAATATATCATTCTCTCATAAACATTATACATTATAAATAAACACATGATTATCACTCAAATAGCATTATTAACTTCAAGAATTTCAAGAGCAGATTTCGCATCAATATGAATACCATGTAACTATGTAGTAACACAATACAAATTTCATAATATTATGGCCTACTTCATTTTGATTCACCAATTTGAGAGACAAATTTTCAATTGCAAAATCCTAATAGTTAAGAGGAAATTCTTAACAAAAAAGCAAATAAAATTTTGGAATTCATAATCACACTGCTTGCATAAGAAAGCAAGGGTTATGGCATTAGTGACAAAAGCATTAAAACATCATTTTCAGATTTTATGGTATCTTGTAGGTGTCCGGCTGTTTGGATTATTAGTTATTATGTTGACAGATTTAGAACTTGCAGAAAAGTTCATGTTTGCATTTTATTTTTCTTTTTTCTTTTTTAATAACAGTAAAAGACCCGGGTATGGCAGTATACATAAGAAAGAAAAAAGAAAAAAATCGGGGACAACCCCCTGTTCTCACCTTTGATATATGAATTGTGCTAACTATAAAACCATTTTGCTGCTATTTCAACACTTTCTTTCAATTTCAAGAAAAATTGTAATTTTTAGCAAATATGGCAACAACAACTCAATAATTTCAAACAGCATTAGTAAAAAAAAGTAACCTTTTGGGTGGATCGCGAAGCAAACCGGACTCGATCTTGAGATTCTAGAGCTCGTAGTTGTCTCAGTAGACAAATCGAAACTCGTCGAGTATCGGTTTATATGTTGTTGGAAATAAACATTTTGCTTTGGGCCTGTTTATATTTTCCTTTAGAAATAAATGTTCAACCCGATTAAATCAAATAAAACGATCAAATAGACATTTTGATTTGGGTCTGTTTAAGTGCTATGATTATCAACCTAATAATCTCTCTAGTACTTGGGAATTTCATGAAAACACACTCGATGGTAACTGGATTTTCAACCTGTCGACTCTCCAGGATGGTTAGATTTTCCATCAACTGTCTAGTTTGTTTTTCACATATTCATGTGGCAAATGGTTAAGTGCTTAAATTGGAATTGGTTGCATGTTTCAGTCCATGGAAGAAACCACTTGAGTCTTATTTTGTCATTCTAAATCAAGAGACTTATTTTTAGGAGTAGCTTTGTGGGTGAACTGTTTCCAGGTCTAACCAGTAAGTTTCTTATTTGGTTGTCTTATTACACATCCAGCAGTGAGAATATAAACAGAGCCAAAGCAAATAAACATTTTGATGGAAATAAATATTTTGCTGGAAAATATAAACAGACCCAAAGAATATAAACGAAGGCAGATCAAATCTGAACATTTATTTCCAAATACACATTTTGCTGAATGTTTAATCAGATTTGATCTTCATCTCAGATCTGAACATTTATTTCCAAATACACATTTTGCTGAATGTTTAAACAAATTTGATCTTCATCTCAAATATGAACATTTTGCTGGAAAATATAAACAACCCCAAAGAATATAAACTAAGGCAGCAAATAACTGTTCAAATTTGATCTGCCTTAGTTTATATTCTTTGGGGTTGTTTATATTTTCCAGCAAAATGTTCATATTTGAGATGAAGATCAAATTTGTTTAAACATTCAGCAAAATGTGTATTTGGAAATAAATGTTCAGATCTGAGATGAAGATCAAATCTGATTAAACATTCAGCAAAATGTGTATTTGGAAATAAATGTTCAGATTTGATCTGCCTTCGTTTATATTCTTTGGGTCTGTTTATATTTTCCAGCAAAATATTTATTTCCATCAAAATGTTTATTTGCTTTGGCTCTGTTTATATTCTCACTGCTGGATGTGTAATAAGACAACCAAATAAGAAACTTACTGGTTAGACCTGGAAACAGTTCACCCACAAAGCTACTCCTAAAAATAAGTCTCTTGATTTAGAATGACAAAATAAGACTCAAGTGGTTTCTTCCATGGACTGAAACATGCAACCAATTCCAATTTAAGCACTTAACCATTTGCCACATGAATATGTGAAAAACAAACTAGACAGTTGATGGAAAATCTAACCATCCTGGAGAGTCGACAGGTTGAAAATCCAGTTACCATCGAGTGTGTTTTCATGAAATTCCCAAGTACTAGAGAGATTATTAGGTTGATAATCATAGCACTTAAACAGACCCAAATCAAAATGTCTATTTGATCGTTTTATTTGATTTAATCGGGTTGAACATTTATTTCTAAAGGAAAATATAAACAGGCCCAAAGCAAAATGTTTATTTCCAACAACATATAAACCGATACTCGACGAGTTTCGATTTGTCTACTGAGACAACTACGAGCTCTAGAATCTCAAGATCGAGTCCGGTTTGCTTCGCGATCCACCCAAAAGGTTACTTTTTTTTACTAATGCTGTTTGAAATTATTGAGTTGTTGTTGCCATATTTGCTAAAAATTACAATTTTTCTTGAAATTGAAAGAAAGTGTTGAAATAGCAGCAAAATGGTTTTATAGTTAGCACAATTCATATATCAAAGGTGAGAACAGAGGGTTGTCCCCGATTTTTTTCTTTTTTCTTTCTTATGTATACTGCCATACCCGGGTCTTTTACTGTTATTAAAAAAGAAAAAAGAAAAAGAAAATGCAAACATGAACTTTTCTGCAAGTTCTAAATCTGTCAACATAATAACTAATAATCCAAACAGCCGGACACCTACAAGATACCATAAAATCTGAAAATGATGTTTTAATGCTTTTGTCACTAATGCCATAACCCTTGCTTTCTTATGCAAGCAGTGTGATTATGAATTCCAAAATTTTATTTGCTTTTTTGTTAAGAATTTCCTCTTAACTATTAGGATTTTGCAATTGAAAATTTGTCTCTCAAATTGGTGAATCAAAATGAAGTAGGCCATAATATTATGAAATTTGTATTGTGTTACTACATAGTTACATGGTATTCATATTGATGCGAAATCTGCTCTTGAAATTCTTGAAGTTAATAATGCTATTTGAGTGATAATCATGTGTTTATTTATAATGTATAATGTTTATGAGAGAATGATATATTGATATATGTCTCAGCTCAAGGTGGTGACGAGGCCGTAGCAGTTTACTCTCTGTACATTCCAATGTGAAGAGCATCATGGAGACATGAGCGAGTGACACAGTCCAGTCTGAAATGGTACACAATCTCTAATCTTGATGCTATTTTTGTTTTACCCATTTGGGAAATTCTTGAAGTTTAGTTCTTGGCCTACTGGTTATTAAAATAATGTTATTTGAGTGTTAATTATATGATTATTTATAATGTGGAATGTTATGAGAGAATGATATATTAATATATGAGAATAATTATGCTTATTATGTCGTGGAGGAAATTGTTAAAGTCATAATTGGGTATAGAATTTTTTTCTGATGGCTTTTCGATTTTTAGTATTAACCACTGCTATCGTTTGTTCTATAGTATGCTATAACATTGGTGGTATCAAGATCAAGTTAAATGCCTACTTAATTGAGAGTTTATCATCCTAATTTATATGTTTTTATTCACTTAGAAAAATTATAGTTTGATATGTTGTCGTTATTTGGACTAAAAATAGGCGAGCTTCTAATCTGTTTCACATATTACCTGTTAAGATTCTCGAATCCCTTCTTCCTAACAGGGAGCCATTCTATGAGGCAACACATGTTTGTTTCCCTTCATGGTTTAGGCTGACCCATTTCATTTCTTTTGTTTCTGAGAGTCAAAAACAAGGGAAGTTCTGATCTTTATTTTGTTTTGTGACAATGTCAAAGAATTTGTTGAGGACGAGAAGATGCACATGTCCAAATAATTTCTGGTACTTTTTTCCCACCCTTTTATGATAATTTTGGGCTCATATTGTTAAATGAGACACACACATCCAACTGCTCAATCTCTTATAAATTAATTCCCTTGAAGGAATTTACATGTGTTTCGTATTACGTTTCTATTTTTTTTCTAAATTAATTGCCTTGAAGGCATTTACATAGGTTTCTAATTTGGTGTAACTTTACTGATTTTTATATGGATTTTAGATTGATAGGCTGCAGATGATAATCATGAGGTACAGATGTATTCACTTTATTTTTTACCTTGCAAAATATTTGATTTTTATCGCACAAAGGGCTATCTTTTTCCTTGACGTTAAATAAAAAGTAATTGATATTTACCATGTATTATAATTTGTGCTTGAAATATCAAAAGAAGTGAATTCAAGTAGTATAGTTTGAGTTTCATTTTATTTGAGTTCATTGCATTTAAGTTAATTCGAATGGATATTTTTTGATCCTTCGGAAAGCTGGGGTTCGAATGGCTTCACCCCACACCACCACCCCCCTGGCTTCCTAGCAAGGCCAACGGGGTTCAATTCCCGATGGCTGGGGGGTTGAATGGATATTTGATATTTGATACTTGAAACGGGTTCTTTTGCAAGGATATTTTACAAGGATACATATACCTTTGATATCGTGAATAAGTTCCCGCTCGATCCCACTGTATTCACTCCAGTAAAAAAAGTTAGAACAAAGTGTATTTAGATTATTGGCTTTAAATTATGTCATTAGAAAAAATAGTGTGGTTGATTTTATATTCTAAATTTTTTAAGTGGGTGTAAATGAAGTGGTTATGTATTTTTTTGAAGGGATGCCCATTGGAGTCCAAAGCAAGCTCTTTCCTCTTTTGGTCCAAAGTTTATTCTGTGGAGGTCGGAGGTCCAGGTTGTGTTCATAATGTCTTATCTAACTGGCCCACTCAAAAAGTATAACCTGCTATAAAGTGGAAGAAATCAACGTGGTGAAAAGCTATGTATGCTCGAGAGACATGCTACCTGCTTAAGGGAAATGTGGAGATATGTATGCTTTTCCCTGAGACAGAATGAACACATAACTGTTGAGATATGCATGGTATGGTTCATATGTATGCTCTTTTGCATTCTTTCTCGCGGTTAGTTTGGCTACTTGGCCAATTAATGGAGGGAAAAGATTAGCAGAAATGATTAATTTTGTGTTGAGCATATAACATGGAGGGAAAGATTAATTGGTTGGCATATAACATAGAGGGAGCAATATGAGGCACATAACCTGAATGCTTTTTCACTCCATGTTGAGCATATAACATGGATCATATAACTTGGAGGAACAGAAACAATTCTATCAGTTGCATCAATAGAATTGTACAGGCTAAATCGTAGCTTCAGGTTGTTGTTGTTATGGCTTGAATATTCATGCTCATGTTTTTGTAGCTTCAGATATTGTTGTTATAGCGTGAATGTTTGGGTTCAGATAGGATTGAGAAGAAAAATTTCTCACAGTGGGGAGATAATATTGAGCTTCAGAAACAAAGTCCAGAATTTTAAATTTAGAATTAGTAAACAATAGCCATGTGTCTGATATTTTTCTTTTCTGTCTTTTTGTTTTTATTTTATATTCCAAACTAAGATGATGCACAGACAGAATTGCATTATATGTAGGCAAGCAACATGTTCATATCGTTAGAAACACAGGGCAGATTGGGCCGCATTGATGTGTTAAATGGCATGTGATCTCAGACAACGAGTAAGCAATTGCAGGATGGTTCTCTTGAATTGAAATTCTGAAATAGATGGATTGTTGGCCATTTTGTGCAATTACTTGCATGTTTCAATTCTATGGACAACAATGGAATTTTCTGTAACATTGATTTAACTCGAATATGAAATGTTTCTGATCTTTAGTAATCTGATGATACGGTAGTGAAGCATATTATTAGCAGGGAACATATAGAGGATTAATTTATCTTTAAGTGGATGCACCGTGTACTAAACATTTGGATTTCTAGAGAGTTGGGAGGAATTTTCATTGGCGTTGCACGTGATATCATCAGTTTGTTGTGTTTTTGATAGTGTAATTATCATTACTGTTTCAATTGCATGCAACCCCTACAGTCCCACGTTGGATTTTGAGTTCTGATAAGCTCCAATATTTGTTTTGTTCTGGAATGGACTAGCACATATATTTATCAATTGCAAATAGTTCTATTAATTTTATTCCTTACCACTTCTAACCAGGTCTTGCATCTTCCCAAAGCAGGCATGGATCATCGTCGAGACTTGGCTCGGCAGGTCATTCCTCACTTCACATTGTGATTTAGGTAGCTGCAACAGTTCCTTTAAGCTTCCATTTCAGATTTTTTAATCATTTGGTTAGAGGTTCAGCGTCCTTTCTATTAGTTTACACTTTCTTCCCTCCCATGTTCTTCCCTTTCTCAATTTCTTCTGATCATACATTTTAAAGACCATATGAAACCTTTTTTAAAGCTGGGTCATTGCAAATGACAGCTCCAGCTCAGGTGGCCAAGGACAAAGGTGGGACACAACAAAGCTGCCAAATAACACAATGTAAGTCTTCATCCCTTTATAAATTCAATTACTCTTCTTGGAATGATGATTATATGTAACTAAGATCCCAGCACTAGACACAAGTGAGAGACGAATAGTTTATAAGTAATTTATACGAACAATTCATATCGAGTTGCTCATTTTATTAATACAGAGTCCACTGTTTTTTCAGGTTCTCGAGTTCTCTTCCATCTCCATATAAGAATATCATCATCATCTGTTGTTTTATAAGCACGTTCAATTGGTAGCTCTTATTCTTCTCGGTTGCTGGGTAAATTTGTGGTGTTCGTCACTTTGATCTTGGTGAGGTCTGTTTGTTGTGATTCATTAGTAGCTATTTAAAGTACAATATGGTCATTGTATGTGCTTAAGTACACTGATTTCTTTCTCTACATGCTCCTTAATTGATAGCATCCCCCTCTAACCTCAAGCCATCCTTAAAACTAAACTGATAAATAATGAAAGATTCCTGATCCTCAAACTTAAGCACATGGATAAGGGTTCTTGGTCTACATATGTAAAACAGTAAAGAAATCCAATATCGACATATTATCAATATATATTCTTGCTAGGTATTGCCCCTGTTGTATCGTGTGTGAGCATAAGATGCATGTTTTCAGTGCATATATATGCACATGTGACAATATGACATTCTGCAAGTGGAATTAAAAGCTTCATTCAATGGAATAAGGATTTTTTGTTTGAAGTTACAAAACATGGCTGATCTGATACAAATAACTGAAAATGTCAATACCACAAATTACACTTGCATATTGAGATCTTATGGGATTCCATATTACCAGCTGATGGGCAATCATTGAGATACAGTGAAACCATGTTCACATATTCTTATGGCTATATATTCTTGGTTTTTACATTAAAGAATATATTTATGTAATTTTATAGTTTTAGTTTAATTCGTATGAATTTGTGTCCATTGTAGTTCAAATGTTCACAAAATATGAACTGATGTAATACATAGACTTCAAAAGTTCTATGCTCACATTTGAACATTTGAACTGATGTAATACAAAAATTATGAACTGATGTAATGCAAACTTCATATTCACAAAAATATTTCGACAACCAATTTCATTTTCACAAAGGTTCCTGTGGATATAGACTTCATGCTCAAAAAATTTCATGTTTGCAAAGTTCATACTCAGTGTTGTATACAGACTTCACGTTCTTTGTTCTTTGATTACTTCTGTAAACAGATTATTATTTTCTAATATTGGATATATTACTTTCAATAACATTATTAGAATATTTTATTGATTATAGCATGATTCTCAACAGGATGCTTCTTTGTTGTTTTATGTGACTGTTCTGGGGGAATGAGAAAGAAATAGGAATTTTTTTATGAGCATGTAAATTTTGTTGTGTTGCAATTGTTTTTATGGTATGTAAATACATGATGTTAACAAGATGCTTCTCAAAAAATTTTATGTGCCATTTTGTCATTAGCGTGTACTTCTCATTAGCAAAAAACATCATGTTAACGGGATACTTCTCATTAGCATGTTAACAGAATGCTTCATTCACATGTTTTATGATAAACATGATGCTCTCATTTGTTAACAAGATACTTCTCATTTGCATGTACTCTCTAATACAGGATGTTTTTTGACATATAAATAGCATATAAATTTTTTTGACATATATGTCTATTAACAAGATGATAATGATTATGATTATGATTATGATTATGTTTCTTTCTAAAAAAATTCTCATCTGTAAGTTCTCAAATTAGCACCCAAATTCATGTTAGATAGGCAATGTTAGATAAGGGTGCTCTCTTCAAGGCCCCTAACATGTATTATGATGAGAACTAAAAATGTTAGATACGGGTGTTCTCATCTGGAAGTTCTCAAATTAGCAACCAAGTGAAATTTTTTTCAACATTGTAATCAAGTTTTTAAACAATTATGTAGGACATTCACTCTCAAATTTTTTTTTCATTTCATGACATGCACAGTTTTTTTAAAATATTGTTTTAGCACAATTGTGCAGGTTAACTTGATCCATGACTTATAGTTCAATTTTTTTTGAACTTTGATGTATTAGAATGTAGTAAAAATATTGAACTTTTAGAAACTGAGGCAATTGCAGGTAGTGTAGTTGACCTGCACATTGATGCATCAACTTTGACATGTATACACAGATCATAAGATGCAACATGTATATGTTCTAAATAGTACAAGAATCATTGAAATAGAAATTAGGTCACACAATCCACGTCCCAAAACGAGGGTGTTGTTATTTAAATTACTCAAAATTACAATACAATTATAATTCTGATTCAATTTAAATCTGAAAAATAGAATTATGTATTTCTAAACTGAAAGCTTATAATTCTAAATTAGAAACTTAATTCTTTTTTCCCATAACTACTCGAACTAGAGCGTAAATGTTAATCATGCCCAGTTTGTTATAGAGTGAAGAAATTTTTAAGCGATTTTGTGAAAATATCAACTATTTGATTACCAAAATTTAACATAAGAAGTAGCTATCTTTTTTATAAACATATCCCAAAAAACACCATATGTATGGTGCGCTCATGAAAGATCTGATTTTTAGCATGTGTATAGCAGCTTGCTTATCATAATACATTTTGATGGGAATAGAATTGCAAAATTCTGTATTGACATTTCACAACCTGTACATGCCATAGCTTTGTACTCGGCTTCAACACTTAGATCTGGCAATCACATTTTGTTTACTCACCATGTTATTAGATAGTCACCAATGAAAGTACAATATTCAACGATAAGTATAGGCCCAATCAGTATAGAATATCAAAAATATGTAAATGGAAAAGATGATCAAAAGGATAATCCTTTGCATGTAGCACTTTTTAAGTTATCGTATGATACAACTAGCAACATCCCAATATAATTAATGTAGATTCTGCATGAATTGGTGCAATAATCCAATAACAAAAGTGATGCATGAACGAGAAACCATTAGGTAAATCAACTTTCCATTAAGTTGATACTGACAATGATCAGTAAAAGACCCCAAATTTTAAATTAAACATTCGTCGGAGGATCGACATGCTCTGCACCATATAAATCAGTAAGATACTTCATATCTTCAACTGACATAATGATAAGCCCATGACAAAGCAGACATCCGTAATCCAAATATGGACCCAAGATCCTTCAAATGGAAATGAAGGCTCATAAATCTATGTTGCTTCTGTCTCACTTTGGTTCAATTGTGATTAATCTTGGTTGTTATAATGTAATTCTTATTCATTGCTAATTTGTTGTTCTTTTACATTTTGGCTGCGGAAATAATTTTTTGGGATTAAAAATTTCGCGGGAGAAAATCTTAACTGAATCGTGCCCGCGGGCACGGGGTATGACTATTATATATATATATATATATATATATATATATATATATATATATATATATATATATATATATATATATATCTATTATACATTTGACAGCGATTTTTAAATCCCAGGGTTGACTAGGACAAGCTGACTATATGTATGTATGTATATATATATATGCACACACATATATATATATATATATATATATATATATATGCATATATATATAAATATATATGCATATATATATACTAGGAAACACCCCATGCACACGTGCACGGCAAAAATCAAGACTGAGGACCAAAAAAGATCCGATCGGAAGCCAAGGGGAGAGCGGAAGAGGGATGGGGTGTGTGTGGGGATTGGTGGGGGGGTCAAAAGTGCAAAACAGCAAAAGCGAGGGTTTTTTTGAAAGAGTTGTAAAGGGGAAGTATTCCGCACAATTAGGGATTTGTAGGGCGTTCTTTTTGAAAAAAAACCAAAAAAAACCGGCTGACTGGGACAAACGTTTGTCCCAGTCACAACCGCATCGTTTATAGAATAGATATGCATATATATATATGCATATATATATATATATATATATATATATATATATGCATATATATATATGTCTATTATACATTTGACAGCGATTTTTAAATCCTAGGGCTGACTAGGACAAGCTGACTAGGACAAACATGTTGATAGAAAAACGGCTAGGATTTGATCTTGATAAATCAACGGTTCGGATGAGGGTTTGAGATGATAAGTTTGTATTTTTTAGATATCTTTTCTTGAAAAACAGCCCCCTCATTTGATTATGGGTCCTATTTTACTTTTGTGTTACATTGGGCAAGAGGCATTTTCCTGGCTCTTGGAAAACAAAATTTTTTTTGGAGAAGAGCAATAGGCATTTTGGGGGCAAGCATCAAGCATCAAGAGCCGCACGCAAGCAGCATTAACCCAATCCTTTCCATTGTCTTCTCTCCACAGGTAAGCAGCAAGAGCCCACTTCTCTCCACACGCAAGCAGCAAGAGCCGCCTGGGGTCTTTCATCTTCTCCCAGCTTCTGCACTTCTTCTCGTCCCAAAGCAGCAATTGATTCTCGCCCCAAAGAACCTTTTCGTTGTCTTCTCTCCACACGCAAGCAGCAAGAGCCCAATCCTTCATCGCCTAGGTTCTTTCATCTTCTCAATCGCAAGGGGACCCATCTTCTGCAAAGCGTCCTGACTGCAGATCTGAAGGTACTGATCATTTGTTGGTGTTTAATTCTTCTTTCTGGAACCAAAAGCTACAAGATCATTTGCTCTTCCCCAAAGCAGCAAGGTAAAGAAGAGGATTCTCTTTTCTCTTCCCCAAAGTAGCAAGGTCATTTCCCCGAGGGCTTCCACAAGTTCTTGCTTGCCACAGATCTGAAGGTAGGGATTCTCGCAAGATACCTGATTGATGAGCAGCTTTGCAGAAGAAATTGTAGGTCCGAATCCAGGTTTCATTTAATGGGTACTTGATTTCTTTTAGTGTGGGAGTAGAAATTGTAGTTATACTTGATTTGCGTCAAATCTGGAGTTGATTAGTGTGTGTCTAAAACTAAAATTTTAGCTTTATTTTAAAAAACCACGTTTAATTGCCAAATTCAAGTTCAAAATGTCTCCCAGTTGATTGAATCGATTAGAAAAAACAAGATATTATATTGGTTAATAAAAATAATATGCAGGCAGGTGAATCATCCAATGAGTTTATGCGTGTTTGAGTAACTACCATCTCTTTCACAAAGATTTTGGATCGTCCAGTGGTTGAAATAAGACAATTCGTTGGACATTTCACAGGTTTAATGGTTTATGGAACTTGGGATGCTGTATTTCATTTGAGGATAAATGAATATGTCTCTAATTTTCTTTAATGTTTAATAAGTTGTTAGCAGTTTTTTGCAATTTAATAACTGTGTCCTCCTCCTTGGTCATTTCACAGGTTTACAGATGTAAGGTCTCCAAAGTTGGGCTCTGCACGCATATTGTATAACTCATGAACATTTTGTTGTCGTGTAGTGCATGGTTGTCGCGTATTGGATTTTTCATCCTTGGTAGGGCGCAAAGCCAGATGCATTGTATAGAGTGAAGGATACTGAAGCGAGGCAATTCATCGAAAAATGCCGTGCGACGGTCTCCCAGAGACAATCGATGAGGGAGATACTAATGGATCCTTATCTGCAAACTGATGGCCTTGGTTCAAGTTGTTGTGAAGCGGACATCATTGACTTGGGGCCTATTTCGAGGCAGCCTTCTTATAGCTCTAACCATAGTAAAGGCTACTTCATTGCCAATGGATCTTCAGTCGTTCTTCAACATGAATCGGAGTAGTATAATGATTGGGAGGGCAATTCAGCTGAGTAGGAGAAACATGGGATTGAATTTTTCAGTAGCGAGAGAAGGAAAATGAGGATGAACCTGTCGCTAATGTTGATATCACAGTAACGGGGAGAAAGGGAGATGCTGGTGTCATCTTTATTCAGCATATGATTGGTGATAAAGAAGGTGAGAAATATTTCATGTTTTTCACATTATAGACAAGATTGGGTTTTTGTAAAATAGGAATAATTTACGTATCAGTTTTTTAATCAACTAAAAATTTCAGTGCCTATCTTGGTTGTAGCTGTGTATGATAATTTGTGACTGACTAGTAAGTGACCAAATAGAAGTCGATACTTGCTAGTATTTGGTCAATCCTTAATCTGAGTTCTTTCATCATAGAGTTTTTGCTGGGGAACTGATGCCATTTTGTTGCAGAAGAGGATGATCAACGATAAAAATGATGTTTTTGTCACTTTTGGGTAGAGAAATTAGGAGTTTATAAGAGCATCCATATAGGAAAAACCATTTTGCAAGTCATGATTTCTTACATGAACCAAACAACTGAAGGTTATTAAGTGGTATTATCTGTTTGTTGGTGAATGTGTCAGCATCTGTGTAGTGCTATACAGGGCGTGTGCGAAACATCTATTTCCCATTTGACATTGATACTGATACTGCACATAGAGTCGCGATGGAGATGATAGATGAGTTGGATATCATAGATTATGAGGTGACAATAATCGCAAAGATGATCGACGGCGAGGGTTCTTTCTTGGTACCCGTGTGGAATCCTCATATGAGTCTAGAAGGAACATCCAGCTCTCTAGTCGCTTCTTGCTGTCACAATTGTGAAACCAATGCTTCATCTTGCGGATCATATATTGAGTGTTGTGAAATTTATGGCCGCTTCAAAGAGATAACATACCAAGCTGAATAATCTATGGAGCCTTTGACGGAAGGAGCACCAGTGCTTTCTCCAAGCCAATCAGAAGTCATCGATGTGACTTCACAAGAATCAACAGAGAGCTACTTCAATAAAGATTGCGGTCAGTTGGGCGATGAAGATTGTAACGAAGCAGTTACAGTTCACATGGACAATGAATCACAGAATGACACAAGAAAATCTCTAGGCCAAAAGCAGTATTCTAAAATGAAATCCAAGGACTATCAGAACAAGTTTCCTCAAGATCAGAAATGACTGAAATTGTTGTATCAGACAGGGGTTAAAAATTTCAGGAAACGACTGTTAGGAAGGAGTAGAGCTGTGAATTTGTCTTTGGACCTTCATAAAGAAAGCACAGTTGGTGATAAACTTGATGGGTCCAAATTTATGAAGCATGTGAAGTCGTTCCATTTGGGCTGGCATTTCTCATTTCGGTGCACTGATGTGGATACTTACGACTGCCTCATTAGCCAGCGAAATGAGGGAGCTCAAAGGGCCCAGGATCAAGAGACGAAACCTGATATTGCCTTGGAGAAGATATTCACAGCAAATAGTTATTACATTAGAGATACTCTTCCAACTTCTGTGCCGAGGGCCAGATCTCTCTGCATATATATATATATATATATATATATATATATATATATATATATATATCTCTCTCTCTCTCTCTCTCTCTCTCTCTCTCTCTCTCTCTCTCCCCCCCGGCCAAAATCAATCCCCCAAGGCGTATGCGAAGATGCAAAGCTACGGTGAGATTTTTTCTGCCTCAAAAGTGTTTTTTCCTCTCTTTAATTTATTTCTAAGGATGTTTTTTCACTTGAATAAAGCATCACAGAGAAGTAAAGGAGGAAGCAGTCGGGTGCCCTAAGACATGGCTCGCTAACGAACACAGCAGCCCACGAGTAATTTATTTTGAGTATGATCATAAAATATATTTTTAGTATAATATATTTTGAGTTTAATTAGACAATCATTGGTAAACCTCCTACCATTTTATGCATTAATTATATTATGTCAACGATGCGATGCTACAAAAACCCATACAACAAAATTGATTATAATCATGGGATGTAATCAGAAAATCATATCATGACGTTCTTGCATGCAAACTGCACGAGCTCTTTTCGTATCTGTGCATATGGATAAGTTTTGCTTAAGTAGTTATCAAGAGCTATTTATGCTGGCTGCTGTCACTTGATTTCAACAACAGTTGCCAAATAATTTGAAGTGGTGTGCTCTGCTATGATATCATAATGCACTTCGTCTTAGACATAACATTGTACGTGTATGTAATCTCTGGGAAATCCTTGCATCTGCTCTGGTTCACTTTTCATACAAGTGACATGCTGCTGCATTTGAATTATCATGTGCATATATTCTGTTGCATATCAGTAGAAGTAGAAGGAGAAATATTGAGATGTTTTGTTTGTATATGCTGTGAAAATGTTTTCGTTTGAAAAATAATCTTTGGGTTGTTTTCTTGGTTCCATATTCGATTATTCTGCTATTTATGTATGCTTCTACAATAACCATGTATATTAGGAAATATGCATACTAAAAATATGCATTGCAGTGTCTCGAGCCATGGCTAGCTGCATGTTTCTAGCTGTGCCTGTGTATCATTATGTAATATTTAAGAACAGACATGTAATATTCAAATCATTAGTTAGTGTGTCTGTGTATCATTTAAGAACAGACATTATGTAATATTTCTAGCTGCATGTTACATTTAAGAAAAGACATTATGTAATATACTAGCAGTGTCTATGTATCTACCATGTTTCGTACAAATATACACATTACCGATGTTGTATGATTAGATAAAAAGTTTAGATTGCAACAAATACTAGGAGCATGTTGCTTCAACTGGTTCCAGATCTAGTATCAAGTGATTGCTGCATTAGTTGCAAATAATTCAGGGTCTTTAACTTGATCGGCAACCACTGCATTTAGTTTGATTGGTAACTTTTCTTCAAGCATGATCAACTCTATTAGTAAGAGTTAATGGACTACTACATTAATTGCAATCGATGGTAAAAATATGCATGTATTAGTTGTCCCACCCTTGCGTGCCCATCTTATTGGCCAAAGTTATAAGCATGTATGGTACATTTTGTATGTCAATTTCATAACTTAATGATATCTAATATTGTTAAAATTCACAGGTATGGAGGCAATCAGATGTGTGGGCAGATGTCGTTGTTCATGAAGTATCAGCTCATTTGGAGGGTGCCCAGAATATAAGCTTGGATGGGATTTACCATTCACCAATAGGCTCAGTCGACACATCAAGGTTGTGGTATGGCTTTTCTGCGGTCGTCGAGAAATGGGTCCATCATCGTCCAAAAGAAGGCTCCATATTAAAAAGGTAAAAACAGAGAATTAATTGTATGTGTAGCTTTGTTATAATTCACTGGACATGTGGTTGAACTTCCATTCATGAAACAATGCATGATGCAACATAAACAACCAATGTTCTGTGAATTTTCTTTTTCTTTTCAAAGAAAAAAGAGGGTATTCGTCCGTATAATCAACTTATAACACCATTGTGCTTTAACAAGAAGCATATTTCTGATAAATAAGAAAGCTCATATCATGATTCATTCTGTCTGGATGTAAATACACCAGTACCAAATAGAGTAGTAGAAATCACATTAATGTTGGACATAGATATCCAATTTCGCAAGGTTAGGCAAACAAAATTATAAGCAGATAACCAGAATCCAGAAGTTGGAAGCACCAAATAGAGAATGCAACATCTGCAAACACTACAACCTGATTCATTGTGAGATAATATTAAAGCAATACGCAGTAGAATCAGAGCCTGCTCTCTTTCTTATGCGCATACATTTCTTTCATATTTGGTTAAACAAGTTGTATTTGATTATACACATGATTGAATCTCGCATATGATTGTTAAGAGATAATATTCCAAGCAAAAAGAGAATCTATAAGCATCAATGCTGATTTCTGGAACTGACAGAGAAAATCCACATATTTAGAGGTGTTAACAAATGGATGGAGACTCCTTGATCTTCAAGGGTCACCTAATATTACCTACTGAAACCGAAAACATTCCCTAATATATACTCAAATGACAACTATAATGAGTTTGGATTCTGGAAGTACGTCCTGCACAAATTACAAATATACCAGGTGGGAACATGTTCTTTATATAGATTTGGTGCTAAATTTCAATCTAACATTCACCACATTAATGTCAATTCCAAAAATAAAAAAATTTACAACATTAACTTGCCATTGATGAGCCAAAACACCAAATAAACCCCCATTACATCCGCTTAGTTTTGTAAGATAAGATGGATTTAAGGAAATGGGCAGAAAGCAAGCGTGCAATTTCGAAACTATCCAGTTGAGATGCATGGCGATCAATGGCGATTGAGATGCATGGCGATCAATGTCAATCAATATCATGAGAGCATGCAACTTCATTTTCCATCATATAAAAAATTCATTGTGAATTACATATTAAAAAATTTATTAATACAATTGTTCGCTGCATATCCGATCTTTTTCTCCATAAGAGGCATCTATTAAACAAACTGATATGACAGTAGTGTAGTGTAGTGATTTTAGTGATTTTGAACTTAAAAACACTCGATCTACTATCAATGCTTGAATTCAAGAAATATTAAAAACATAAAGTAAGATTCAAGATGAGCAAAAGCTCCCCACCTTTGTTTGAATTTGTTTTTGGAAATAAATATTTTCATGATTTGCACATAAAAAGAGTGCTGCAATAATATTAAAAAAAGCAAACATGCGCCTAAAATGCTAAAGAATTTGGAAGATCAT
Organism: Scilla litardierei; assembly: GCA_030789695.1. Taxonomy (NCBI): domain Eukaryota; kingdom Viridiplantae; phylum Streptophyta; class Magnoliopsida; order Asparagales; family Asparagaceae; genus Scilla; species Scilla litardierei. Next base: position 532,317,398 of record CM061142.1, read on the forward strand.
GGAACTGTATTATGTGACAAAACGTGAAACTAATACAAATTTATCTTTTTTTTTCCAAAACTACAAATCAAAACCCAAAATCACTTTGACGATTTTTGTAACCACCAAAACTGAAATCAAAACAATGAACACCATTATTACACTTTAAGGGGAACTAAATTTTTTAAGGGGAACTAATTTTTTCGTGAGGAACTAAATTCTTTAAGGGGAACTAATTTTTTCGTGAGGAACTAAATTCTTTAAGGGGAACTAATTTTTGGAAGGAACTAAAAGTTTTGGAGAAAACTAAATAACAATTATTACGCTTTAATTATTGAAGTGCATTTAAAATTAGTGGATCTAAAATTTTGAGAGGGAAATTTATAATGAAAGAGTGTTAATTCTGTATGAAATTAAATTTTAAGGGGGAACTAAACTTTTTGTAAGGAACTAAATTCTCTGCAGGAAACTAAATGTTAAGGGGAAATAAATTTTTAAGGGGAACTAAATAACAATTATTGTGATTTAATTATTGATGTTCATTTAAAATTATATGGACTTAGAGTTTGAGGGGGTGAACATTTTAAATGAATCGTGCCCTTAGGGCACAGGTTATGACTAGTATATATCTATTATATAAAAGAGGGATGTTATCAAGAGAAATTGGATAAGAGAATTTGGACATGAGAAATTGTATAAGAGAATTTGGATATATATTCTATAAATGAGGGATGTTATCAATAGAAATTGGATAAGAGAATTTGGACATGAGAAATTGGCTAAGAGAATTTGGATATCTATTATATAAATGAGGGATGTTATCAATAGAAATTGGATAAGAGAATTTGGATATCTATTATATAAAAGAGGGATGTTATCAAGAGAAATTGGATAAGAGAATTTGGACATGAGAAATTGGATAAGAGAATTTGGATATCTATTCTATAAATGAGGGATGTTATCAAGAGAAATTGGATAAGAGAATTTGGACATGAGAACTTGGATAAGAGAATTTGGATATCTATTCTATAAAATATGGACGTTATCAAGAGAAATTGGATAATGAAAATTGGACAAGAGTAATTGGATAAGAGAATTTGGACAAGAGAAATTGGAAAAGTGATGAGATTTTGAGAGATAAGAGAAGAGGTGGGTAATTTTGTGATGAGATTTTGAGAGATAAGAGAAGAGGTGGGGAATTTTGCACATACAACCCCGGGTTTTGCATTTTTGCCCCTGGACCATCCCCACAAACACCCACACTTTTTATTCTCCCCCCTCTTTTCGACCATTTTTTTCCAGTCCACGTGCACGTGTGCACGGGTTATTTGCTAGTATATATATAAAGGTAAGTGAGTATTTCATAAATAAGAAAGACCAACTGTATAGAGACCACTGCAAGACAAAACACACAGACGAAACGGCTTGGGAGAGGCTGGGAAGCGGTCACCGAGCACAAGAATCGCCATGTGAGGAGCCCCGACACCAAAGAAGTGGCCAACATAAGCCTAAAATCTATACCTAATAACAACCAGCAGGACACGCAGGTCCACGAGACCCAAAGCCAGAGGGGATGACACAGACCCTGACATCAAGACAGGAGACATCACGGCTGGGCCAAAGCACAACGAAGACAAGGCGACATTGCATAAGATCATACAACAACGGGGTACTTCCGAGCCAAACTAGGCTCACCAATAGCGTCTGGAACTGCTCCTTTGGGGGGAGGATGGGCCAACTCCACCTCAGCCATCTTGCTTTCATACTCAATAATCCACGCCGGACGAGAAGAGGAACAACCGGCAGGGGGAGGCCATAGGAGTAATAACAAGTGCAACGATCGGCTGAGAGCACAAAGGCTGGGGACCATGCACAGACACCAGGGAACCAGTGTCGACCACCAGGGGATAAACAGGAAACCCAGAAACTCCCCAACACCTACAGTCACAAAAGGCAAAGCTGGCCAGTCCGTAGCAGTGAGGCCCATAGCCACACCCCAAGGCTCCTCGACAACAATCTCTTCATCGACGTCGGACGTGTATGAAGAAATGTGCCCTCGAGGTAATTTATCGAGAGAACATCTTGTTCAAATTTAAATGGTACTAATTATCCTAGTATGAATAAAATTGTTTTAAATACTTGGATAATTTCCTTAGACTTAAAGTAAGGTCATACACGTATCTGGATGGAGATCTCGATTATGGAAAGTGAATGACCGATAGAACTTAAGTCTTAAAGTGTTCATGGTCAAAGATATATCGAGAAAGAGATATCGGCACATCGGACAGACCATTATGTATTTGTCTTAACCTGAAGGGTGATGATGATCTCATAATCATTCGACCTAGCGAAGTCGAAGACAAGACACATGTGTTCATTGGAGAATGAGTCCACTAAACGATCCAATAAAGAGTTATCAAATGGTTAACATTAACTAAACTATCATTGATAACTCTATAGTGGTGATAGGCAAGCTGGTCCTTAAAACTTTATGTCATTGTAAGAACATGTGCTTAAACGGTGTCACTTAGATCTATGATCTAGTCTCAAGTCTTCATTCGTTAAAAGGTCTTAGGTTGGGTCATACTTGAAGCGTACGACGTAAGTTGTGATCAAGAAAGGATTCATCTCTTCCGTCCAAGGGAAGTTAGTGTCACAGGCTAAGTACGGTTCTTAGTGCTAAACCTCGGCCGGGGTATGTTGTAGGAAGTACAACATGGACATACCAAAGACTGGCTCATACTGACTAGTGCTAACTAGTAGGGTTGACAGTTTACCATATCATAGGCTATGAAGTGACATAGTTTTAACGAAGGGACTAAAACTGCGGTATTCATCACGGACACAGTTAGAGTGACCCCGATGAAACTTTTGTCAATGGGCCAATCACGTAATTATGATGTCGAAACAGAGACGACACATGCTGCTCGTAATCACTGTCGTCTAGGGGTTTCGAGCCCCAACTTGTAGTAAGGTCAGGCTGTATGGCCTTACACCGAGCAGTATTTGCGTCTTAGTAATAGGAAGTATTAAGGAGGAGTGCACTTGGGTGCATGGGAATAATTTAGTCACAAAGAGTTTATGACATTAAGTCTATATTAAAAGGAAATTAATAGTGTCGCAAAAGTTTTACGATATACGCATTAGGAGAAGGCTATGAGGGATATTTGCATATGATGCAAAAGGATTTAAGATATGTCGTAAAATGTTTACGCGAATATTTTAAATAATATGATGCATAGAAATGAAGAGAATTTTTTCATGAAAGTCAAGAAAAAACTGCGCTCAAATCGAAGCTCAAATGGAGCTAAAAAGCTCATATTTAGGGTGTAACTGTCACGCCCCGCTTCCCAAAACGGGTGCGAGGACGAGACGAAGGTCAGCATGGGCCGGAGCCATGAGGCTCGGGCCCAATAAGCGTATGTAGAGATAACAATTAATTACAGGTTCTTGTATATAAAAGTTCATAACAATAAGATAAGAGTACTCGAAAGGAAACTGCATTCGTTATTAAAAGAGATAATATCCAGCAATACATAAAGTCTAAAAAGAAGCCCCAAGCATGGCTACAACTGTGAAAAAGGAAACTAATAGTGTGACGCACCCAACCTAGACAAGAAGTAAAATGGTGCTACTCACCAAAACTAGAAAGCAGTAAACCTCCGTAAGACAGTAATAGTGAGAAACCTCTAGGTCTGGTCCCCGTCTGGAACGTACTCCGGGTCAACGTCCTCCGGCTCCAAGTCCTCAAGTAGAACCGGCTCGTCTGTTTCTCCGTCTCAGTACCTGACGTACAACACCGAAGAGAAAATGGGCTGTAAGTCAGGTAAAGTCTACAAAGGAAAGGTGAGAAGACTCTACTGCAAGTGTAAAGGAAATTAAAGACGACATTTTAAGGTTGATACATGAGAGATGCAACAACATGACATTTATACATATATGCAAGGAAAGTTAAGACTATGCAGAAAGTAAACGTGGCAGGCATTGGCCGTAGCATGTGCTACCGGCTACAAGACAAGAAAAGACTAGACTAGACTGTGTGACACCAATCGACTCGACAAGACTGTGTGACACCAAGAGGGTTCACGCCTTCAGCTTGGAAAGTGGCCAAACTCTCTAACCTGGTGGCCGCTCAACCCAACCCCACCCCAAGTGCTCAAGACAAGACTGTACGAGGACCACTCACTCTGATAGGTGAGTGCCTCTAATCCCCACAGGTTGCAGGGGCCACTCACTCTGCAAGGTGAGTGCCGAGCTTCCCCTAGGTTTTTCCGTACCAAGGATCACCCACTCTGCTAGGTGGGTGTCTCAATCCCCGCGGGTTGCCAAGGGTCACTCACTCCACTCGATGAGTGCCGGGCTTTCCGCAGGTTATGTATCTGTACATGGGGTCACTCTCTCTGTCTTGGAGAGTGCCCTATTACCGGCAGGCTGTGCAAAACATTTTGTGGATGATGTTACATGGCATGACATGAGTATATTATGTTCTTTTCATTCTAGGGGGTCCACACGCGCGCGCGCGCGTACATACACACACAGATAGTTCCTAGCATGACAGTTATAGCAATTTATATAACTAGACTTAGTCGTCAAGTCTAGGCTGTCGTGAGGGTGTACCAGACGCTATCATTTCACGTCTGGTTCTCTTGTTCAACGAATTTCAATTTCAAGAGGAAGTGGCCTAAACGTGGCCATAACTACGTAAGTGGGTACACTTGCCTGCAGTGGCAAGAAGAACGTCCGTCGGAAGCGCCTCGTCGTGGATAGCGTGGCAGTCAAAGTCCGCTGTCACAAGTCAACGGGCGCTGTCAGGACCAGTTTAGAAATCCTATTAAGTTGTCTCTAAGTTGATCGTGGCTATCCTATTAGTTTCAAATCAAGTTTGAATGTTCAACCTATTCGACAATTCTACCCAATGTGCACAGTTAAAAAGTCCAATCGTCGATTTACGGTTTCAAAACATTTTAAAGGAGCGTAAAATAAATTTAGTGGGTTAAATTGTCGATTTTTATTTAGGGTACAATGACATATTGTTTGGGTTGCTACGAGTGAGAGGACCAACCTATTGCGACGAACGCGCACGAGTCTGACGTCGGATCTGAAACGGTGATGTGCCTCGTCGTCTCCAGTTCCTCGACTACGGGTAGCGCAGTAAGGAAGTCACCTCGGGATTGTTTCGGCTGCGGGTAGTGCGGCGAAACGGCTTGCGGCAACGGCAGTGATTCGGGTTGAATATTACATATTTAACCCCTTATCTAGCAATATTTTGTGTGTAAATGATGTTTAATTGGTCTCTAATATGTTCGTATATTGTGTATCATCATTTATTAGAGCAAACCAATAATTTGTGCACAAAATCTGAATTTTACTGAGTATTTTTACATTTTTATATTTTTCATGGCTAGGTCTCGATCTCACGATTCCAACGACTATTTATTTGTATTTTTCTGAGATCTGTGCTAATTACTACGAATTTTTGAATGCAGAATACCAATTAATTGGAGAAATACGCTCAAAATACGAGAAATACGGTCGCCGGCCAATCAACGCTCGACACGTGACTGCATCTCCTCCATCCACAGCTTCATCCAACGGCGTCCGAGCGGACTCAGAAGCGCTCGATCTAGACCGTTGGATTAAGATCCAACGGTCGACGCGATTCCAAATCTTAATCCAACGGTCGACGCGATTCCAAATCGAAAACAAAGCAGTGCTCTGTTAGCGGGTGACGTGGCATCGTTTACACTGTTAGATTCGAATCCAACGGTCAAGAGCAGCTCTCAGCAAAGCGGTGACGCGGTGATCAGATGGTCGTCGATCGCTCATCCAACGGCCCACATCGGCTCTCCAACGAAGCAGCAGCAGGCGAATTTTAAAGAGGGACGAGCGGGCGAGATCTAACGCAGCTTCGATCGGACGGTCAGCATTCACCCCGACCCGAACTCGGAGTCGAACGAAGGGGCGCACGAATCTTAGAGCACACGTTGCACTCTCTTGTTGATCCCGCTTTGATGAACGGTCGAGAATTGTGCCGCTCGCGGATCGGGTTTGATTTGCGATTTGGGTGCGGGTTTGGATCCGATAAGCCCCAAAAATCCGCAATGTTATTATTTAAGCGTATTCTAGGGTTTTTGGGGGTATTCTGGCGTATTTTGGAGCTTTTTAAGCAGATACTGTGCGTATTCCTCTGAGAAAAGTTACTGATAAATTCCAGAGACTATTTTCCTTATTTCCAGAGAGTTTGGGTGCCTATCTTGGAGTTTTGGTGATAGATTCTTGAACTTATACTCCGTATTTGGTGCTTTTTCATTGTATTTCGCTACTTGAACGATGTATTCATCTATGAAATCTGATTTTTCTTGCACCATGACTAGCTAACTTCTTGTGCTATGGTTGTGATGTAATTAGGAGTATGTAATCGATGAATCTCATGTCTTTAGCCTTATTATCATGTTAAAATTGCTCATAATGTTGATTTCAACATTGTATTTGTTGGGTATTTTTCATCGTCGATATTATTGATGTCCCCTATGGCTAGGCCCTGATAAGGCTAGTTAATTCATGTTCTCTAATCTGGACATATAATTGTGCTTATCGTTTAATGAAATCAACGTTGCTAGTGATGCGTATACGGCTATTTTAACTCGTTTTTATCGATTCATCTTCCGACGCCTTCACGCCTTGACCGTGTGAAGCGTTGTGTGATATTAAAAGACATGATATTTCAGCGATTATAAACTCCTAATGAAATCACAAACTTAGCATTTTCATCTCATTGATAACCAAACTTTCAAAACACCGTAATACTTTTTAGGAGCCATTCTTTTGGATACTGATCGTTAAACCATTTTTCACCTTCCCAAAGGTGGTTGTTTTCTCATCCGTATATTTATTTGTTAGTTGAAATTATGTTATCTCAGGTCGACTTGTCCCGTGGATTCGACTCTGGACTCTCCAGGTACTACTTGTACGATCTCTTACGCTTGGGAGTATTAGCTCACATTATTTTGAGTCAGGCAAGTTTTTGGCGCCGCAACGACGTCGGGAGGCTGCGAGATCTGTTGTGCATGGCTCCTAGGGCACAAGGGGGCTGCCGTTGCGTGGACAGCAGGGTGGGGGGAAGAGGGCCGGCAGCTGTGTCTAGAGGGGTGGCCGGCAGTTCGCTAAGGGGGGAGATGATCGGGCTGTGGTGGTCTGATGTGAGATGGAGGTGGCCGACAGGTCGGGGGTCTCGGCAGGGCTGTCACGTGGGAGAGGGGCCGGACTATAGGTGTTGTTGCACACGCGGGGTGGCCGGACTGCTGTGCGTGGACAGCAGGTGGAGGCCGACGGCTACTGTTGCAGGGAGAGGATGCAGGCAGGTCGACGAGAGGGTGACCAGAACAATGGGGTTTGCGTGGAGGTGGCCGAGTGTTTGAGATGAGGCCGGAACAATGGAAGGGTTCATCGGTGGTTGTCAAGGGGGAGAGGCCGGAGCAATGTGGTCGCCGGGCAGTTTGATGCGGCCTAGGGGAAGTTGGCGGCTGCACAGTTAGAAATCCGATTAAGTTGTCTCTAAGTTGTTCGTGGCTATCCTATCAGTTTCAAATCAATTTTGAATGTTCAGCATATTCGACGATTCTACCCTATGTGCACAGTTAGAAATCCTATTAACGTCTGGTTCTCTTGTTCAACGATTTTCAATTTCAAGAGGAAGTGGCCTAAACATGGCCGTAACTATGCAAGTGGCCGTAACTACGCAAGTGTCTCAGTGTCACCTGTGTGACACTAAGGGGGGAGATGGCCGGGCTGTGGGGGTCTGCCGTGAGATGGAGGTGGCCGGCAGGTCGGGGGTCTCGACAGGGCTGTCACGTAGGAGAGGGGCTGGACTGCAGGTGTTGTTGCACGCGTGGGGTGGCCAGACTGCTGTGCATGGACATCAGGAGGAGGCCGGTGGCTGCTGTTGCAGGGAGATGATGCAGGCAGGTCGACGTGAGGGTGGCTGGAGCAATGGGGTTTACGTGGAGGTGGCCGGGTGTTTGAGATGAGGCCGGAGCAATGGAAGGGTTCGTCGGCGGTTGTCAAGGGGGAGAGGCCGGAGCAATGTGATCGCAGGCGGTTTGATGCGGCCTAGAGGAAGTTGGCGGCTGTGTTTTGCGTAAACCCTAGGGTTTGGTTTGCTTACGTTATAATATGGGGAGTTTGCTAAAGAGGGGGTAGAAAAGAGTGGGTTTAAGGTTAGGTGGGAGAGAGAATGAGAGAGGGGGAGGGTAGGACTAGTGTGGCAAATAGCCTAGGAAATATTTGGTAGGTTACGTATGATCCCTAGAGATTAGATTAGATTAGATTTAGGGATTTGAATTTGAATTAACTTAGGGAAATTAGTATATATGTCATATTAAAGGTGACGGGTCGATCTAACGATGTCCGAAAAATACAAGAAAAATATCGGGACGACCGTGGCGACGATAGGGTCGAGAATACTATGGTCGGTCATGTGCTAGGTTTTACAGAAAACAGTGATAAAAATAAATTATCAAACATTGAAGTCTAAAGGTTAAGATACCCCTTCATTCAAAGCTGATTTGTGGAAGAATGACCCGTGAAATAACGTTCATAAAAATTTCTACAAAAATATACTCTTCCTGAGGGTCACAACGATATATAACTTCGCGCGTTTAGGATTCAAAAGGAGGTCACAATAAATACGCGTACGAAAAAAGAAAATACGCGCTAAAATACACACGGTCGAAAAACGACCGTGACATCCTACCCACCTTAAGGATGATTCCGCCCTCAGAATCTTCATCAACTACTGCTCAGGACATAAATGCGAGTAGCGCTCTCTCATCTCTTCTTTGTGCTCTCAAGTGGACTCTCCAGGTGATCCGTGATGCCACATCACTCTCACTAGGTCGACTACCTTGTTCCTCAACTGCTTATGCCAATGGTCCAAAATCTGCACTGGCTGTTGATCATAAGTCAGATCCGATCGAACTGTGATCTCTGAAAAATCCACGGTGTACGATGGGTCACTGACGTATTGACGTAGCTAAGATACGTGGAAAACGTCGTGAACTCCCTCCAAAGATGATGGCAGGGCACGGCGATAAGCCACTGCTCACACACGTTCCAGCACGTTAAATGGTCCAATAAACCTCGGACTCAGCTTTCCCTTTTTCCCGAAACGAATGACTCCACGGTTCGGAGAAATCTTCAGAAAGACATGATCTCCTGGCTGAAACTCCAAAGGTCGTCTCTTGGTGTCTGCCCAAAGCTTGCAACGATCTTGCACAATCCGGAGCTTATCCCTGATGTCCCTCACGACATCCACAGCCTATACAATCATCTCCGGACCCAACAGCTCTCGGTTTTCGATGTCATCCCAGCTCAGTGGCGATCGACATTTCCTTCCATATAGGGCAGCAAACAGTGCCATGCCAATGCTCGACTGGTAGCTGTTGTTGTATGAGAATTCCACTAGATGGAGATGATCTTCCCACGAACCCTTCAGATCCAGCATACAAGCTCTCAACATATCCTCCAGAATCTGAATAGTCCTCTCTGACTGGCCATCGGTGTGCGGGTGGTACGCCGTGCTGAAACTCAGACTCGTACCAAGATTCTCCTGCAGACTCTTCCAGAACTGAGATGTAAATCTCGAATCTCTGTCAGATACGATGCTCATCGGAACTCCATGTAAGCGCACAATCTCCTCCATGCACATGGTCTACATCACGAACTAAACCCAAAGAGGAATTATAAATAGAGAAGTAAAATATCTTTACCTCTAGTTACTTCCTCACCAAGACTTCCGTGGACTGTCCCACTCGGAATGGGATGAAGTGCGCAAACTTGGTCAATCGGTCAACGATCACCCAGACTGTGTCTTTCTGCTTCGGGCTCCGAGGTAGGCCTGTCACGAAATCCATCGTGATGTGTTGCCACTTCCACTCTGGAATATGGAGCAGTTGTAGCAATCATGCGGTCCGATGGTGCTCCGCCTTCACTTGCTGGCATACCAAACACTTGGCAATACTCCGTGCCACACTCCTCTTCATGCCAATCCACCAATAGTTTATACGGAGGTCCTTGTACATCTTTGTGCCTCCAGGGTGTATGGAATAAGGCAAGCTATGAGCCTCACTCAACAGCTCCTCTCTAATGTCACATGCAGGTACACAGAGTCTACTGTCGTACCTCAGCGATCCATCCTCATGAATAATAAACTCCGTCCAAACTCCTGCTTCTACCTGTCTTCTGATCCTCTGTCGCTTCAGGTCTCTGCCTGAGCTGCCTTGATACGATCCACAATCGTTGACTGAATCTGCAAGTTCATCAACAAAACGATCACTCCTGGTAGGACAACTTCAATGTTCATCCTTCTCACCTCCTGCTGTACCATTCAGTCGGCAGTATGCATCATCACTGCGGGGAGTCTACTCAAAGCATTTGGCACTACATTCACCTTCCCCGGGTGATATTGCAGATCTATCTCATAATCTGCCATCAGCTCCAACCATCGTCTCTGACGCATGTTGAGCTCCTTCTGTGTAAAAATGTACTTCAAGCTTTTGTGATCGGTGAAAATTTTCACACTCTCACTCAGCAGGAAGTGTCTCCAGATCTTCAACGCAAATATCATCGCTGCTAACTCCAGGTCATGCGTCAGGTAGTTCTTCTCAAGATTCCTCAACTGCCGAGAAGCGTACGTGACCACATCACCATGCTGATGCAGGAGACATCTGAGACCCTTGCCAGATGCATCACAGTAAATCTTGTAGCCTCCGCTCCGATCCGGTACAGCCAATACCGGTGCTGTGGTCAATCTCACCTTCAAAATATTGAAAGCCTTCTCACAATCCTCTGACCAATCGAACTCCACATCCTTCCTCGTCAGCTTCGTCATCGGCTCTGTAATCCTCGAAAAATCCTTAATGAACCGACGGTAGTAGCCAGCTAATCCAAGAAAGCTCCTGAGATCTGATGCTGACTGCGGGGTCGGCCACTCGCTTACTGCTCTGACTTTCTCCGGTTCTATAGATATGTCATCACCAGACACCACATGTCCCAGGAATGTGACTCTATCCAACCAGAACTCGTACTTACTATACTTGGCATACAGCTTATGACGTCTCAGTGTCTCCAACACTGTCCTCGGATGACGGCTGTGCTCCTCTTCAGACTTCGAGTAAATAAGTATGCCGTCGATGAAGATGACGGCAAACTTATCCAGGAAGTCGTAGAAAATCAAATTCATCAAGTTCATAAACACTGCTGGAGCGTTGGTCACACCAAACTGCATGACTACGAACTCATAGTGTCCGTACTTTGTCCTGAAGGCCGTCTTCGAAATATCGTTCTTCTTCACTTTCATCTGATGGTAGCCGCTCCTTAGATCTAATTTCAAGAAACCCCTCGAACCTCCAAGCTGGTCAAAAATATCATCAATACGTGGCATCGGATACTTATTCTTCACAGTCACTACATTCAGCCCTCTGTAGTCCACACACATCTGGCGGGATCCATCCTTCTTCTTCACCAATAGAACTGGTGCACCCTAAGGTGACACACTAAGGTGTATGAATCCCTTCTGCAACAATTCTTCCAACTATTTTTGCAACTCCTCAAGCTCTGCAGGTGCCATCCGATACGGCCTTCGAAATAGGTTACGCTCCCGACATAAGATCTATGCTGAACTCCAAAGCTCTGTCGGGTGGAAACCCTGAAATATCATCTGGAAAGACGTCGTCGAAGTCTCTGACGACTGCTGGTCTACTGGTCTCCATCTACACGGCGACAACGATCGACTCCTCTGGCTTAGCCCGTAATCTAACGGGCATAAGCGATCGAGCTCTGCTAAGGAACTCGAACTCCGGGTGGCCTGGTATCCTGAACACCACTTTCTTGCTGCGGAAATCGATTGAAGCATGGAAATCTCCCAACCAATCGATGCCAAGAATAACATCGAAATATGGTAGATCATGGACAATGAAGTCAGCATAAAGCTCGTGTCCACTGATCACCAACGAAATCGATCGGCATCCCAAATTAACCGTCACCACTCCGTTCCCTGTAGTGATATCCTAACACTTTGGAAGCGTATGGGTAGGAATGGAGTGCTCTGTTACGAATCTCCGGGTTATGATGCACATAGATGCACTGGAGTCGAACAAAGTTAGGGCCGGGTATGACGACACTAAAATGGTGCCTAAGATACAAAAGATAAAGCTAAGGTTAAACAAGGCTACTAATCTAACTAGCAAGGCTCAAACAACCATATGCAACCAATATGGTCTATGCTATAAAATAAAAAGACTAGTTCTAAAAAGTTACCTGCAATGACGACATCCACGTCTTCAGCCTCCACAGCTGTCATGGTATAAGCTGGCCTTTGTGGTGGCACTACCTGATGGTAAATCTACTCCTGAGGTGGCAAAGGGGGTCGACGAACAACAGCTCCTCTCTGAGTAGGGGCCAGTGCTCTGCTCTGCAGTGGGGCTGGTGCTCCGCCCACTGTACGATGAAGGTTCGGGCAATCTCTAGCAACGTGTGTGGTATCTCCACACACCAGACACAAACCCAGCTTCCTCCTGCAATTGTTCTGTGTATGCCCCGGTTTGCCATAGAAATGGCATGGACCCTTGGTCTGGTTCTGTGCAGGTGCTCCTGGCCTCTTGAAAGGCACCGTCTGATTGGATCTCATAGCAGGCCTAGCAGGTGGCTTATACTGCTCCATCGGTCTCTTTCCTCCACCAGCAGGAGGATCAGGAAGTCTCGCTACAGCCTCATGGGTCATGGCTGCATTCAGTACAGCCCCAATAGTAGTCAAGTCTGTTGAAGCATAGAGGACTGGATCTTGGGGTTCAGCCCCTGACAAAACCGATCAACTCGGTTCTCTTCCTTCTTCACCATATGCGGGGCGAAGCGGATCAACATCTCAAATCTGCTTCATACTCATCTACTGACATGCTCCCCTGAGTCAGATTCACGAACCGCTGCAATAGCTCTCTCTTTGCAACCTTGGGGAAGTACTTCTCCTTGAACACAGACTTGAGGGTGCTCCATTCAACTGGCTTCTGCAGACGCCTCTCCTCAATATGCCACCAGTTCATTGTATTCTCAACCAGCTGCATCTTCGCTATCTCCACTCTGGTCTCATCAAGTATCTTGACAGCTATCAGTTTATCCTCAGTGCTCTGGATCCATTCGTCGGCATCCAGTGGTCCATTCCTCCCAGAAAAGGTCCTCGGCTGCAGCTTATTGAACTACTTCACTCCAGGTGCAGCTCTAGGGATAGCCGGCAGCGGCAGTGGTGATGCATCTTGAACAGCTCGGGCAGCCTGGTTGGACTGCTCAACCAAGTGGTGCTGAACGTCCAACATCTCTCTCATGATGCCCAGAAATTGACAGAATTCACCACCTTGGCCATACATGGCTCTGTCAGTTGAAGGTCCGGCTCGGGTATTGCATCTTCTTGCCATCCTATTGACAAGGAAAACCCAATTTAGACTTATACATAATAAACTGGATATTTAAATTAATACGAGTATTTTTATTGCTACGAACTTTCATATTTACGGGATCTGCATGGGCCACCACTAAAACTTGTCACGCCCAGCTTCCCAAAACGGGTGCGAGAACGAGACGAAGGTCTGCATGGGCTAGAGCTATGAGGCTCGGACCCAATAAGTGTCTATAGGGATACCAATTAATTACAGGTTCTTGCAAATAAAACTTCATAACAATAAGATAAGAGTACTCGAAAGGAAACTGCATTCATTATTAAAAGATATAATACCCATCAATACATCAAGTCTAAAAAGAAGCCTCAAGCATGGCTACAACTGTGGAAAAGGAAACTAATGGTGTGACGCACCGAACCTAGACAAGAAGTAAAATGGTGCTACGCACCGAAACTAGAAAGCAGTAAACCTCCATAAGACAGCAACATCGAGGAACCTCTAGGTCTGGTCCCCGTCTGGAACGTACTCCGAGTCAACGTCCTCCGGCTCCAAGTCCTCAAGTAGCACCGGCTCGTCTGTGTACTCCGTCTCAGTACGTGACATACAGCACCCAAGAGAAAAGGAGCTGTACGTCAAGTAAAGTCTACAAGGAAAGGTGAGAAGACTCTACTGCAAGTGTAAAAGAAATTAAAGACGACATTTTAAGGTTGATACATGAGAGATGCAACAGCATGCCATTTATACATATATGCAAGGAAAGTGAAGACTGTGCAGAAAGTAAACTGGCAGGCAATAGCTGTAGCGTGTGCTATCGGCTACAAAACAAGACAAGACAAGACGAGACTGTTTGACACCAATCGACTCGACAAGACTGTGTGACACCAAGAGGGTTCACGCCTTCAGCTTAGAAAGTGGCCAAACTCTCTAACCTGGTGGCCGCTCAACCCAACCCCACCCCAAGTGCTCAAGACAAGACTGTACAAGGACCACTCACTCTGCTAGGTGAGTGCCTCTAATCCCCATACGTTGCAGGGGACACTCACTCTGCTAGGCGAGTGCCGAGCTTCCCGTAGGTTGTTCCGTACCAAGGGTCACCCACTCTGCTAGGTGGGTGTCTGAATCCCCGCGGGTTGCCAAGAGTCACTAACTCCACTCGATGAGTGTCGGGCTTCCCGCAGGTTATGTATCTGTACAAGGGGTCACTCTCTTTGTCTTGGAGAGTGCCCTATTGCCCGCAGGCTGTGTAAAACATTTCGTGGATGATGTTACATGGCATGACATGAGTATAGTATGTTCTTTTCATTCTAGGGGGTCCACACGCACACACACACACACACACACACACAGAGAGAGAGAGAGAGAGAGAGAGAGAGAGAGAGAGAGAGAGAGAGAGAGATAGTTCCTAGCATGACAGTTATAGCAATTTATATAACTAGACTTCGTCGTCAAGTCTTGGCTGTCGTGAGGGTGTACCAGACGCACCATTTCACTGCTGGTTCTCTTGTTCAACAATTTTCAATTTCAAGAGGAAGTGGCCTAAACGTGGCCGTAACTACCTAAGTGGGTACACTTGCCTGCGGTGGCAAGAAGAACGTCCGTCGGAAGCGCCTTGTCGCGGATAGCGTGTCGGTTAAAGTCCGCTGTCATAAGTCAACCGGTGGTGTCAGGACCAGTTTAGAAATCCTATTAAGTTGTCTCTAAGTTGATCGTGGCTATCCTATCAGTTTCAAATCAAGTTCGAATGTTCAGCATATTCGACGATTCTACCATATGTGCACAGTTAAAAAGTTCAATCGTCGATCTACGGTTTCACAACGTTTTAAAGGAGCGTAACATAAATTTAGTGGGTTAAATTGTCGATTTTTATTTAGGGTTTGATGACGTATTGTTTGGGTTGCTACGAGTGAGAGGACCTACCTAGTACGACGAATGCGCACGAGTTTGACGTCGGATCTGAAACGGTGGTGGGCCTCGTCGTCTCCAGTTCCTCGACTGCGGGTAGCGCAGTAAGGAAGTTGCTTTGGGATCGTTCCGGCTGTGGGTAGCGCAACGAAACGTCTTGCAGCAACGGCATCGACGTCGGGAGGCCGCGAGATCTGCTACGCGTGGTTCCTAGGGCACAAGGGGGCTGCCGTTGCGTGGACAGCAGGGTGGAGGGAAGAGGGCCGGCAGTTGGGTCTAGAGGGGAGGCCGGCAGTTCGCTAAGGGGGGAGATGGATGGGCTGTGGGGGTCTGCCGTGAGATGGAGGTTGCCGACAGGTCGGGGGGTCTCGGCAGGGCTGTCGTGTGGGAGAGGGGCCAGACTGCATGTGCTGTTGCGTGCGTGGGGTGGCCAGACTACTATGTGTGAACAGCATGGGGATGTCGCTGGCTGCTGTTGCAGGGAGAGGATGCGGGCAGGTCAACGAGAGGGTGGCCAGAGTAATGGGGTTTGTATGGAAGTGGCCAGGTGTTTGAGATGAGGCTGGAGCGATGGAAGCGTTCGTCGGCAGTTGTCAAGGGGGAGAGGCCGGAGAAATGTGGTCGCCGGCGGTTTGATGTGGCCTAGGGGAAGTTGGCGACTGTGTTTTGCGTAAACCCTAGGGTTTGGGTTGCTTACATTATAATATGGGGAGTTTGCTAAAGGGGGGTAGAAAAGAGTGGGTTTAAGGTTAGGTGGGAGAGAGAATGAGAGAGGGGGAGGGGTAGGACTAGTGTGGTAAATAGCCTAGGAAATATTTGGTAGGTTACATAGGATCCCTAGAGATTAGGGTAGATTAGATTTAGGGATTTGAATTTGAATTAACTTAGGGAAATTATTATATATGTCATATTAAAGGTGACGGGTCGGTCTAACGATGTCCGAAAAATACAAGAAAAATATCGGGACGACAAGAGGATCGAGAATATGGTGGTTGGTCATGTGCTAGGTTTTATGGAAAACGATGATAAAAATAAATGATCAAACGTTGAAGTCTAAAGGTTAAGACACCCCTTTATTCAAAGCTGATTTGTGGAAGAATGACCCGTGCAATGACATTCATAAAAATTTCCACAAAAATATACTCTTCCTGAGGGTCACAACGATATATAACTTCGCGCGTTTAGGATTCAAAAGGAGGTCACAATAAATACGCGTATGAAAAAATAAAATATGCGCTGAAATACACACGGTCGAAAAACGACCGTGACAGTAAAGACTAGACGACCGTGACAGTAAAGGCCAGAACTGGGTTTTTGCCCAGTTCTGGCCCAGCCCAGCCCAGCCCAAGGCTGGCCCAGTCCACTTGGGTTGGGCTCATCCACCCAGCTCGGGCGCATGCGCCCGCCCACCCAGGCGGGTGCGTCTGGGCCCCCCTGAGCGGGCTTAGCCAGCTCACACGGGCGCCCGACCGACCGTACGCCTGCCCGCCCAGGCTGGCGGGTTTGGGCACACCAGATCGGGTGCCTGGCCCACCTAGACGGGTGGGCTACCCAGGTGGGTGTGCCCAGACCCACAGGTGGGACCCGCTGGTGGGCCCAGGCTAATGAAACCCTAAATTTTCAACTAACGGCTGTGAAAATCAGCAGTTTGTGTTTTTTTGCCTAATTTTGAGCTATAGTTTGAGGGGTCAAATGAAGTCGAAATTGAGCATCATTTGTTTCTATGTGATCATAGTTTAGTGCTCTTCAATTTGATATATTATATCACTTGTGAAGCTCAACTTTGAGGGATGAAAAATTCATCAAAGTTTCACCTTAGTGTAAGGGAAACTAAAATAATTTTTCCTCTAAACTTGTTTAGTCCCACATTTCTCGTGAGATGAGGAAGGGGGGATGGCTCCCTATATAAATATGGGCTGAATCCCCTAGGAAAATTTGCACCAAGTCTTCGATTCGAGAAGCTCTAATTTGACCACGCTCGATCTAAAACTAAAAATTATTTCCTCCTCCTTAAAATCTTCTGTTAATCCGTTCGTGGCCTAGCAAGACGAGGAGGAGGTTTGGATTAGATCCAAAGTCTAGGACGTGGATCGTACTCAAGTGAAACTTTCTTCGACGAGTGATTGGCTTGGAGGCGCGGTGTTGGCTCGCTTCGAGTGGTCCAGTCTTAAAGGCATGTGGGCGGCTTGCTTCGGGGAGCAAAAGAAAATTGCTGAAAACGACGCTTCGTATTATGCGCAAACGAAGTTCAGAGTATGTCATTTTATTTATTCTTTCATATATTGTTGCAGTAGTTTAGATCTATCTTTGGGGTTGGTCAGTCCATACTAGATATAGTAGACTTTCTTGGCTATGGTTAATGATATCCTTAGGGATTTTATTAAAGTGTTTAATAATTTTTATTCCAATGCTATTTTTCGATTCAATAATTCGTCCGACATAGGATGGGCATAGATTTTATGCCCTGAGGGTCCATCGAAACCCTTCATTGGTATCAGAGTTTATGTCTTCTTTGATCTAATTTCTGCAAAGGATATAGATGCATACTATATTTGTTAAGAACATGTTGATAATATGATTATCTAGATTTTATAATTATGAGATAATTGTTAAACATGCTCCAACTTAATTTTATATGTTAAAATTTTAGCTGCTTGTTTTTATGCTTAAAATTTATGTGATAAATCTTTTAAGTTGCATGCTAAACTTTATGAGATAAATTTTAGTTGTTGTTCATGCTAATAATAATGAGTTAATTATTAAAAAGGAGTCATAACTAAATTTTATAAGATATTTTAAGTTGCAAGTAATCGTGCTAATATTTTATGAGATAAATATTTAGTTCATGTTTAATTTTAATGGTTATTCTATTTCTTGCATATTATGTGATACTTCAATAAAAACTCTTAGGATAGCCTTTAAAAACTTATCTACAACTTATGAGATAAATTTTAGATGGACATGCTATGATTTAAAAATTGTTGCATATATTAAATTCCTAATACTTGATTAGGGTAGAACTTCCAACAATTATTATTTTAATTGTTCTAATAATAATTTTGAAAAAGGCTATGATTTATATTGTTGTAACTTGAATTTTAAATACCTAATACATGATTAGGATAGCACGTCGAAACCTATAATTTCTTATAGCTGATAAGGACTTTAATAAAAGTTATTAACTAATCCTAATAATTTCGAATTTTAGGATTCAACTAGTTGATAGGATTAACTAGTTTTAATGAAGCCATATTAAATCGATGTTACACATATAAATAATAGGTTTTTAGCATATATGTCCCTTAAATCTTGCGTATTTTGATATCTGTCCCTCAAATCTTGATATTTGCTCATAAGTCCCTTAAATTTTCAAGGTTAACCTTAATAGTCCATCCATCCTGTTTTCTGTTAGAAAGTAATATTAATTAACGATTAATTAACGATTATAGTTAGTTAATTAATAAATTACGTTTAATTAATTATTAAACCCTCTAATTAATTGTTAATTAACCCCACCCAGAAAAAACCCAGAAAACAGGGGGAGGGGGCGCCGTTAGTTAATTAATAAATTACGTTTAATTAATTATTAAACCCCCTAATTAATTGTTAATTAACCCCACCCAGAAAAAACCCAGAAAACAGGGGGAGGGGGCGGTGCCCCCTCCCCCTATGCCTCAGACAGGGCGGAGGGGGAGGGGGGCCGCCCCCTACCCCCTAAAACAGCAGGGTAGGGGCGGCGCCCCCTCCCCCAGATCAGTAGGGGAGGGGGGCGACGGCCCCTTCCCCTCCTCCCCAGACGAGGAGGAGGGGGAGGGGGCGCTGCCCCCTTCCCCCAGAGCAGCAGGGGAGGGGTCGGCGCCCCCTCTCCCCAGAGCAGCAGGGGAGGGGGCGTCGCCCCCTCCCCCTCCTACTCAGACAAGGAGGGGTGAGGGGGCACCGCGCCTCCCCCCAGAACATTAGGGGAGGGGCCGGCGTCCCCTCCCCCTCCTCCTCCGGCGGCGGCGCCACCGCCGCCTCCACCCTAGCGCGGCGCCATGAACCCCCACATCGTTAAGCCCAAACCTAACGGAATATTCCCATTTTCTTTAAGTTTTTAACAGATAGTTAGTGAGAGGGACTATTAAGGTTAATACGAACTTTTGAGGGACTTGAGGGCAAATACGAAAATTTGAGGGACATATATCAAAATACACAAGATTAAAGGGCAGATATGATAAAAACCCATAAATAATTAAAATCATTATAGAATTATGATCTGGTCTAGCATTTTATGACTAGTGTTGTGGATCACCCTAGCTCGACTGGGGATAGTGATCCTGGCCTCGCCAAATCCATGGCAGTGTTCTGCTGGACCACAAGGATGCGAATAATGATTATGCGAAACCATCGATTAGATCTAGTCTAATACGGTTAAAATCTTCTTCAAGATTAATCGTAGCCATCCTTTTAGGAGACTAAAAGATGCATGTCATGGTTGTTGAGTCTCCTCAAGCTGTGACATAGTCTCTTTTAGAAACCGACCCCATCATACATGAGATGTAGTCTGGTCTTAACCCAAACCGCCCCGTCTGGTCTCCTCGAGTATCGGTGTAAATTAAGATTGGACATGAAAACAAGGGTTCGACTAAACTAGTCATTATGGTTTGTTGAATCTCCTCAAGATCATAAGTGACTAGGGGCAAAAACATATAGGGAGTCACATGTGATGTAATTGATGAAGAGTTTGTCTACCAATTACAGAGCCGATCAATTTGTTGAGTCTCCTCAAGGTTGTGAAGCTCAGGGTGGTTGGATCCCTCTCTCAAAATTTTTAAAATTTAATGAATTGTTCATTATTATGGCGTATATAGATCTTTAAAGTAAGGGAGAACATAGTTTAATAAAAACCTTTTAAACTATAAAGAACACAAGCTAATTCAAAATTCTATATTATGCAGTATGAGTCAGGACTTAAGTTTATCATCGAGAAGAACATGCTAAAAGGAACCAATTATAAGGACTGGTTGAGGAACATTAAACTAGTTCTCTTGTTAGCTGGAATCGGTTATGTACCGACGAAAACTGCTCCCAACAAACCCGACGAAAAAGCCACCGAAGAACAACAGGAGTCCTACAAGCTATGGAAAAAGGATGCAGAGATGGCAAGGTGCCTTACTCTAGTCTCGATGAATAATGAGCTCCAATGAAAGCATGAACATATGGATGTTCAGAGCATGCTTTTAAATACGAACCAGTTATATTATAAGCAGTCTCGGGCTGCTAAATTCCAGGCCACCTGCAACCTTTGGAGAACGAAGATGACGAACGTTACCATCCAAAACCACGTAATCAAGATGATCGGTTTCGTTGAGGATACAGCTGATCTAGGATTTATCCTTGATCTTGAGATGAGCATTGACATTATCCTAAAGTCTTTGGCCCTTGCTTTTGGCCCGTTCATTACAAAATTTATGATGAATAACACTGAGGTAGAACTCCATATCCTCCTGAACAGGCTACGTCAGTTTGAGGAGAGAATCCAGAAGCTCAACGACAAAGGTAAGAAGAGGCAGATCCCTCTACCTGCTAAGGGCAAGAAGGAGAAGAAGAAGAAAGGGGCGTCATCTGAGACTGGATGTTTCCATTGCCATAAGCTTAGACACTGCAAGCGGAACTACAAGGCTTACCTTGCAGAGAAAATGGGCATAGTGATGCCTCAACTTTAGGTATAAATCTTGTTACCGGGTATATGAATTTTTCATAAAGGTTAATACGTGGTATGGATACCAGTACGTTTACTAAACATCTGTATATTGTTAACATCGCTTAGAGCTGTAGAGGGGTGAAGTTCCTGGTACAGTCAGCAAAGAGAGTAATCGTTGCTGCTGCGGACGGAAAGGACTTCAAAGATATCAAGAATATTGTCTGGATTTTTATTTCGAATAAATGAAGCATTTTTGGCTTGAACAATGTATAAAGTGAATGTCACTTGAGATGGAAATTTTTTGAACAATTTTCTATGAATAAAGTCATTGTTTTGATATCTTGATTTGTATACTCTGATGGCTTTCTGTGTTGAGATGTATGTTTGTGAGTTGATGCAACTGACATGAGCAAGCAGTATTTTTTAACCAATGTGTAGCAACGAGTCAATTTTTGGCGCATATATATTAGACGCGATCTTTATGATGCGCACATGAGAAAATTTCTAGTTTTGCTGCATGTGAAACTTCACGTTAGAAGATTAATACAGATATAGGAATAAAATGTGTGGGTAATTATGATGGAGTAAGTTATCATCAAGGATCCTATAAACGGATCTTGATATAACATTTTCATCAAACAACCTAATACAAACACATTCTGTTTTAACTCATTCAGCATAAATGGGCTGGTTATACTTAATAATCAACGTTCTAAATGAGATTTAGAAAGTCAGGTTGAAGTAGTATGACCAGATAGTTCTCAAAGTCAATAGGAGCTAGCATGTTGCTTAGTTCTTTTTTGAGCTAAGTAAAGTTCCAAGTTATAGAACATCTATATATATGACATACAATCGGAAAGGTTTTGTTTATGTCAGAGATATAGAAAAATTTGGCGTCATTAATGTGCTGGACAAAAATGACACTTGACTATTGGAATATGCTATTGTATGACTGACTAGTATGAAATTATAAATCTTATATAAAGTAGTATATGCTAATTGTTAGCTATATAGAAAAGGAAAAGTTGTTGGATGAGATCCAAAGACGTTTTCGTATAATCACCCCGGTGTGATTGATGTGTCATAATATTTCACATTTTATCTTTATGATTACACATCAGTATGATTGCTCAAATCTAGATTTTAAATGCTTTTACGCTAATAACTAGAACTATTTGAATTTAAGAGCGTTTGTTTGCATTTCAAGGAATATCGAGCGATTCAGAATATATTAGAGAAGCAAGGATGGACATCGACACCGGAGCTCCAGCATCACTGTATTTGACGACTCAAAGCTACTGGGGAGCACGGGAAGAGCAAGAAAGAAGAAGCAAAGGAGCCAAAAAAGGAGGAAGGAAGGAGGGCAAGGAAAGGAGAAGAGAAGAGTGAGCTTCCAAGTCACTCGATCGAGCACTCCACGCGCTCGAGTGAGCTGTGACATCATGAAGGAGGAGCAAGGCTACGAGGTGTCGCTCGGCCAAGCGACATAACTCGCTCGACCGAGCGACCCCCAACGCTCGCTCGAGCCAGTAGTCAAAGAGCTCCATCTTTTTCCTTGCAACTCTTTGTTAAAATTGGAGTTAATTCGCTCGGTCGAGCAGTTACCCCTTTCGACTGAGCGGCCCCTTCTCTAAGCACTGACACCAAGCGCCAAAGGGAGAGCTCGGTCGAGCGCTAGGGCACGCTTGACCGAGCGCTATGTCGGACTACTTCTAGGGCATTTTAGGGTTTTCTTTGGGGGCTATAGATATGAGTGTTGAGCCACCAATTGGAGGGGGGGCCGTTTTGAGTTTAGTTTTTCTTTTCCCCAGCTGTTCTTGGAGGTTTGGACTCCATTTTCGGAGGTTAGGCTATGCATCGGCCCCCTCCTTGCTATATTTGTATTGAATATTCTAATAGTTAAGTATTTTCCTTTGTTAATTCTCTTTTGTTGTATTTCTTATATGTTTTGCTATTTGAATCTTTGAATGTTTTCCTTTTATTTGTTTCTATCGTTGATTCCTGTTGTCCATATCTTTTGTGCTATGATTGAGTAGATCTATTGCTAGGATTAGGGTTGAACCATAGGATACTAGGGGTGGGATGATGGGTTAACCTTAGTTGGATGAATCTAGGGTTGCCACATGGTAGTTTGAACAAAGGATTTTGGGGGATTACCCCTAGATTTGGAGGATCGCGAAAGCGCCTCCACGTTCTAGGGAGGATCCTCACGAATACGATTAGGGCTTAGTGACCGTTTCTAGGGCTCGTGATCATGAGAGTGACTCGAGAGCTAGGGGTGACCACTAATCACCGATCCTCTAGTCGTTGATTACGAGATTAGCCCAATTGCTAGAGCCAACCATGGTGTAGTATAGCATTCCGTAGACCACGCGAGTGAATACGGATTGCGGTGCGGGATCAAATGTCGAGCGTAATTCACTCGTCCCTGTGCATAGCCGATAGTGAAAGCATGGCTCTGCATAGGGAGGTGTTAGACGAGCATGACGACGAAAGTCAAACACTCATTCCCATCTATGGATGTGACACTCCTACCCTCGTCCATCGCCCAACGAAGGGATCTTTAACCTATTGTTTGAATCCAAAAGTCCTAGCGGGGATTCCCGATACCCTAGTGATACTTCGCTCAATTGTTTCCCTTTGTTCTTTTTGTTTCGTTTTGTGTCTGGAGGTGCCTTGCTCATCGTGACACCCTCGAATTCCACATCCTCCCCCATCACGACACTCCATAATCCATCTCCACCTAATAAGACATCGAAGCCAAACCCAGCCTAGGATCGATATGTAGTGTGACAACTGCCTCCAAGTGGATACGATACCTACTCGGCACTATTTACATCGTGTGCTTGTGGTAAGACGACATTCGCGCTTCCGAGGCACAAGCCCGGGACACCGAACATGTTTTTGGCACCGTTACCGGGGAGGCGAACCGCCATACTATCTATTTATAACAATTAGGTTGTTAGACTTTGAATAAAAAGAAAATTTATAAAGAGAAACAAAGAGATAGTTTTCCCTGCCACCTACTTTATTATTATTTCTATCTTCTGGTACTACTGATATCTTTTCCTGGTTGTTTATTTTTGACTATTCAGGTACAATGGAATAATTTTGGGATTATTCGGGCGAAGATTATTCGGCACAGTATGCGGCTCTAATGGAAGAGTAAAGATATTATCCACAGGACCCATACTGTTAGATGAATGGATATGACCACTACTCAGAGTGCTATGTCTACTGCGAGTCTTGTGACGTGGAGGGACACACACCTTACGAAAGCCACGTTTGTATCTTGAGTCTGGACCATCTCATCAATTTGGCACTCGCACATATGGAGGAGAGCAGGGCGACTCTTTAATTTCAACACGAGGAAGCCTGCGCCAAGCTGAAGAAGACCCTTGATCAACTGCAACAGGTGGTCGATGATACCAGCAGAACTCTTCCATCGCATAAGCCCGAGGAAGAGAACGAGGACACATTCTCGGGCATATTGAGTAGCATTGTGGTCGAAGTTTGGTCCATCGGTCCTATGACATTAGTTCCAGGTGATCCTTCTGAGCAAAAATTTCACAATTTTATTACTCATCGCATCTCTTTTGTAGGTATCATTGATGATAATGTCCATGCTCGAGTTGAGGGTGACATGATATACTTGTATACCGTGGAGGATATGCCTGAGGCCATAGTGTCACCTGCACCTATCGAGGAGGAGGCCGAGGCAGTGCATCGCGAGGAGGCCGTGCTAGCGGAGCCAGAGCAAACCATTGAGGAGGACACTATTCGGGATGATGATAAGGATATTCACATGAAGCCCGAATATTGCACACCTTCAGTTGAGCTCCCGTAGCCACCTCCACCATGCACTACGGAAGAGGACCGCCCACCAGAGCTTACTGTACCCACTCAGGGAGATATTTTCACCCATTCCATCTCTGAATCTTGTATTCCATTCAATATCTACTTTGATTCAGATATCTTTGACACATCGTACCTTTTGCAGGACACATACAATTATGGACCGGAGGTACGCTTAGACGTGTCACTACTTGAGGAACCTGCCGAGGAGCACAGCGAGGAGTCGCCTGACGAGACCCACACTCATACGACAGGGTTGCATGAAAACCCCAAAATGAACGATGAGGAATTACCTGTCGTGGTACACGAGAGCAAAGATATATTTTCAGGGATGTATCGTCAACCTATTTTTATTTTACATATTTATTTTGACGATCTTCTTTGGAAAACTTTTATTTTGGGAAAAATTTATCCACAACAGATTGATGCGGCTTATCTCTTTTCAGGTACATGTGGATTCCTTGGAGAGATGCTAGTAGCAGCATTGCTGGAATCTGATGGAGTCCATGGAGACATGCACCTAGCAGATCCACGAAAGGATCAGCTGGAGCAGTTGCATGCACCGGCAAAGATACTGAATCCGCCTTTTGATACAGGTGGTAACAATCCAGTAGTGTAGTTGTAGAATAGATTTTTATGCTTTGAATAATCACGAATCCTCTCAATAGTGAGAGGACCGTATAGGACTTTAATGCTTTCCTAGTTTAATAAATCCACCCCATACGTTGGTTGCTCAATTATCTTTTGCACCACACTTTATTCTATGATTTAATTGCACACCCTAATTTTATGGTGCTTACTTTGCCTATCTCCCCATTTTTTATGCCCATGTGTCCACACCGGGCACCGTCTGATATAGCTTGGGGGAGAGATAGATTATTTTGTTGTGTAGCCCCCCTATTTTGTCGTTGTCCTCTACTCATATCATACACACATTGAGGACAATGTGACATTTAAGCTTGGGGGAGTGCACAGTGCATGCACTTTGCTTCGTTGTGAAACACACTTTAAATTTTCAGTTGAACCATGTTCACATCTCTATTTATGTCTCATATGCTTCATTTTCTATGAAATATTATTAATTTGTTTTTTATGAACTCTGATATCTGTCAGATTAGATTTCAATTCCTTGATTAGAGTATCATTGTTAATATGCTTTTTCCTAGTAGAATCCATAGTTTCACAACCAGATTCTCGAAACAGTTGAGCTAAAAATGAATGAATCAAAAATCTAAAAATTATTTGACTCTTGCGTGATTTGATTGATAATTCTATTGCTTCATGGATATTTAGTAATTCAAAAGAGATAGATAACCCCACGACAACCAAAGTAGTGATAATTAGAATTCCTGAACCCAAGCCATGTCTAGATTCTATGCTTTTTCTTTTTCCTTTTTGTATAGCCAAAAAAATGATCTTTGATCATGCTTTGCATTCCATCACGTTTACGTGAGTTTGCAAAATTCCAATAATACAAAAATCAAACAAATATCCTAAATAAAAGGCCCGAGAGGTTCTTTGTATCCTGATGCCCTAAGACCGTCTGGTCTGGGATGCATAGGTCGTCTTTTGTATATATTTAGTTATCTCGTGTATATAAAGAAAGAAAAATATGTGTTTAAAAGTTTTATAGCCAAAATCAATATAAAAACACAAAAAATCCATATCCTTACCACACTTTCTATATAGAATAGAGACTTGGCAAAGTTGATGGGTTCTAGGAGTCATGAAACGAGCGTAGTGTGGTGACGCCTTACCTTAATTGAATTTATTACCGCATTCCGTGAAGCTTAACAAAACATCATGCATGCTTGAAACTTTTTGTTCATCACATATTTATACTACTTGGAGAATGAGTTGTGGACATTGGATTCATCTCTGTGAACTTAGCATATTCCATGATAAACTATGATAGGATGTAGCTCTACTCTCATTTTATTGTTTATCGAGTTCATTACATTTATTGAAATCCACAATATCTTCATTTGAGCGAGACTTAAGTATTTTGCGTGAAATTGTGTTCTAATCGTTCTTGTGTGTGTTCACGCATTCTTGTATCCTTGGGTTCATCTAATTGATGTGCTTTAAGAATGAGCCCCTTGCCTCCATCACGTTCCATCGCCTCACCTCTCCATTGTATTCCTCTCACGGGTTCGCATCTTACTAGTCTTCCTCGAGGACGAGTAAGAGGCCAGCTTGGGGGATTCTGATGTGTCATAATATTCCACATTTTATCTTTATGATTACATGTCAATATGATTGCTCAAATCCAAATTTTATATGCTTTTACGCTAATATCTAGAACTATTTGACTTTGAGAGCGTTTGTTTTCATTTCAGAGAATATCAAGCGATTCAGAGTAAATTGGAGAAGCGAGCACAGACATCGACACTGGAGCTCTAGTAGCACCGCATTCGACGACTCAAAGCTGCTGGGGAGCAAGGAAAGTGCAAGAAAGAAGAAGCAAAGGAGCCAAGAAAAGGAGGAAGGAAGGAGGGCAAGGAAAGAAGGGGAGAAGAGTGAGCTTCCAGGTCGCTCGGTCGAGCGCTCCACGCGGTCGACCGAGCTGTGACATCATGAACGAGGAGCAAGGCTACGAGGGGTCGCTCGGCCGAGCGACACAGCTCGCTCGACTGAGCGACCCCCAACGCTCGCCCGAGCCCGTAGTCAGAGAGCTCCATCTTTTGCCTTGCAACTCTCTGTTAAAATTGGAGTTAATTCGCTCCGTCGAGTGGCTACCCCGTTCGACCGAGCGGCCCCTTCTCCAAGCACTGATGCCAATCGCCAAAGGGAGCGTTCGGTCGAGTGCTACGGCACGCTCGACCAAGCGCGACTGAGCGCTATATCGACAGCCTACTTCTAGGGCATTTTTTAGGGTTTTTCTTGGGGGGCTATATATATGAGTGTTGAGCCACCATTTGGAGGGGGGCCATTTTAAGTTTAGTTTTTCTTTCCCCTAGCTGTTCTTGGATGTTTGTACTCCATTTTCGGAGGTTAGGCTATGCATCGGCCCCCTCCTTGCTAGATTTGTATTGAATCTTCTATTAGTTGAGTATTTTCCTTTGTTAATTCTCTTTTGTTGTCTTTCTTATATGTTTTGCTGTTTGAATCTTTGAATGTTTTCCTTTTATTTGTTTCTAATGATGATTCTTGTTGTTCATATCTTTTGTGCTATGATTGAGTAGATCTATTGCTAGGATTAGGGATGAACCCTAGGATTCTAGGGGTTGGATGATGGGTTAACCTTAGTTGGATGAATCTAGGGTTGCCCCGCGGTAGTTTGAAGATAGGATTTTGGTGGATTACCCCTAGATTTGGAGGATCGCGAAAGCGCCTCCACGTTCTAGGGAGGATCCCCACGAATCCGATTAGGGCTTAGTGACCATGTCTAGGGCTCGTGATCATGAGAGTGACTCGAGAGCTAGGGGTGACCACTAATCCCTGATCCTCTAGTCGGTGATTACGAGAGTAGCCCGATTGCTAGAGCCAACCGCGGTGTAGTATCGCATTCTGTAGACCATGCGAGTGAAAACGGATTGCTATGCAGGATTAAGTGTCGAGTGTAATGCACGCGTCCCCGTGCATAGTTGATAGAGAAAGCGTGGCTCCACGTAGGGAGGCGTTAGATGGGCGTGACGACGGAAGTCAAACGCTCGTTCCCATCTACGAATGTGACACTCCTACCCTCATCCATCGTCCAACGAAGGGATCTTTAACCTGTTGTCCGAATCCGAAAGTCCTATCGGGGATTCCTGATACCCTAGTGATACTTCGCTCAATTGTTTTCCTTTTTTCTTTTTGTTTCCTTTTGTGTCTGGAGGTGCCTTGCCCATCGAGACACCCTCGCATTCCACATCCTCCACCATCACGACACTCCATAATGCATCTCTACCTAATAAGACATAGAAGCCTTACCCAGCCTAGGATCGATAAGTAGTGTGACACCCGCTTCCTGTCGATATGATACCCACTCGCCACTGTTTATACCGTGCGCTTGCGGTAAGACGACATTCACGCTTCCAAGGCGCAAGCCTGGAGCACCGAACAAGTTTTTGTAGAATCACCCCTGTGTGATCTAGGTTGTATTATTAATAGACCCCGCAATACTGCATAATAGATACGTTTTAGCATATCCATTCTTTAGGCTCTGATATATGGACGTCCATAGAGACTTATATGTTATAACGGTATGAGATACCGAGATAAATAGCCTGAGTGCAAGTGGGAGATGTAGGAAGATATGTACCCTCGAGGCAATTTATCGAGAGAGCATCTTGTTCGAATTTAAATGGTACTAATTATCCTAGTATGAATAAAATGGTTTTAAATACTTGGATAATTTCCTTAGACTTAAAGAAAGGTCATACACGTATTTGGATGGAGATGTCGATTATAGGAAGTGAATGACCGATAGGAACTTAAGTCTTAAAGCGTTCATGGTCATAGATATGTCGAGAAAGGGATATCGGCACATCGGACAGACCATTGTGTCTTTGTCTTAACCTGAAGGTTGATGATGATCTCATAATCATTCGACCTGGCGAAGTCGGAGACAAGACACATGTGCTCATTGGAGAATGAGTTCACTGAACGACCCAATAAAGAGTTTTCAAATGGTTAACATTAACTAAACTGTAATTGATAACTCTCTAGTGATGATAGACACATTGATCCTTAAAACTTGTGGTCATTGTACGAACCTGTACGTGAACGATGTCACTTGGATCTATGATCTAGCCTCGAGTCTTCAATAGTTGAAAGGTCTTAGGTTGGATGACACTTGAAGCGTACAAGGTAAGTTGTGATCAAGAAAAGATTCGTCTCTTCCGTCCAAGGGAAGTTAGTGTCACAAGCACAGTATGGTTCTTAGTGCAAAACCTCGGTCGGGGTATGTTGTAAGAATTACAACATAGACATACCAAAGACCGGATCAAACTGATTAGTGCTAGCTAGTAGGGTTGACAGTTTATGTCACGCCCCAGTTACACAAATACCTCGGATCCCAAGATAATGGGGAAGGGGGTTTAATAGGCTGTGGTATTGCACCAAGCATGATCTCGACAACACTTTTGTCAATGGGTCAATCACATAATTATGATGCCGAAACAAGGACGCCACCTGTTGCTCATGGTCACTGTCGTCTAGGGGTTTCGAGCCCCAACCAATAGTAGGGTCAAGCTGTAGGGTCTCACATTGAGTATGATATGTGTCTTAGTAATAGGCAGTATTAAGGAGGAGTGCACCCGAGTGCATGGGAATAATTTAGTCACAAACAGTTTGTGGCATTAAGTCTATATTAAAAGGAAATTAATAGTGTCGCAAAAAGTTTGCGATATAAGCATTAGGAGAATGCTATGAGGGATAATTGCATATGATGTAAAAGGGTTTAAGATATGTCGTAAAGTGTTTACGAGAATATTTTAAATAATATGATGCATAGAAATGAAGAGAATTTTTCCCTGAAAGTCAGGAAAAAACCGCGCTCAAATCGAAGCACAAATGGAGCTAAAAAGCTCATATTTAAGGTGTAAAGGCCAGAACTGTGCTTTTACCTAGTTATGGCCCTGCCCGAGCCCAGCCCCATGGGCTGGGCTAGCCCGCCAGCTCAGGCGGGTGAGTCTGGTCTGCCCATGTAGGCGGGCGGGCTGGGCGGCCGGGCTCCCGCCCGCCTAGGCGGGAGGGTTTGGGCATGGCCCGCAATAGCGTTCGCCCGCCCACCTACTAGGCGACCCGTAGGTGGGACCCGCAGGTGGCCCAGGTTGACGAAACGCTAAATTTTCAACTAACGGCTGTGAAAATAGCCGTATGTTATTTTTGCCCAACTTTGAGCTATCGTTTGAGGGGTCAAACGAAGTCGGAATTGATCGCCTCTTGTTTTTATACGATCACCGTTCAGTGCTCTTCAATTTGATATACAATATCACTTTTGAAGCTCAACTATGAGGGAGAAAAAATTCATCAAAGTTTCACCTTAGTGTAAGGGAAACTAAAATAATTTTTCCTCTAAACTTGTTTAGTCCCACATTTCTCGTGAGATGAGGAATGGGGGCCCGGCTCCCTATATAAATAGGGGATGACCCCCTGGGAAAATTTACACCAAAATTTCGATTCAAGAAGCTCTAAAAAGTTTTGAGCACGCTCGATTTAAAACTAAAAATTATTTCCTCCTCCTTAAAATCTTCTGTTCCTTTGTCGTGTCCTAGCAAGACGATGAGGATGTTTGGATTAGATCCAAAGTATTTGACGTGGATCGTACTCAAGTGAAACTTTCTTCGACGAGTGATTGGCTTCGAGGCACGATGTTGGCTCGCTTCGGGTGGTCCAGTCTTGGAGGCGCGGGGGGCGGCTTGCTTCGGGGAGCGAAAGAAATTTGCTACAAATAACTCTTTGTATTCTGTGGAAACAAAGTTCTGTTTATGTCATTTTATTTATGCTTTCATATATTGTTGCAGTAGTTTATATCTATCTTTGGGGTTGGTCAGACGGTACTCAAGATAGTAGATTTTCTTGGCTAGGGTTAATGATATCATTAGGGATTTTATTAAAGTGTTTAATAATTTTATTCCGCTGCTATTTTCTGATTCTATCATCTGTCCGATGTAGGACGGGCATAGATTTTATGCCCTAAGGGTCCTTCGAACCCCTTCAAGATGTATCTTCCAAATAATCGAACTCGTCGTCACACGAAACATTACTCTCAACAACCAGTAACTGCAAAGGAACAACGACAACATAAGTGTAACATGGTCGCAGGGAACTAGCAGACCCAAGGGTTGACGAGGGCAACCAACTACCAACTGTTGGGATTTTTAGATATTTGTAAACCGTACGGGCATGGCGTCATCGTGGCTCTCTACGGGTCATCTGTATAGAGGTTGATTGATCAAGTACTAGCTTGATCCTAGGTCTGTGTTAGCTATGTAAATCGGGTTCAAATTTAGTAACATCAAGGGAATAACAGATATTAACAAGGGAAAACAGCAAACAATTGCAAAACAATAAGAAAACACAACAGAAGATAGCAATAAACACGTATCTCATTGATTTGCTCACGAGAGTCGTCAATTCCCATTTACAATCTAAGAGTACAACATCAAAACCTATTCTAAACTATCCCTACTCCTAAAAGTAAGAAAATACTGAAAAATGGAAGAAAACGAAGATAAGGCATGCTCCCCCCCGTCGCTGGCGGTGCCCAGGACTGTAAATACTAACCCAAAAACCTAATGGGTAGGCGGCAGACCCGACTCGACCCGACCGCGTGGAAAAATCCACGCGGTCACGTCGTTTGTACTAAGTTAGCAAACCTATGGGATTCAAAATTCTTCTTTTGACACGTTCGTTTGGAATTCCAAATGACCGTGTCATTATTACTTGCTTCTCACTACTGCCGATGGCCTTCATATGAATTGGGGATGACATAGTTGTGTGAGGGTTTACATGGTCGTGTCTCCACGGCTTTACTCCTTCAATGGATTATCCCACCCGACCATCCAAACAGCCGTGTGGGGGCTTCATGGGGCTTTAGGTCGTGTTTTCTCACACGGCCGTGTGAGATATCTTACACGGCCGTGTGAGATGCTGTAGCAGATCTCTATCACTCCATCAATTTGATCCTATCGCATCGTCGATCGCTCCAACATCCTATATTCTCGCTCTTTTGCTCCAAAAATCCACGAATTCACCTACAACACACCACAGAAGCCAAAAAATGTGAAAGGAACAAAAATCGGGGGAAACTGCCTGGAAAACGTGGTGAAGTGGCGTGAAACATAGTGAAAAAGTACGTGAAAAACATAACAAATACATGCTCATCAAAATCCCCCAAGCTAAACTCTTCCTCATCCTCGAGGGAGAAGAAGAAAGAGTAAAGAGTGGTGTATGCAAGCAAGCATGCAAGTGATGACATGGGTTTTGAGAATTTCAGAAAATCGAGCGTATATATGCGAACAAATGGAAATTTCAAATTCATGGAGATAAAGTACTCTAATTCCTTTCCATCGATTAGAATATAATCATAGAATGTTGTTTCTAGCTTGAATCATCAAATAATATACTAAGTCATGATCACACTCAAGTCCTAGGATATTTCCTCTAACCCATCCTTAGGTTAAAGGAATAAGTATTTAAGTTATGCGATGGTTGAGGAAAAGATAAGTATCAGATAATGGGTTATTGATCTATCGAGAAAGTGGCTCTCACAACCCGTCAACTTTCTACGATTCGTGAAATTAACAATATCATTCATGCTTCCAAAAAAATTTATATTCTTTTTTCTATTTCTTTTTTCATTTGGATTCTAATTGATTCGTTTAAGGAGCGTTGGGTCGATGACTTCCATGTCAGATGACCTTAGGGCATCAGGCCAAAACGGATCCCTCGAACCTACCAGCTCAAACCAAGTATAATCCTTATTCCAAAGTATTCCCCCAAACTAAACCTTTCGGTGTGAGACTCTAATGCTTCTTGAGGCATGAGGATTCGGCTACGTGGCATCGCTGGGAGAACGGTGCATGTCTTATTCCTTTCCATATAGACACTTTTTTCTTCTTCTTTTTTTCCAAAGCATGAATATGTAAAGCGAAATCACTCCTCAGTTAATATGTCATTATCCAAGTCTCGATGGATTATAAACCACTATAGTCAACAATCAATTCGACGGTCCATGCATAAAGTGTGTCCCTAAAAGAAAATCCAACATAGGTCGGTTTCAAGTACTTATATCTTAGAGACGTACTAGTCATAACCCGTGCCCGCAGGCACGGTTCATTTAAGATTTTTCCCCGCAAAATATGTGTTCCCCAAAAAATTAGTTCCACAGCTAAAATTGTGTGAAACAACAAATTAGCGTAAAAATATTTAGCGGCACGGGTGCCATCGGTGTGGAACAACAAATTCGGCGCGGGCGCCTTCGATACAGAACAACAAATTAGCGTTAAAAATCGGCACGGGCGCTTTTGCCGTGGAACAACAAATTAGCGTAAAAAAATTTAATGGGCCATGGGCGCCTTCGGCATGGGAAATTGTTCTCATCTTTGCCCCATGGGTCAAAGAGACGATGAGCCCCACGTTGAGTGAGAGATCATTCGATCTGCAGCAGCATTTGATCTGTAACATTAAATGCAAGTTAATGATTTTTTTCCAAATGCATTAATTGCTGATATTCCCAGGAAACTTTCATTCCCCATAAAGTTTCATTTCCCTAGATATGTTTTTCCCTCCAAAACTTTCCACACAATCTCATCTCAACCATTCATTCCTCACGATTAAATCCAAGCCGTCTTTCTATCAACCTGTTTGTCCTAGTCAGCTTGTCCTAGTCAGCCCTAGAATTCAAAAACAGTTGTGTTTAATATATAGATGAGTGTGGCCATAGCAAGCATATTATGTGGGATCTGAGACTAAAACGTATCTAATCCTATATTTTAATCGACATCAAGGAAATCGAGCGTAAAAGATAGAAAATGAAATTACATTCAACGTACCACGCATGTAAAGCTTGATTTTCATAAAATCCTCAAACACACAAATATATACAAATGAGCGCATAAGGTGCAAGATGCATGATGCAATGCAGGTGTTTTTTTAATGCAAAGGAGAAAGAAGACGTGATGCGTGAAAAAGAAATGCAAAAGAAAGGAAAAAAGGGAAACCTATATACATATGGGTGAAATGTGGAGATGGAGGTGGAAGAACAAAAGAACAAAAAAAGAAAAGCATGGAATGCTCCTCCCCCAAGATAGAAATGAGCATTGTCCTCAATGCGATGTAATCAGTGAAGATGTGAGGACGTATGTGTGGGGAGAAAGTGAATGGGAGGTGGTCTCCCCTAAGCTAGTGTGGTGCTAGGGTGTGGACTAGGTGCGGGTGGTAGATGGTGGAGAACGAGAAGCTCCATCCTCGGGTGGTGACGGAGGAGGTGGTGGTATGATGGGTGGGTAATGGACTCGGTGAATGTTAGAGACCAAGGATAGAATCCTGGCATGTGTGTCTCTAATGGCATCTACGGAGGTCTGGAGATCCCGAGCCTTCCCCTCTAATAAAAGTAGGTGTGCATGAGTGTTGTGGGGAGGAGGAGGAACAGACTGTCCAGAGCTGTCACCGATAAGTGTAGTCTGAGTGACGATGGGCTCCTCGGGGATCGTGGAGGTGGTGGTGTGTGTAGTGGAGGTGGATGGGTCTACGGTGATAGGTTGGGGCTCAAGCTCAGGCTGCATAGTGGGAGGAAAGATATGATCAGGGTCAAATGCCCACTGCATAGTTGCGTCGATATGTGTGCATGTAGGATTCGACAGGATGGTGTATGGAGTGTGCTCGGTCCCATATAGCCATACATACTGATCTCTTAAGTTTAATTTGATCATATGCATGTTTGCTAGAAACGTGAGGTTAAGAGAGTTAGGGCCAGAAACTGTCGGTATGCTGTCATCGATGTTTAGGGAGATTGGAGGATGGATAGTGATAAGTGTGATGAGACCGCCATAATAGATCTTACCACTAGTGGATGTGACAATGTGCATGAGCCTATGGGGTAACCTTGAGCCAACATGGAATGATCTACGTGGGGCCATGTCACCGGTGGGTCGTATCACCCAAGACTGTGTCATGCCCCACAAAAATAGGAGCTTAGGTTGTGAGACTGTGTCTCTCTATTCCCTGCAGAATAGTGTGTTCGTGAGAACATGATGGGCAAGGTGTAATGATGGGTGAATGATAGAGGATGCCTTTGCCGCAGTGCGAGGGAAGGATCTTGCCCTAGTGATCTCATACCAAAAGTTGGATGCATTCAATGCAACGAGGTGGGCGCTAGATGGGCCTGTGGATTTGTCTACCGTGGCGACAGGCCAATGAAAGATAGCATTCAGGGCGTCAAAATAAATGGTGTAGTCAATGTCCATGATCCTAAACTCTAATCGTAAACCCTTGGATTTTAGAGAGCTGAGAAACTCAAGAGTGAGTCTCTCGTAGATAGGGGCTCTAAAGGCTAGGAAATTGCCCCACCATAAGGTAGAAAATAGTCACCGTACACTCTCGGCGGCCCCTAAGGTTTCGAGAGCGGGAATGCTCGTGAATTTCGTGGGTAATATGGTCCACCGAGATTGGATGGAGTACCGATCTCGCTAGGCATTGGTAGTGCATGTTAGCCCCAAGGTATCGGCCTGGGGTGGGGGTACACTTGATGGTGGTGGTAGTGTGGATGTGGAGGGTCTATCTGATACGTATTGGTGTGTGGACCTTTCCAATTGGGAATCTGGGGGTGGTAACCGTGGGCACTTTGTGCGTGGAGGCATGAGGAATGTATGTGATGTGAAGGCAGTGCACGGTGACCATGCAATATATGACCACAACCACAACCAAAATTGCAGCGAGCAAATCTGAATTTAGCGTAAAATTTGAAATTTTAGGGTAAGGGAAGAGATTACCCAGACACTGCAATTATTCTTGCTGCGATGCCGAGTAATAGGAGCTGATTTATCTTTGGATGCTGCCAGTTTTTCCAATTTATGCCCTAGCTGTCGACTTGCGACATAGATCCCTCGAAACAATCAATTAAGGCTTATGGAGGGATGTGTCGATGATGGAGAGGGTGGGGTTATTGGTTTAGGAAGGTGGGGGATGGTGGTTGAGTGACGTTGGTTAAGGATCTGAGGTTGGTCGGAGGAAAAATGGGGAGTTTTCGGAGGAGGAAGGAAATGGGAAGTCGAAGCGTTGTTAAAAAATGTGGGAAAACTCGACCATTCTGGGGCTTTGGGGTTTATATAGAGGAGGCGGAACGGACATTTGACACGGTCGTGTCGTCTCCAAGGGCTAAGAATGATGGCTAGGCTAGACTGGGTCCATGCGGTCGTTTGGAATTCCAAACGACCGCCT
Source organism: Scilla litardierei (assembly GCA_030789695.1). Taxonomy (NCBI): domain Eukaryota; kingdom Viridiplantae; phylum Streptophyta; class Magnoliopsida; order Asparagales; family Asparagaceae; genus Scilla; species Scilla litardierei. The sequence goes on from CM061142.1 coordinate 532,354,133, forward strand.
GGGCTTGGTTCGAATGGACATTCTAAGGGTGCAGGTGACAGAGTCATTTCAAAAATTTCAAACGACCGTGTCGGAGTAGGAAATAAGCTTTGAAATTCCAGAGAGTTGGCTTTCGTGACGCAGTCGCATCGATGGATCCAAACAATCATTTGGTATTGGCCCCTTGCATTGTAGCAGTCCCCAGAATTTGCAAACGACCGTATGGCTTCCTCCACATGGTCGTGTGATTCTCATGCACACAACTCTTTAAGCTCCCTTTTGCTCCTTGCATCTCCTTCTTAGTCTCCCTTTCTTCCACACGGTCGTGTGGATTACTCCACACCGTCGTGTGGAATGTCCTGCAGCACAAAAATCCAATAAAAATAGAGGTTAATACATTGAGCTCTGTGGTTTATTAGATCCATCAAAGTTTTAAGTTCTTGGATTTTAAAGAATAACAACCTTTAAGATTTTGGATCTTTCGGTCATTGGTTTTAATGAATTGGGGCGTACCAATTGAGAGGATATTGACTTATTCAAAGAAAAATTGTTAAAGCCTAAGGAGCTCCTCTCACTATCGAGAGGAGGTGATTTTATGAAAAATCTTAGAAAGCATTAAATGTTCTACACTACTGGATTGAATACACCTGTTTCATATGGTGGATCCAGGATATGCAATGGAGCAGTCAACTGCTCTATCTACTCATTTCATGGCTCTGCTAACAACGTCATGCCACAAAACCCATCGGACTCTAGCAATGCTCCTCCCAGCTTCTTTTGAGAAAATCCACCTATATTCTTCGAAAGAAACGAAGCATCAGTCCGTGGTGAAAAATTCTTCCCCGTAATAAATTTATCCCAAAGAGAATCATCAAAATCTAATGTAAAGCGTGGAATACAGTGACGAAAACTCCCTGAGAATAAGATGTTATCTCCTGACGATCACGTTATTGTCTCCTCATCAACTCCATAGGAAAGCTCCTCTGGTGTAGACATGATCCAACATATCTTCATTGAATGCAAGCCGGCGTTCTGCGGTGAGTATGTCATATCAGTAGTATTTGAATCTAAAAATTTAGGAGATATAATATAAGACTCAGAAACAGAGCATGAAGGATCTAAAGAGTCTCCCTAAATAATGACATGCTCTCGCGGATGCGATGCTTCTAGTGGAGTGAGGAGTTGTGGAGGTGGTGGTGGAGGTAAGGATGCATCAAGTTCGCTAGAATGAGGAGTGTTATCCTTAGCCTAATGGTCACCTCCTCGTCGATGTGGACATGCTCCACGGTCTCCTCGGTGCTCTCTATAACCTCATAGGTGGGAAACAAGTCAGCCGGGAAAAACTGCTCAGGCTCCTCTGAGAATGAAGTAGTGTGTGTGTGACCTTGCATGCTCTCTGCTCGCTAAAAATCTCTCCGAGAAGGATTGTTTCCACCCATTGGTGTGTGCCCCGTTCATCATCCATCACATCGTCGGAAAAGAAATTTGGGATGTGGTGATTGGTAAGCTGTAACTCATAAATGGTGGTACATGCATGGGAAGAAGTACTCATGTTAGAATTTTCAAAACATTGTCCAGATGAGTTACCTTCCATAGCGCAGGCCTTTGGTGTTGTGTTGGACACAACAACAGCTTCCTCCATAGGTTCATGCATGTGGGAGTAATGAGGGATGTGGCCTTCGACAAGCTGTATCTCGTGAATTATAACTACAGGTGGGGAGGTAATTATGTTAGAAAAATAAAAATTGAGCATAGTGGAATGACTTCCCACAAAATAGGTAGCTGGTGATGCGAGAGATTCAGCAGCGGCTTCCTCTAAATATTTCTAAGCTGCTTTAGGCGGCATGTCGTAAAAATGGCCTTCATTCAGTCGTACCATGAATCTCCGTAGGGTTTCTGGCAATCCTACAGAGAAGAGGTGAATGAGGTTGTGTGCCATGCTCTCGTGCTGTGGCACTCTCAACACCAATGCAGAAATTTTGCCCAGGCCTACCAGAAAGTCTCTCCATCAGCATGGCAGAAGTGAAAAACAAGACCCCATGGTATTGGCTGATATGATGACTGATCCTCATGTGTTGGTGTAGATTCTCCACTAGACTTTAGAAGATCGGTAGAAATGGATACTATGGTGGTCGGGTCTTCCAAGATCTCTCCCCTTGAAGGTGCAGGTGCAATGATCGAATCCCTAGCATGTATTTCTGTCTGCCCATGTAATATGGATAATTGGTTTTGATTTTGGCCAAGTCCTTGGAGTTGGGCTTTCATCAAGGCTTGGGCTTCGATCCATTGGCCTTGGTTTGCAAGTTGGCTTTCTAGTAACAACTCAAGGTGAGGTTTTTGTGGAGGGTGTGGAGGATTAGGATATGATGGTTCATGAGGCAGGTTATTGGTATATGATGGTGGGATGTAGGGGTGAGCGTAATGTTGGTATTGGGTAAATATGTGCCCATGCATTCCACAAAATTCGCAAAACACTGCAACCTGCAAAAATTTATTGTGCCCTTCCATCTGAGCACCTTGTGATAACGAAGCAACGAAATTTCCAACGTATGATCCATCGGGCATCCACATAATCTCCAAAAAAGCACCTGACAAGTAAAAGATATGGCTAAGAGAAGCATGTTAATGGTACAAGAGACTAGCAAAAATTCAAGACAGTGGTGGGAAAGTTTTTCGTTTATTTATGATTTTTATAATTTTTTGTATGGCACATAGTCTAACGAACCAATCGAAAAAACTAATATCGATAAAGGCAACCTCCCCAACAACGGTGCCAAAAACTTGTTGGAATTTTTATATAATTGTAAACTACATGCGCACGGTGTTGTCATAGCGCTCTACAGGTCGTCTGTATGGAGGTTGATTGATCGAGTAATAGCTCGATCCCAGGTCGTTGTTAGCTACGTAAATCGAGTTCAAATTTAGTAATATCACTGGAATAACAGAGATTAACAAGGGAAAACAGTAAACAATTGCAAAATAATAAGAAAACACAACAAAAGACGGCAATAAACACCTATCTTAGTGATTTGCTCACGAGAGTCATCAATTCCCATTTACAATCCAGGAGAACAGCATCAAAACCTATTCTACACTATCCATACTCCTAAAACTAAGAAAATACATGAAAACGGGAAGAAAACGAAGTTAGGGCATGCTCCCCCATTGCTAGCGGTGCCTATGACCTTAAATATTAATCCAAAAACCTAATGGGTAGGCGGCAGACCCAACCGAACACGTCTGCGTGAAAAAATCCATGCGGTCGTGTCATTTGGCCTAAGTTACTCCCACCTGTGGGATTCAAAATTCTTTGTTTGACGCGGTCATTTGGAATTCCAAACAACCGTGTCACTGTTACTCGCTTCTCACTGTTGCCGTTGGCCTTCATCCGAATTGAGGATGACACGGTCGTGTGAGGGTTCACACGGCCATGTCGCCACAGCTTTACTCCTTTAATGGAACAGTCCACACGATCGTCCAAACCGCCGTGTGGGGGCTTCAGTGGGCTTCAGGCCGTATTTTCTCACACGGCCGTGTGAGACATCTCATATGATCGAGTGAGATGCTGTAAATCTCCATCACTCCATCAATTTGACCCTATCGCATCGCCGATCACTCCAAAAGCCTATATTCTCGCTCTATTGCTCCAAAAATCCATGAATTCACCTGAAACACACCAGAGAAGCCCAAAAACGTAAAATGAATAAAAAGCAAGGGAAACGGCGTGTAAAACATGGTGAAGTGGCGTGAAACGTGGGGAACAAGTACATGAAAAACATAACAAATAAATTTTTAATAGCTATCCTAAAAAAATTTCTTGTGCTATCACGTTATCAACAAGAATAAAATAACCATTAAAACAGCATCAACTAAAGTTTTATCTCATAAAAATTAGCATGCAACTTAAAAGATTTATCTCATAAATTTAATTTACATAAATAATTATCATATAATTATCGAGATCTAAAATTTTAAAATTATCACATGATTTTTAAAATTAGATCTAATTTTCCAAAAACAATTTTTCGAAAATGAAACATCACATGGAACGACAATTTTAATAGCTTAATAAAAAACCTTCATCTCATGTAGAAACATGCTGCATCAATACACTTTATAATTTCAAAACCATAGATCAAGTAGACCGGCTTTGATACCACTGAAGGGTTTTCTGTGTCCTTAGGGCCATCAAATCGACGTCCGGCCTAAGTCGGGCGGACAATGAAAGTAATAAAAGCAGCTAAGAACATCTTAAAACTATTTTAAGAACAACACTAAAGAAATAGCCCTAGCCAGAATCTCTACTATCCCAGGGTTGGGTCCGACCAACCCCTAAAGATATTTCTATCTAACAGCAATTATAAACGCATGTAAATTAGACTACATACCTTTCACTTCATTTCTGCAGAATACGATGTATCGTTTTCAGCAACATTTCTTTATTTCCGAAGCGATGCCCCGCACCGCTTCTCCCAAGCCGAACTGCATCCCAAGCAGAACAGCTTCCCGAATCGAACTGCTTCCCGAGGTGAACAACACCCTTGTCACCGAGCCAACTACGCACCAAAGAAAGTTTCACATTGAGTGGATCGTCCATCATGACTTCAGATCCGGTCCGAACTCCTTCGTAGCTTTGCCAGAGCCCAATCAGGATCAAGAAAGAATTAGGGAGAAGAGGGAATATTAATTTAAGCTTAGATCCGAGCTTGCTCACGCTTAATGGAGCTACTCAGATCTGGAACTTGGTGCGAGTTTCAAGGAGGGGGTGGCCCCTATTTATATATGTGGCTAACCCCTCATCTCTTCTCAGTAACCGATGCGGGACTAAAAGTTTGGAGGAGAAAATTAACTTTTAGTTTAACCTTCATTAAGGTCAAACTTCATTAAATTTTCCCTCCCTCACCATTGAGCTCCAAGAACAATGTCATACATCGTTGCGAAAAGGGTTGAATGGTGAACGCATAGGAAAAAACGGCGCGTCATTTCGAGTTCGTTTGACCCCTCAAACGAGACTCTAAAGTTGGCCAAAAACCATGCAGTTTCGCAAACCAAAGGGCACGAAACCCGAGAAGGTGGGGCACACGTGGGCCCCACACACGCAGCCTGACATGCGCTCAGCATGTACCCTACGGGCGCATGCGGGCGTATGCAGGCGGGCTCATGCGCTTGACCCGCAATGCCCAAAAAGGACTATATCCAATGTTTTGGCTCTATCTTTCACGTTTGGAGTCTGTTTTAAACGCCGTTGAACATGTGTTTAGAACGGGATGATCTCGTCATCCAGGTACACATCCCATGTGTCCATTCTATATAAAATATGCTCGTAAACACTTTACGACATATTCAAAACCTTTTGCATCATATGAAATTTCCCACATCCTTAATATGCCAAAGCTAATATCGCAAACTATTTGCGACAATATAAATTCTGATACATACTATGTATTATCTCCCTTATTTCTATCTATTACTTGGCAAATGTCACACTCTGTGTGAGACCCTACAGCCTGACCCTACTACAGATAGGGCTCGAAACCCTAGACGGCAGTGACCACGAACAGTAGGTGTTGTCCTTGTTTTGGATTCATAATTATATGGTTAACTCATCAACATGAGTATTGTCGGGACCACCCTGACTGTGGCCATGATAAATACCGTAGGTTTAGTCACTTCATCAAAACTATACCGCTTAGTCAAGGATATGGTATGGTCAACTATCAACCTCAATAGCTCGAAGCCGGTTAGTGACCATCGATCTTTAGTCAAACAATGTTGGACGTCTTCCAACATATTCTGGCTAGAGTTTTTACTAAAGATCGAACTAACACACGTGACACTAACTCCCTATAAACGGGAGAGACGAATCCTCTCTTGGTCATTACTCTCCTCGTATGCTTCACGTGTCACCCAACCAAAGACCTTTCAATGGGGGATTGCTCCTAGGCTAAATCAGAAATCTAAGTGACACCATTCACGTACAGGTTCGTACAATGGCCTCAAGTCTAAGGACCAACTTGACTATCATCAATGAGAGTTATTACTGACAGATTAGTCAATGTTAACCATATGATAACTCTCGTTGGGTCGTTCAGTGAACTTATTCTCCAATGAACACATGTGTCTCGTCTTCAACGTCGCCAAGTCAAATGACCATCAGATCATCATCACAACTCCATGGTGAAGACTAAGACATAATGGTCTATCTGATGTGTCATTGTCCTTTTCTCGAAACATCAACGACCACGAACTTTTTTAGACTTATACTACTAACGGTCAAGCAATTATATCCATCTTGATACATGTTTGACTTTGCATTAAGTCTCAGGACTTTACTTAAGTTCTAATGATGACTTCACTATTATTAACTTAGGTAAATGTTCACCAAACTGCTTACTATTATTTCGAACAAGATGTTTGTACACATACACAGAGATAAATTGCCTCGAGGGCATACCCATCTCCCAACACTTTCCTCCACTCCGTGTGAGTGGAGGAAAAGTTGTAATGTGGATCCAACCACTCACATGCCCTCAATGACACTCACATGCCCTCAATGACCACTAGACTACCCCTAAATCCCACAAGTTAAGTCAAGTGTCGGGTCGAAGTACGTGTACTCCCTATTGATATTTCATGAATAACCATATGCGGTTACATCAGTTATTCAGTAATTGTTGTTCAATTACATCATATCAGATGCATATAATATGTCCACTGTGTCTCATAAGTCCATACAATAGTTTCACATAGTTTCACAATTTTACAATCACAATTTACAATTTTTCACTACGTTAAAACATGCAATTAAGCTAAGAAATGTGCACATAAATATTTAAAACTAAGCAGATGAGTACATTGAAGCATAAAATATTTTTCTAAGGTTAACATGTATTTTTCAGAATTTTAAAATAATTATTATACATTTTTCTTAATTTAAATAGTCAAACCCGAAATTTTAAATTACAAAAATGATTTTCTGAATATGTTTAATGATTTGTTCAGAACAAACGACGCATAAGAATTCTTTAAACATGATGTCAAATTGAGCATCTCATATAGTAGTACGACATATAATTTTTGTGTATGTCAGTGTACGTGAAAATGTAATGGTACTAATTTTTATGTGAAAATAACATAATTAGAATTTAAATTCAAAAAATTATTACGGGAGATTCTTGCCTGATCGCAATGAAACCGGCACCAATGCGTTCATTGCAACGCCTTGGATTTTCTGGTACTTTCCAATAATTTTTCTGAGTCCTATATTTTATGGTTTAAAATTTTAATAATAAATCTCTTCCTCTCTCTGTCTAAAATTTCACTCTCTAAAAATTTTTAACAGTTTACGCAATGACGCTACCAGCCCGCGGGGGGGGGTCCTATCGCCAGCGGCGGCGACTGAGGGTGACAGGGGGTAGTGGTCGGTGGTGGGAGGCCGCCGACGGTCGTGCGACGGTCCGACGGCAGCAAACGGCGACGAACGACGGTCCGACGAGCTTCTTTCGTTTTCGACATGGAGGAATTCCAATGGAGCTCGTCGGGGTTTGTCGGCGTCGGAGGGAGGTTCATCAGGTTGTGGCGGTGGCGATGGCGGTGACTCGGTGGAACCGACGCCGACGATAGGGGTGGCGTGGATCGCTGGTGGTGACTTGGTTGGCTTTGGGTTGATGTGGGTTTTGAGGGAGGATGAAGATGAAGATGGTGTTGATGGTAGTGGATGACAATGGTGGAGGAGGAGATGGAGTAATGGAGGAGCTTGTAAGGTGGTGGTCGGCCAAAGACGGCTTTGCCGGAGAAGGAGGAGGAAGATGCACAGGGACGTGATTTTTGGTTTTTTGATGATCTGAGGGAGGAGGAGTTTGGGAGGGGTTTTTATATAGGGATTAATTTAATTTAAAATTAATTAATTAGTCAATGTTAGTAATTGGGGGGTTGGGGGTTGATGACTTTGGGCTTAGGCATGTAACACATGTGGCTGCGTTTAGGGTAGGTAATTAGGTAAATAATTAAGGTAAAAATTAATTATGGATAGTTATTTAGTAATAGTAAGTAGTAAAATATAATATAATATAATTATTTTAATATTAAAATATCCTTTTTCACATAAGACTCCGAAAAATTCTAGAAAAAATGACACGCGTTCATTTCGTCTCGAGGATCATAAAAATGATGTCTGATTCAGAGTTTGAGCTACAAAAATATAAGTTTTAGTCCAAAATGTTTGGGTTGTTGGTTCGCCGGTTCTAGGTCGATGTGACTGGGTAAAAATGCGTAAAAATTACTGGGAATACTAAAGGACCATAGAATCATATTGTAAAAGATTGAAATCATTTTGATAAAATTTTCATAAAAATAATTAATAAGTCAGGTGATATTTAAATTTAAAATATCCTATAAACTATTTAAAAATATTTGGTGATACTTGAAATTACTAAAATATGTTATAACTATTTTGATGATACAAAATATTTTTTAAATTGATTTGAAACTATTTTTGATATTATAATCCAGACAAACCATTTTTTAAAAATAACATAAACTTTTTTAAATATCCTTGGAATTATGTATATTATAAAATAGGTATGAATGGATTCAGGCAGTTACATCCTACGCACTTTAAGAAAATTCTGTTCTCGGAATTTCTCATGACTAGGAGACGAGGAACGGGTAAAGGATGGGTGCTACTAATAAGACAATATCTAAAGTAGGGAGTATAATATACTTAGCGATCGTAAAGAGGAAGGATGTGGCTCGCGTCGGAGAAGTTGATGTTAAATATCCAGCTTTTCCCTTATGACACCATTGATGTCGTTGTCGGTGACGCCGTTAGTATTTCTGGTTTTGAGTCGACCTGCCATGTTGCAAATCAACCACAATACTGGTGAAGTGAGTAAGTAGTCTAACTAAATAACTTTGATATTAATGTCGTCTAAACCATTTCTTAAAGTATTCGCATGAGCACGACCTGCTTGGGCCGCAACATAAACCTGTCACACTCCTCTTCCCAATCTACCAGGAGCGAGAACGAGAAGGCGCCCACGATGTTCTTAAAAGGAGGAGGATTATTTTCTTTATAACTCTTTTATGAATCTTTTTCTTTCCACCCTAGTTTAAACACACTAACGCATCTGTGAATAAAACGGCAGATCCTTGCATGCTGATTTAAGAAACAGCCTGAATGACATTATTACAATAGCAAAGCATCTGAGAATAAAATACAACATAGGCTAAAAATGGTCGAAACAACATAGTACACAAATTACATTATTTCAAAGGAAAGTACAGTCGCGAAGGTAAAGGTCTAGTCTTCGGTAGGCATGAACTCCATGTATTCTTCGAGCGCGGTCTCGACTTCTGCAGCAATGTCTTCAAGGAACTCACTATTAATACCTAAGGGATATTTAATAAAAAAACAAAATAAAATACCCGTCAGCAAGGTTTACTCAGCAAATGTTCTCCGTAATAGAAAGGTTAACACATATAATAAAACAAATGGTATCATTCAAGATGCATGTAAAGGTCAAAGTTGTTGGATCGTTAATCCAATGTTGGGCTTATATGTAAAATAATTATGTAATGCAGATTGTCAAATTAAGTTAAGCCCAATAAAGTGATCTAATTAATTAAGTGTGCTTTAATGTATCATTTATGGTGTGGGCCTTTAATGTGTAGAGACTATGGGCTTTCAGGTTTACTGATGGGCTAAACCCGAACCCCAATAGGCATTAGGTTTTGCCTATATATATGGTCATGGTCCCCAGATCGCACGAATGAAGAGCCATATTTTCTGCATCCCGTCGACATATTAGAGCCGGAGAAAGCTAAAGGATTTCTCACAGGGATTCGTGTAGATCTGGAAGGACACCCACACAGATTTATAGATTCTGTTGTTATGGATTAAGGTACGCTTCCGCTTTCAGATTCAATTTAATTGTCTCGTAGATCCGACATGAATATTGTATCTAGATTATTTGCATGGTATTGCGTAGTATAATTTAGAAAAAGCCCCAACAAGTGGTATTAGAGCCAACTCATGCTTAGATATAAGAGATCGTTAATTTTCAGAACTTTGGTGTATTTTTTCGCATGAAAAATCAATATTTCCGATTTTTGGGTGATTTTTCTAAATTATTAAAAAAACCCCTTTACGCTTGAGGGGCGGCAGTCAACAGTGCAACATGGCGGGGGGGCGCGGCCACAGCCACAGCTAAACACCACCAAAGGGTTCATTTTGTACCCTTTTAAAAAAAATTGGGAGGCTTTTTAGGTGGAGGGGCGGCTGCTGCCGCCCGAAGGCCACCGGACCCCTACGACAGCAGCAGGGGGCGACGGCGCCTGTGCCGCCACCCCCAACTAGAAAACCCTAACCCCACGGTTTACAGCCCTCTGTAGGTCGATCCCCCTGGGCCGACCCACCACAGATTTTATTTAAAAACTATTTTTATTATTGCCCAGCGGGCTGAAGCCCGCGACAGTTCCGCGGGCTGCAGCCCGCATGCATTTTTAAAATTAAAAAAATTAAGGGAAAAGGGGGCTGGGCCTTATTTTGGGCCTTTTGGCTATCTGGACTGCTTTTTTGGTCCTGTTTTCTTTAAGATTATTTTAACACAAAATGAGAGTGGATTAAATAGTCTTTGGTGTTATGAATCAACTAATTGAGGGGGGAGCCCTCATGTCTTTATTTATAGCCAAAGGGGGGAATACAAAGTGGGCTTACACAGATATGGGCCCAATACTAGGATGGCCCAATAACTCAACCAACCCAGTAAATACCCGTTCACAACACTCCCCCTTATCCAGCCATAGGTGTGGACCCTGCTCATGAATACTTCGGGATTCTGAGCCTGTATGGGTCTCACATGGGGTGGATACTTCAGGATCCTGAGTTGGTGAGATTTGCCTCGTTAAAACCTTTGGCTATGGAAAACCCAGTGGGAAAAACCATAGTTAAGGGAAAAGAGTACAAACTCTGCCAAACTCCCCCTGATCTGTACAAGCTCTCAAGCTTTCAGATCTCTTAGGCGTCTCATTCCAATCCTATGTACAAGTTTTCTAAAAGTAGCAGTAGGTAGGGCTTTAGTGAACAAATCTGCCAAATTGTCACATGACTGCACTTGTCTGATGTCGATCTTGCCATCTCTCTGTAGCTCGTGCGTCCAGAAGAACTTTGGTGAAATGTGTTTTGTTCTGTCGCCTTTGATGAAGCCACCTCGTAGTTGAGCTATGCAAGCAGCGTTGTCCTCGAACATGGTAGTGGGCTCGAGGTCTCCAGTCTTCAGTCCAGTCGTAGACAGGATGTGGTGGACAACTGAGCGTAGCCATACGCATTCTCTGCTTGCTTCATGGATGGCAATGATCTCTGAGTGATTGGATGAGGTCGCCGTCAAGGTTTGCTTGATGGATCTCCAGGAAATGGATGTCCCTCCGTAGGTAAACACGTACCCAGTCTGTGATTTTGCCTTGTGGGGATCAGACAAGTAACCTGCATCAGCATAACCTGCAAGTGTAGAGGATGTTCCATTTTTGTAGAAGAGTCCCAAATCTGTAGACCCTTGGAGGTAGCGTAGAAGGTGCTTTACTCCGGTCCAGTGGCGCTGTGTAGGCGCTGCACTGTATCTGGCTAGCAAATTTACTGCAAACGCTATATCGGGACGCGTGCAGTTTTCCAGATATAGTAGTGCTCCGATGGCACTCAGATAAGGAACTTCCGGACCAAGTATGTCCTCCCCCTCTTCCAGCGGCCGGAAGGGGTCTTTATGTGCATCCAACGATCGTACCACCATAGGTGTACTCAGTGGATGACAATGGTCCATATGGAATCTTTGTAACATTTTCTTCGTATATGTGGTTTGGTGTAATAGGATTCCATCCTTTTGATGTTCAATCTGTAAGCCAAGGCAGAATTTTGTTTTGCCTAGGTCTTTCATTTCAAATTCTTTTGTTAGGCTTACAGATATCTCAGTGATCTCTTCAGGAGATCCTATGAGATTCAGATCGTCTACGTAGACAGCTATTATCACGAATCCTTTTCCCTTTGTTCTTATGAAGATACAAGGGCAGACTTCATTGTTCGTGAATCCTTGTTGAACAAGGAACTCACTGAGTCTGTTATACCACATTCTTCCTGATTGTTTGAGACCATACAATGATCTTTGTAGCTTAACAGAATAGACGTCCTGAGGTCTATCGTTTAGTTCAGCAGGCATGGAAAAGCCATCAGGAAGTTTCATGTATATCTCTTTGTCGAGATTGCCGTATAGATATGCAGTCACAACATCCATTAGCTGCATATCTAGGCCTTCCTTTGCTGTTAAGCTTATCAGGAATCTGAAGGTGATCGCATCCATGACCGGGGAATATGTTTCGTCATAGTCTATGCCCGGTCTTTGGGAAAATCCTTGTGCTACAAGTCTAGCTTTGTAGCGTGCGATCTCATTATTTTCGTTTCTTTTTCTGACGAATACCCATTTGTATCCCACAGGTTTGACACCAGTAGGTGTCTGGACTATTTGCCCAAAGACTTTTCGTTTCTGAAGCGAGTCCAGCTCGGCTTCTATTGCCTGATTCCACTTTGGCCAATCGTCTCTACGTTTGCATTCAGCAACGGAGTGTGGTTCATAATCATCGTCGCTTCCGGCGACGTGAATGGCAATGTGAAACGCGAAGTCATCGTCGACGACTATACTCTTTCTGTCCAATACCTCCCATGTACGTACATAATTTAATTATATTTTAGTTTCTCCCAACAGTTCCTCTGCAGTGGATTCCGGGAGGGGAGAGGGTATGGACACGAGCTCATTTCTCTGTGGGGGTATCGTCCCAAGGTCTCCGGATATTTTTCTTTTTCTTGGATTTTTATCCTTGGAGCCTGGTGGTCTGCCTCTTTTCTGTTGAGGTGCAGCCACTTCTGCTGCTGGTGGATTGCATCCATCCTTTGGGATGTCAATCCTAGCTGGAGTATTTGCAGCATGGATGTGTGATCTAACAATCTTCTGGTTGTCAGTAATCGAGTCCGGTAATCTATGGACTGTGTCCTGAATATGTAAGATCTTCCGGATCTCATCATTGCATTGTTTTGTTACCGGATCGTAGTGGGTCAAGCTTTTTGTATCCCACGTTAACATTTGCTTTGCACTAGAATTTTCGATGTCTATGCCCATTTTGGGGAAATACGTCTCATCAAAATCGCAGTCTTCAAGACGTGCCTTGAAAGCGTCCCCTGTTTGGGGTTCTAGGTATCTTATAATGGAGGGTGAGTCAAACCCTACATAAATACCTAGGCGACGTTGTGGACCCATCTTGGTCCTCTGTGGTGGTGCAATGGGGATATAAACTGCGCAGCCAAAGATCCTCAAGTGAGAGATGTTCGACGGTGTTCCATATGCAAGTTGCATTGGAGATAGACTCTGACCTCCCGAGGGTCTTATTTTTATTAGTGATGCAGCATGCAGAATTGCATGTCCCCATGCATCCACCGGCAACTGGGATTTCATTAGCAATGGACGTGCGATCCATTGGAGTCTTTTAATTAGCGACTCGGCTAACCCATTCTGGGTGTGAACATGCGGCACTGGATGTTCGATTTCTATTCCCGTTGCCTGGCAATATTCTTGAAATGACTGAGATGTAAATTCCCCCGCATTATCCAGACGTATTTTCTTAATTTGGTTGTCTGGAAAATGCGCCCGCAACTTTATTATTTGTGCCAAGAGCTTTGGAAAAGCCAAGTTGCGGGTTGAAAGTAGACATACATACGAGTATTTTGAAGATGCATCAATCAGTACCATAAAGTACCGAAAGGGCCCACTAGGGGGGTGGATAGGTCCACATATGTCTCCATGTATTCTTTCAAGGAAGCTAGGAGACTCAATGTCCACTTTAAGTGGTGATGGCCTTGTTATTAATTTTCCCTTAAAACAGGGTACACAAGGGAATTCTCCCTTCTGAAGAATCTTCTGGTTCTTCAGGTTATGCCCGTGGGATTGTGATATAATGCGGTGCATCATCACAGATCCGGGGTGGCTAAGTCTATCGTGCCAAAGTAAGAATTTGGCCGATGTCGGACACTTCAGGTGTTCCGTTAGGTTTGCTTCCTCTCTCCGAATTTTTGTATGGTAGAGGCCTGATGAGAGGCTCTCAAAACGTTCAAGTATGGATTTAACTCCGTTGTCTTGAGACGTTACATACAGTAATTCATTTTCTTTAACATTTGCTGTTTCCAAGTGGAATCCGTTAAGACGAATATCTTTGAAACTTAATTAGTTTCTCTTGGAATTCGGAGAGTAAAGTGCATCTTTTATTTTTATTTCTGTTCCGTTGGGAAGCAACAAGGTTGCATTCCCAGAACCTTCAATTATGTCCGATGGCCCTGAAATTGTGTTTACAGGGCTCTTATACGGAATAATGCTATGGAAATAGCATTTGTGCTGAAGGATCGTATGTGTCGACGCGCTGTCTACTAAGCAGTCATGAGAGCATCCCATCTAAAAAGATGAGTAAACATTTGCATTTCAGAAAACTAAATTTTATTCAACAGAATTCAGATAACATAAAAGCTCTCATAAAATGGATTGTTCATACAATAAATTGCTAAGATAAATGAAAACAGGCTAATCAAGCATATCATCTGACTCGAAGTCTTTGGCTGTGAATTTGACTGCATTATTCGCAGCCACAGGTTTGATTCAGAATTCTTTTTCTTGCTTTGTTTATAAAGCTCCTGGAGATGCACTGGGGTCCTGCACACTCTGGACCAGTGGCCTGTCATGCCACAGCTGTGGCACTGGTCTTCCAAGTCCCTCTTGGGTGGGGATGCATTATTTTTCTTGTTATCATTCCTGCGCCAGGTGAACTTGCGCTTCCCTTCATTCTTGTGATGCTGTGGTGGGCCCTTGGCTCTTTTCTGTTGTCCCTCTTTCTGTGGTCTTTCTTTTCTTTTATTATCCCTCTTATTTTTGAAGGAAGAGGTATGTTGAGCTTCTGGTAGGGGGGGCAGTGCCGGGAGGGCGCATATTGTGAGTGGCGAGAAGAACCTCTCCGTTTTGCTCGGCCATGAGAAGACATGTCAGCAGCTCTGAATACTTGGTGAACTTACGTTCACGGTATTGCTGCATGAGTATCGCATCCTTTTCATGGAAAGACGTATACGTCTTTTCCAGCATGCGATCTTCTGAGACTTTTTCACCACACAACTTCAGGCGTGAGGTGATGCTAAAAAGTGTTGAGTTGTACTCAGCAATGGACTTAAAGTCCTGCAGTCTCAGGTTCTCCCACTCATATCTCGCCCTTGGGAGTATAACATCTCTCTGATGTTTATATCTATCCTCAAGGGCGGTCCATAGCTCAAATGGATCTTCGACCGTAAGGTACTCAGCCTTTAAGGTCTTGTCCACATGACGGCGAATATAGATGATGGCTTGCGCCTTCTCTATATCGCTAACATTTTCCTTTTCAGTCACAGCAGTGATGAGGGACTTGGCCCGCAGGTGAAACTTAACATCTAGCTGCCAGCTTAGATAGTTTCTACCTGATGCATCCAGCACTTCAAAGTCAACGCTTGCAATTTTAGCCATTTATCTAGCAGAGCACAAACATGCATAAATTAATAATCAATCAGAAAAAAACATTTTCATGCGGAAGCAATATTTAATGAAAAGCTAAACGTGTGGATCGGCCAGTCCCACAAGAAAGAGTCCAAAAGTCCACAGTCCAAATCATACAAATTTGCAGCTTGAATAAAATGAAAATACAACTTTGGAAACCCCGTGGGTCCCATATAATATCTTCGTCTTCAAGCGTGGCCTCCGACTCCATGGAAGTTGGTCTTCTTTCTTTGACATTTACATAAATTCCTCACTACAATTTCTCTCAAAAATAAAAGAAAAGTGCGGGAAATAAACTGTGGGACTAAACGGGCGATCCAAAAACCACATTTAGCAATTCATGCAGAAATATTGTGCTCATCAACATTTTCATTCACAGACATCACAGGCAGTTTATTCACATGAGGATAAAATTATATGTAATCACTTAATAATTATTGGACCACTGGGCAACGTCATACACCGTTAGGTTAGGTAACTAACGTCAGAGCGGTCGCATGATCTTCCTAATTATTAAGTTTTAAATAAAATGCACAACCACGCATATAATATCCACATAATTTTGCCAGAGATGAAAACATGTAAAAGTAATTACGATGCATGGGTTGTAAAGTAAATGGGTTTAATCAATTAAATTGAGTAAGAGCCCAAAATAAACATTTTCTTTGTTTGAGGGAAAGCGGTTCCCTCATTATCCCAAAAGCCCCCCAAAAATCCCCAAAAAGTCCTCGCCTGCCCGATATTTATCCCGTAATTTACCGTGATTTTTCACGAATATTTTGCCCCAAAATCCCCTTTTTTTAAATTAGTTTTTAGGCCAAACAGTTGCCTTTTCAGGTTTGTTTTCAGCCTATGCCCCCCCCCCCCAAATTTTTTTTTGTGTAGAAACGGCCTGTGGGCCTGAAGCCCGCAGCCGGCTGTGGGCTTCAGGCCCACAGTTTTTTTTTGAAGAAAAATCGGCCTGTGGGCCTGAAGCCCACAGCCGGCCTGTGGGCTTCAGGCCCACAGGCTGTTTCTGGTTTTTTTTTTGAATGAAAAAATTGGCATGTGGGCCTGAAGCCCACAGGATGTCTGTCTGTTTTTTTTGTTAGGGTTTCATGGGTGGGGGGGCGGCGTCGCCGCCGCCCCCTGTAGGGGGGCGCGGCCGCCGGGGCCGCTGCCCCCTGCAGGGGGGGGCAGCGGGGGCCGCCCCCCCTGCGGGGGGGGCTCGGGGGGGGGGGGGGGGGCGGGCGGGGGCCGCCCCCCCGCAGGGGGAAACGGCCCGCCCCCCCCGCAGGGGGCGGCGGCCTCAGGCGGGGGCCTCCCCCCTGCAGGGGGGCACGGCCAAGGGGGCCGCCCCCCCTACGGGGGGGGGGAGCGTCCGGTGACGGGGGAGGGAGGGTTTCCGGTGACGTTTTGGGGGGGCGTCCGATGACGGCTAGCCGCCGGGGTTCAAAAATTAGGGTTTTGACCCTATAAATTGGGTTTTTGGGATGGAAAATCCGTCGTTTTCAAGGCGACAATTGATCCCTATAACGATCTTTTGAGATCTAGGGATAGAGCAATCATACGTATGATAAAAATATCGTTTTTAGTGTGTTTACCTCTATATCCGTCCTCCAGATATAGCGACGGTTGCTCGAAGCCCTACGCGGATGACGACCCTTGATGGAGGAAGCCTTGCACCGCGCTCGTGGATCTCCCGTCTCGCCTTCACCTTCGCCTTCGCAACGAACGGAAAGAAAAATTTGTGGAAAGGAAAATTTTAGAGGCTCGTGCTGATAACGTGTTATGAATCAACTAATTGAGGGGGGAGCCCTCATGTCTTTATTTATAGCCAAAGGGGGGAATACAAAGTGGGCTTACACAGATATGGGCCCAATACTAGGATGGCCCAATAACTCAACCAACCCAGTAAATACCCGTTCACAACATTTGGTATATATTTCCTCTAGAAAATATTTTTGCGTTAAAATTTGGTTTTTGATTTAAATTCAATTTTAGGCATAGTAGATTATATATTTTGAAATAATTTTAATTAAAACAAAACCCCAGCAAAGTGGGCTCTATTGTAGAGATTATTTTTATTTCGAAATATAAAAGGTTACGGATATACTTTGTTTGAAATTTTTGTCTAAGATTTGGATTTAAATTTATTAATGGAGGAAATAAGAGGAGTTTTGTATATTTCACTTTAAGGATTAATTTCATATTAATGATGGTATAATTTAAATTCAAATTTTTGGGCATATTTGATTATATGTTTCAAATTAATATAACTGAAACAACAACCCACCAAAATGGGCGCTATTGTGGAAATAATTTTTATCTCGAAATATAAAAGGTTATGGACATAAGTTGTATGAAATTTTTGCCTAAAATCTGGATTTAAATGAAAGAGGAAATAAAAGGCTTTGTCACATATTTCTCCTTAAGGATAATTTCCGTGTTAATGAAGCTACAATTTAAATTCAAATTTTGCATGGTTATATATATATATACTAGCGAATAACCCGTGCCCGAGGGCACGGTTCATTTAAGATACTTCCCCCTCAAAATCTTAGTTCCCCCGAAAATTTAACTCATTCCAAGGAATTTAGTTCCTCCCAAAAATCTTTGTTCCTCCCAAAATTTAGTATACTCCAAATTTAGTTCTGCTCCAAAATCTGAATTGCAATGGACTCCCATTCTCCAAGTGATTGCATATACTGGAAAAACCAACTGTGACTATGCAATCACAAAAATTGACAAATGTTGTTATATTAACATTGCCATGAACTCAATAGGAAATATTTTTTGTGAATTGCCACGGTTATATTAACTAATTTTGTCAAATCATTTAATAGCTGTGACTATGCAAAATAATATGATATAATTATCTGCTCAGATTGATCTGAGATTCTAATGCATATCAGTTTGAGCAAAAATTCTAATGCATATGCTAATTGAGCAAAAAATTCTAATGCATATTAGTTGGTTTTTTGCTCAAAGACATGCATATCCTTTCAAAAATTGCATTATTTCTTAGAGATTGCTCAGAGATATGCATATCCTGTCAAAAATATCAGAGCAAAAAATTCTGTCAAATATCAGAGCAATCCTGTTAAATATCAGAGCAAAAAATTCCAATGCATATCCTGTCAAAAACAACAGGCAATAGAAAAAGAAGAATATATACACAAAAACCTGAAACATTGGGTGAATATATACAAAAAAATGTCTCTTATTTTTTTATTGCTCTTATGTTTTAGGTATTTGTGGATATAAACAAAAAAACGTCTCTTATTAGCAAGAAATTTAAATGCATATATTCTTTTAACCGAAACAAAAGCAACCACCAGAAACAACAAAAACAACCATTTAATCTTAACCCACTTAATCCATAAGACTGAAACAAACAAAACGGATCTTTGATTCAATAAAATTTGACAGAATCAACCACACAACCAAAACGGATCTTTGCTTCAAAAAACAAAGCCCCGATGTTGGGTAATATAAACAGAACAGATCCGAACCAAATACAAAGCCTGTTTGTGTGTGTGCCCGTGTGCGTGCATGATTGCGTGCGTGTGTGGGTGACATACATACGTACATACATATGTCAAGCTCCTAGATGAGGATGATAACCTTTTTGGAACCTGCTGAATAAATGTCTAATAAAACTTAAAGGAAGCCAACTTGAATAACTAAGCATGGCATACATTTTAGCGGTCAAGTAACAATGATTGACCAGTCACATGTTAGATTTAAACCCTAAATCATAGTGCTTCCATTCTAAACCACTGGCAAAATATATAGGATTTCGTCTTTAATTGATGAATTGATTGAGGGAGAGAAAAGTTAGAAATTGATCCCCCCAATCCTCCTGATAAGGAAGCCAAGAATGACAACAAAATAGGGTTTTGTGAAAGCATAAAACCTAAATCTCCAGTTTTATTGTTTTATTGATTTCAAGTATGTCGTTTTATTGATTTCTGATGATTATAACACATGAAAGATCTATCCTTTTAGATTTTTCTCTTTCATGCTCTCTTGATCTCATCTATTTAGAAGATACGGTATCAATCTATAATCTCATGTTCTGCCTAGGATTTTCTCTGAATTGGATTACTATATAATTTGATATGTTCTTGAGGAACTGTATTGAGTGCAGTATATGATTGGTTTTGAAAACAGAGTATATCCCTTTGTTTGTAAAGGTCTTATCTACTCTCCTTCTATGTTAAAACTTTAAAGCCTGCTCCAAGGGTTCCTAACAAATTCCCCTAATTTAGGACTCAAATGCTACTGAAAGTTGAATCCATTTCAGAGTTGAGTCCAATCTCAATCTGGGCATATTGGCATGGTTAACTTGTTCATCCCATAAGGCAATCATCTGGTGTCCATTTTGCCCAAGCTTAGACTTACTTTGTAGCTAAAAAAATTGAACTTTAAATAGACATACCCACGCAGCCAGGTTACTTGGCAACTTCTGCCTATAATTCTTGAAAATTAGACTTCATGTGCTGGAATTTAATGGAATTCAAAATTTCTAGATTTTCTTTAATGGAGTGAGATCATATTGGATCATATGTTTGTCCCAACCTGGTATTTAAAATGCTTTAATGGGATTAAATGGTATTTGTTGTGAATGGGTATTTACTGGGTTGGTGAGTTATTGGGCCAACCCAAGTGGTTGGGCCCATACCCACTTGTATTCTCCCCTTTGGCTATAAATATAGACTTGAGGGCTCTCCCCTCAACAGTTGATTTATAACACGTTATCAGCACGAGTCTCTAAAATTTTTTTTTTCCACAAATTTTTCCGTTCGTTGCGAAGGCGAAGGCGAAGGCGAGACGGTAGATCCACGAGCGCGGTGCAAGGCTTCCTCCATCAAGGGTCGTCATCCGCGTAGGGCTTCGAGCAACCGTCGCTATATCCGGAGGACGGATATAGAGGTAAAAACTCTAAAAACAAAGTTTTTAAATCATACGTATGATTACCCCTCCCCTAGATCTCACAAGATCGTCATGGGGATTCATCGTCGCCTTGAAAACGACGGATTTTTCTTCCCAAAAATCAAATATTTTTCTAGGGTTTTTTTTGGATTTTGTCAAACCCTAGATCAAACCCCGCCGGCGGCCTCGCCCCCCCCGCCCATCCCCGGCCACGCCGCCCACCCCCCCATAGGGGGAGGGGCGGCAGCCGTCGCACCCCCCTGCAGGGGGGGTGGCCACCGCCGTCCCCCCCCTGCAGGGGGGGCGGCGGCCCCCCATCCCGTGCCCGCCGTCCCCCCCGCAGACGGGGGGCGACGGCCCCCGCCGTCCCCCCCGCAGCGGGGGGCGGCGGGCCCCTGGCCACGCCCCCCTCTGCGGGGGGCGACGGCCCCCGGCGTCCCCCCCCCCCGCAGCGGGGGGCGGCGGCCCCCTGGCCCCGCCCCCCTCTGCGGGGGGCGGCGGCCCCCTGGCCCCGCCCCCCTCTGCGGGGGGCGACGGCCCCCGCCGTCCCCCCCCGTAGTGGGGGGGCGGCGGCCCCCCCTGGCCGCGCCCCCCCTCTCTGCGGGGCGGCGGCGGCGGCGGCGGGGCCCCCCCCACCGTAACCCTAACCCGCACCAGAATAAAAAAAACAGTGCAGTGGGCCTGAAGCCCACAGCAGATCTGTGGGCTTCAGGCCCACAGATTTTCAAAAAAAAAAAAATTGGGGGGAGGCAATAGGGCTATGAATGTGCCTCAAAAGGCAACCTATTAGCCTAAAAATTGTTTTAAAATGGGGATTCAAAGGCAAAATATTCGTGAAAAATCATGGTAAATTACGGGGGCAAATATCGGGCAGACAAGGGCGTTTTTGGGATTTGTTGGGGGACTTTTTGGGACGACGAGGGAGACTTTTCCCTCTGACAAAGAAAATGTTAATTTTGGCTCTTAATCAATTTGATTGATTAAACCATTTACTTTACAACCTATGCATCGTAATCTCTTTTACATGCTTTACTTCTCTGGCAAAATTATGTGGATATTATTTGCGTGGTTGTACATTTTATTTAAAAACTTAATAATTAGGAAGATCCTGCGACCGCTCTGCCGTTAGTTACCTAACCTAACGGTGTATGACGTTGCCCAGTGGTCCAATAATTATTAAGTGATTAAATATTGCTTTATCCTCATATGAATAAACTGCATGTGATGTCTGTGGATGAAAATGTTGATGAGCACAATATTCTTGCATGAATTGCTAAATGTGGTTTTTGGATCGGCCGTTTAGTCCCACAGTTTAATTCCCGCACTTTTCTTTTATTTTTGAGAGAAATTGTAGTGAGGAATTTATGTAAATGTCAAAGAAAGAAGACCTACCTCCATGGAGTCGGAAGCTACGCTTGAAGACGAAGATATTAAAATGGGACCCACGGGGTTTCCAAAGTTGTATTTTCATTTTAATTCAAGCTGCAAATTTGTATAATTTGGACTGTGGACTTTTGGACTCTTTCTTGTGGGACTGGCCGATCCACACATTTAGCTTTTCATTAAATATTGCTTCCGCATGAAAATGTTTTTATGGTTGATTATTAATTCATGCATGTTTGTGCTCTGCTAGATAAATGGCTAAAATTGCAAGCGTTGACTTTGAAGTGCTGGATGCATCAGGCAGAAACTATCTAAGCTGGCAGCTAGATGTTAAGTTTCACCTGCGGGCCAAGTCCCTCATCACTGCTGTGACTGAAAAAGAAAATGTTAGCGATATAGAGAAGGCGCAAGCCATCATCTATATTCGCCGCCATGTGGACAAGACCTTAAAGGATGAGTACCTTACGGTCGAAGATCCACTTGAGCTATGGACCGCCCTTGAGGACAGGTATAAACATCAGAGAGATGTCATACTCCCAAGGGCGAGATATGAGTGGGAGAACCTGAGACTGCAGGACTTTAAGTCCATTGCTGAGTACAACTCAGCACTTTTTAGCATCACCTCACGCCTGAAGTTGTGTGGTGAAAAAGTCTCAGAAGATCGCATGCTGGAAAAGACGTATACGTCTTTCCATGAAAATGATGTGATACTTATGCAGCAATACCGTGAACGTAAGTTCACCAAGTATTCAGAGCTGCTGACATGTCTTCTCATGGCCGAGCAAAACAGAGAGCTTCTTCTCGCCACTCACAATATGCGCCCTCCCGGCACTGCCCCCCTACCAGAAGCTCAACATACCTCTTCCTTCAAAAATAAGAGGGATAATAAAAGAAAAGAAAGACCACAGAAAGAGGGACAACAGAAAAGAGCCAAGGGCCCACCACAGCATCGCAAGAATGAAGGGAAGCGCAAGTTCACCTGGCGCAGGAATGATAACAAGAAAAATAATGCATCCCCACCCAAGAGGGACTTGGAAGACCAGTGCCAAAGCTGTGGCATGACAGGCCACTGGTCTAGAGTGTGCAGGACCCCAGTGCATCTCCAGGAGCTTTATAAACAAAGCAAGAAAAAGAATGCTGAATCAAACCGGGTGGCTGCAAACAATGCAGTCAAATTTACAGCAAAAGACTTCGAGTCAGATAATCTGCTTGATTAGCCCGTTATCATTTATCTTAGCATTTCTATTGTATGAACATTTTTATTTCATGAGAGCTTTTATGTATCTTCAATTCTGCTGAATAAAATTTAGCTTTTCTGAATGCAAATGTTTACTCATTTTTTAGATGGAATGCTCTCATGACTGCTTAGTAGACAGCGCGTCAACACATACGATCCTTCAACACAAATGCTATTTTCATAGCATTATCCCGTATAAGAGCCCTGTAAACACAATTTCAGGGCCATCGGACATAATTGAAGGTTCTGGGAATGCAACCTTGTTGCTCCCCAATGGAACAGAAATAAAAATAAAAGATGCACTTTACTCTCCGAATTCCCAGAGAAACTTACTAAGTTTCAAAGATATCCGTTTTAACGGATTCCACTTGGAAACAGCAAATGTCAAAGAAAACGAATTATTGTATGTAACGTCTCAAGAAAATGGAGTTAAAACCATTCTTGAACGTTTTGAGAGCCTCTCATCAGGCCTCTACCATACAAAAATTCGGAGAGAGGAAGCAAACCTGACGGAGCACCTGAAGTGCCCGACATCAGCCAAATTCTTACTTTGACACGATAGACTTGGCCACCCCGGATCTGTGATGATGCACCGCATCCTAGCACAATCCCATGGGCATAACCTGAAGAACCAGAAGATTCTTCAGAAGGGAGAATTCCCTTGTGTACCCTGCTTTAAGGGTAAATTAATAACAAGGCCATCACCACTTAAAGTGGATATCGAGTCTCCTAGCTTCCTTGAAAGAATACATGGAGACATATGTGGACCTATCCACCCCCCTAGCGGGCCTTTTCGGTACTTTATGGTACTGATTGATGCATCTTCAAAATACTCGTATGTGTGTCTACTTTCAACCCGCAACTTAGCTTTTCCAAAGCTTTTGGCACAAATAATAAAGTTGCGGGCGCATTTCCCAGACAACCAAATAAAGAAAATACTGTTGAATATTGAACTCCCCGGATTTGGTTTTGATGATGAGCAAACATAAATAATCCATGAACTAACAATTTGTGAGCGCAGTATTGGAGATCGTCGCCAATTTCACGAGAATATTCAAAGCGACATCTCAACACTTCCAAAAGCTCGTATTCAAGCCTAAAGCTTCGTTGAAGCTCCTGCAGCGCTTTGGAAGTTATGAAGATTCAATCGAAGCTCTCAAAGACCGTTTATTAAGGTTTTATTTATAGTCTTTTAGTTTCGATTGATAGAATGTTAAGCCTTGAGTATATCTTACGTTTCTATCTTCATTACGCTCATTTCGTAGCTCTAGGATCCTTGAACAAGTTCATTCTAACTTCCTCGAAGCGTCGCGCTTCGATTCGGACTTTGTTGTGCATGTTAGTTGGTACAAGAACAAGTACTGACCGACTAGATGGTGATCTAGTCGGTCGGCAACTGTTCTTGGACCGACTAGTTTGATTCCTTAATTTCTTGGACTTTACTGTTTACAGTTAGTCGGTCTATGTTGACTCACCGACCGACTAGTTTGTGAACTAGTCGGTCAGTGATGCTTCTTTAACCGACTAGTTGAGACTTACTGTTCACTCCAAAATTCTCCTAAGCTACTGTTTACCGTTAGTCGGTCTAAGAACGTTTGGTGACCGACTAGTTGACAATTTAGTCGGTCAACTTTTGTTCTTGGACCGACTAAGTCACTTTTCTTCAGACTAAGTTATTTTGCCTCTTAGTCGGTCTACGTTCATTGGCTGACCGACTAGTTGTGAAACTAGTCGGTCAGACAGTGTTCTTGGACCGACTAGTTTTCTAGGTCTGAAATTCTATCTCTTCTCTGATCTGCTCTTAGTCGGTCCATGCTTTATGACTGACCGACTAGTTGATGAACTAGTCGGTCAGTGAGTGTTCTTTGACCGACTAATACTCACAGATTTCTTTCCGTTGGAGATTGACCTAACTTGTTTTTATGGGACCCTATAAATACGAACCTAGGTCATTTCTATCTTCAATAGAGCTGCCATTAAGAGATTCATTGAGTTCTAAAGAGATAGCTATTCTCCCTCAAATCTAAAGCTCTCTTCCTCACAAGAAACCCATTCTCTCTCATTTCTAGATCTAGAGAGAAGCTTGTTCTTGGTGAGCTCTTCAAGCTATTGCTTGATCCAAGTCTCCAACTCTTCCCTAGGCATCCATTGCTGCTCATTTCCTTGGTGCTAGGGCTTGGTGACTTCATCTTCCTCAAATCCTTCATTCCACCTATTGGGTAAGAAAAACTCAAGGTATAGGATTTTGTGGTAAGAGTATTTATTTCATATTAAACTCCTTTATATTGCTTATTGGCTCTCTCGGTTGTGAGAGAAGTTTGTGATCCCGGGTTGTGGGATTCACTTTGCCATTGCATGTATGATTTGATCTTGTGAAGGTTTTTCCCAAGATATTCATAGTGGAAATCTTGAGTTAGGGTTTCTAACTCAAGTATCCGGAAGGGATCCGGGTGGTTGGGACGTAGGATCACCGGGAACAAGTCGGGGAGACTTGGGTGGATCCGAACCCATTAACTTCATTTGTTAGCATTGTTAATTTCATTGTTGTCATTCAATTTAAGCTTCCGCAAATTGACTTGGTAGTTGTGTGCAATTTAATTTGGAATAATACGCCTTATTATTTTAAAGTACTATTCACCCCCCCTCTAGTACTTGTGCAGTAGCTGGTAGGGCATTACATTTGGTATCAGAGCCAGATACTCAGCTATGTCTGCCAACGACAACAAGACCGTGCCTCCACCTTCCAACTACGACACCTTCAGGAACCGTGAAGGAGCGTCATTGGTGATGGAAGTACATTCCTCTACAAGGCCTCCATTCTTCAACGGTACCAACTACGGGTACTGGAAATGTCGGATGGAAACCTTCCTCCGAAGTGCATCTCTGTGGAGGACTACAATGAAGGAGTACAACGAGCCCGAAGAAGAAGATTTTGAGAAATGGACTACCGCGGAGGTCGCCGCGGAGGTAAGCAATGCCAAGGCAATGAACGCCTTGCAATGCGCATTGAAGCCCGAGGATTTCAATAAGATATGCACATGTAAGAGTGCATATCAAATTTGGAACTCTCTCCTCATACTACATGAAGGGACGAGTCGGGTAAGAGACTCTAAAATCGTTGTCGTAACCAAAGATTACGAAATGTTTCACATGCAACAGGGCGAGAAGATGAAAGAATATTACGCTCTCTTCGTTGACATAATAAACGAGTTAGAGGCCCTCGGCAAGATCTACACTCAAAAGGAGAAGTGCTTAAAGCTTATTGAAGGACTTCCCTCTTCTTGGGAAAAACGTACCTTCGCCATCGAGGAAGGTAATGACATGAACAAATATACCGTAGTTCAACTAATGGGTACTTTGATGTCATACGAGGTACGCAAAGATAGCAAGGTGAAGCTACAAGAAAAGATGAAGTCATATTTGAACCTAGATGCGCCTAAGAAAAAGGCGATTGCATTCAAGGCGGCTTCATCCACATCTTCCGATGATGAAGACTCGGAAAACGAGTTGGACTTGGAGTCCATGGCACTCATGGCCAAGAAGTTCAACCGTTTCTTCCGGAAAGGTAACTTCAAGACCAAAGGTAAATTTGGTTCTTCTAACGCCTCTTCCTCTCCTTTGTGTTTCAAGTGCAATAAGCCAGGACACATGAAAGCGGAGTGTCCTCTCAACAAACAAAAGGAGAAGTGGAAGGCGCCAAAATTCGATAAGTCCAAGAAATACAAGAAGGGGTACAAGAAAGGACTTGTCGGAGCAACATTCACCGACTCCGAGGATTCCTCAAGCGGAGAGTCGGATGATGAGAAAGTGGAGCAAGCACATATGTGCTTCATGGCAAGAGAGGAGAACGATCGAGGATCCTCCTCTTCCGATGATAGTAATGACGAAAGCGATGAGGTAACGATGGATGATCTTAGAAATGCTAACTCTCAACTTTGGTCAAAATATACTAAGTTAGTAAATAGATATACTAAGGTAAAAGATGACCTAGCTAGCATTCAAACATCGCCTAAGAATATCATCACCAACAACGACACCGTTGTTGAAGAGTTAAGAAATGAGATTGTGAATCTCAAATCTAAACTTGAACATGTTAGCATTGAGGATGCGGAAGAACATGAGATAGCGGATTTAACTTCTCAAAACTCGACTTTGAGTATTGAGAACGAGAATCTTAAATCTCGTGTTTATGTGCTCACATCGCAAATATCCGCTTTGGATACTTCTTTGCGTTCTCTCAAAGAGAAATATGAGGACACATTGGGGCGAATCAACAAATTCAACAAGTGTAAGGGCCATTTGGATAATATCCTAAAAGATTTACTTCCGGCCAAACACCACATTGGCTTGGGGTATATGATGGGAAATTCATCCAAGTCGGTCACTACTTTTGTTAGGCCAACTTCCGAAGCCTCAACGAGTGGGAGCAAACGCTCTATTGGTAGTTTATCTACCAATGGTGCTTCCACCTCGTCCACACCCTCTTTCGGAAAGAAACCCACTTTGGGTGGACCTCCAAAGAAGGGGCATGCCTACATGTACACTAATAACATGCCACGTAGGAACACACGTCCTACTCCACCGTCTCACACGTATGATGATTTTTATGCAACACATTCCCGGGCACGTGCACACCAAGTGAGACACCCTCACGCACGTGTTTCCACACATGCATATGTACACCCACCTCATCATATGAATAATTCTTTTCGTGCACCATTCCATCATGTCCCGTATGCCTATCCACAACATGCATCACGTAGAAATCAACGTAGCATGCATGCACCCAATAGGATGATGGCTCCCAAAATTTTCACTATTTGGAGCCCAAAGGACACAAGCATGGACGAAAAACAAATGTACATGAATGCTTATTTTTCAGATGTTGTGCATAGTAAGAATTATGTGGGGAAGTCTAAGTCCACTTGGACTTGGCTTCCAAAGGTCTAATCCCTTGGACCCAATGACCTTGGGTACCATGATATGAAAGTGTCTATCTTTAGGTACTCAAGGAAAAGAAAAAGAAAAGGAGCATCAAATTTAAATTTAGCTCCAAAGGGAATTGGATACTCGATAGCGGGTGCTCCAAACACATGACGGGTGACGCTCGTTTGCTCTCCGGAGTGGTTCCCATTGCGAATGGAAACCGCGTCGTATTTGGAGGCAACGAGAGCGGAACCATCATAGGTGTTGGTAAAGTCGGTAACCCTTCTAAACCATTAATTAGTGACGTTTATCTTGTTAGTGGTTTAAATCATAATCTTATTTCAATAAGTCAACTTTGTGACAAAGGTTACAAAGTTAGCTTTGCGAACGGATTGTGTCACATTTTAAGAAAGGATAATGAAAAATTATTATTTTCCGGAACTCGTCGTAAAGACATCTATATTTTGGATCTTCCTAAGTCATATGAACAATGTCTCGTTGCCAACACAAGTGAACAACACTTATGGCATCGACGCTTTGGACATGTGAACTTTGGAACACTATATAAGCTTTCAAAATTGAATTCTATTAAAGGTTTTCCGAAGCTTGTTTTTGAAAAGAAAAGTTTTTGTGATTGTTGTCAACGCGGCAAGCTTCCTAAATCTTCATTTAAACCTAAGAAAAGCATCTCTACTAAACGGCCACTAGAGCTATTACATCTAGATTTATTTGGGCCAACTAGAGTAGCTTCCTTAGGAAATGCAAGGTACGGACTTGTCATCGTAGATGACTATTCTAGATTTACTTGGGTATTTTCATTGTGTAATAAAAATGAAGCTTTTGAAAACTTCACAATTTTTGTTAAGAAAGTACAAAATCTCTTAGGAACCACCATTGTCACTATTCGTAGTGATCATGGAGGTGAATTTGAGAATGAGTCTTTTGAGACATTTTGTGATGAAGTTGGTATTACTCACACCTTCTCTTTCCCTCATGCACCTCCTCAAAATGGTGTAGTTGAGAGAAAGAATAGGACGCTAGTGGAGTGTGCTCGCACTATGCTTGATGATAGCCAACTTGGCCATCAATTTTGGGCGGAAGCGGTACACACCGCTTGCTATGTGTTTAATAGAATACTTTTGAGGCCCGGCACTAAACAAACTTGTTATGAATTGTTGTTTGGTAGGTTGCCTCAAGTTAAACATTTTCGTGTTTTTGGTTCGAAATGTTTTATTAAGAACACATATGGTAGTTTGGACAAATTCGATCCGAGATCCGATGAGGGGATTTTTGTTGGATATTCTACGCGTAGCAAAGCCTACCGGATATTCAACAAACGAACCTCAACGATCGAGGAATCGCTTCATGTCTCATTTAATGAAGGATTTGTTCCAACTAGAATTTCAAATGATAATGATTCTATGGATGTTTTATGTGATTCGTTTGAAAATTCTAAGTCTAATGATTCTATTGATTCTATTGAGACTAACCCAACTAATGAAGTTGTTGAGAATGTTCCAAGTGATCAAGGTATTCCCAAACGGCTTCATTCGGTTCGTGACCATCCCCATGAGCAAGTCATTGGGAATATCTATGATAGTGTCAAGACGAGATCCCAAGTTCACCGCTTCGCAAATTGTGCATTTGCCTCATCGATAGAGCCAAAGAATATTAATGAAGCATGCGAAGATAGCGCTTGGATCTTAGCCATGGAGGAGGAGCTCATTCAATTCGAGAGGAATGAAGTTTGGGAGCTTGTTCCATTGCCATCGAAGAACCACACCGTCATAGGGACAAAGTGGATCTTCAAGAACAAAACCGACGAAAACCAAGTCGTCGTCCGGAACAAAGCTCGGTTAGTAGCTCAAGGCTATCGTCAAGAGGAAGGTATCGATTTCGAAGAATCTTTCGCTCCGGTAGCTAGATTAGAATCAATTAGATTACTTTTGTCTTTTGCATGCCATAAGAATTTTAAATTATTTCAAATGGATGTTAAAAGTGCATTTTTAAACGGAGATGTCGTTGAGGAAGTTTACGTTTCTCAACCTCCGGGCTTCGTAAATGAAAAATTTCCAAATCACGTTTTTAAACTAAAGAAAGCTCTTTATGGTTTGAGACAAGCTCCTCGAGCTTGGTATGATCGCCTAAAGAATTTTCTTTTGGATTTGAATTTTAAAATGGGCGAAGCCGATTCAGTACTTTTTATTAAGCATGCGAATAATGATATTTTATTAGTTCAAATTTATGTTGATGATATCATTTTCGGTGCTACTAACTTCGCTCTTTGCGAAGAGTTTTCTAATGTGATGAAGGAACAATTTGAGATGAGCCACATGGGCGAACTCAAATATTTCTTAGGTCTCCAAATTCGCCAAATGAACGATGCAATCTTCATTCACCAAACGAAGTACACGGTGGAGTTGCTAAAGCGATTTGGAATGGAGAATGCCTCCGGGAAAAAGACTCCAATGAGCACGACTACGCATCTTGACAAGGATACGGGCGGTAAGGATGTAGACATTCGTCTATATCGAGGTATGATAGGTAGTTTGCTTTATCTTACCGCAAGTAGGCCCGATATTATGTTTGCCGTATGTATATGTGCTCGTTATCAGTCTCAACCTAAGGAGTCTCACTTAGTAGCGGTAAAGCGTATTTTTCGCTATCTAAGTTACACATTAGATTTTGGATTACTTTATCCGAGATCTAGCACATATGAGTTAGTCTCATATAGTGACGCTGATTATGCGGGATGCAAATCCGACAGGAAAAGTACTAGTGGCACTTGCCATTTTCTAGGAAATTCTCTTGTCTCTTGGTTTTCCAAGAAGCAAAATTCGGTTTCACTTTCAACCACCGAGGCGGAATATATTGCCGCCGGTGCCGCGTGTGCTCAAGTTCTTTGGATGAGACACACACTTAAAGACTTTGGTATAAATTGTGATACTTGCCCTATCATGGTTGACAACCAAAGTGCAATATGTCTTTCCAAGAATCCGGTGCACCATTCCCGATCGAAACACATAGATGTCCGACACCATTTCTTAGATGATCATGTTGCTAAAAAGGACATCATTTTAGTGTACGTTGAAACCCAAAAGCAAATCGCCGATATTTTCACGAAACCCCTAAAGGAGGATTCCTTTGTGCGGTTGCGTCGAGAATTGGGGATTATGGGTGAATCCGAGATATAGGATTCATATTTAAAATTCAATCATCTTGCATGCTAATATATTTCGCGATACTTTATTCATGCTAGATTAATTGAATTTTTGGGAATTTTATGTGATTTATTTGAATTTATGATCGAATTCGTATTTCAATGTCGTATTTAAGATTTTGACGTTTTATGGGGTAATTTAGATGACTAATGAGTGAGTTAGGATGTATCATCCAAGTGGTTTGTGAAGAGAAATCAAATTTCTACTTTTGGACTCTTCTAGTCGGTTTCAGTTCACTTGTCAACCGACTAGATGCTCATCTAGTCGGTCAGCAAATGAACTCAGACCGACTAGATCAAGCAAATATCCATCCCCTATCATTTTCTTTCGTTAGTCGGTCTTAGTACACTTTCCGACCGACTAGATTGAAAACTAGTCGGTCAGTAAGTATACTGCGACCGACTAAATCTAGCCCTAAAAATCCATCTGTGCCTCTGTTTCGACTTAGTCGGTTCAAGCTCATTGACCGACCGACTAGATCGTAATCTAGTCGGTCAGTTCTTGAACTGTGACCGACTAAGTGGGTTAGGGCAAATGTGTCTTTTTGATTCCAGACCGACTTATACACACTTTCTATTCGACTAAAATCTTATTTAGTCGGTCTCCTCTCAGCTCAAGCCCGAAAACCCCAAATCCCCCCCTTCGAGCCCCTTCGCATTCCGTCGTCTCCGGCCGTTTCTCCGGCCATCGCCGCCATCCGCCGCCGTCGACTCCACCCCCCCTAGGTATTTTCCTCCATCTCCTTGGTCGATTCCTACCCTAGGGTTTCCGATTCGTTTCTCTTAGGGTTTGTGCTCCTAGGGCATTACATTTGTGCTCCTAGGGCTTGTGCTTCGGTTTCTCACTTCTAGGGCTTGTGATCTCTAGGTTGTACTTGATCTTATTATCAGTTGCTTGTGCTCTTAGAACTATGGCTAAGACTCGCATTCCGATCGCCTCTTCCGGGGCCTCTCCTATGACCGTAGGGCCTTCCGACCCTAGGAATCCCCCGAAGCCTAAGCGTCGTGCCAAGTCTACCCAAGCCTCTCCTTCGTCGCCTCCTCTTAAGAAGCCTAGGACTGCTTCCGTCAAGCCCCGCAAATCCAAGACCAAAAAGCCTATTCTTCATACTCTGGCTACTCCTCCCGATTCCGACTCTGAATTTATCCCTGAGGATGAGCCTACTAGGGAACCTACCCCACCTCCGAAGACCCGTAAGGCCAAGGGTAAAGCTCCTATGCCAGTTGGCGGTGTAGACATATCGTTGTGCCACGATGACCCTCAGTGTCTCGCCGCGTACAACCGTATAGAGCACTGTCCACTGTTGTTAGAGCATTACGTTCAGTTCTCTGATTTCCTCGGCCTTGCTGATCTTCTGTCTTATAGTGGCCTTCTAGATTATCTCCGATACGACCCCAAGGCCAATCCCAAACCGTACCCTCGCCTCGTGAAATTGTTCTATGCCAACCGTATTCGAGGCCAGTACGACGCCAGCCACTCCATTGAGACGACTGTCTTGGGAACTCCTATAGTTCTCACGGCAGAAATCTTGGGGGAGATCCTTGGTTGTGCGTCGTGTGGTCTCCTCCCCTCGGACATTTCTGTAGACGACATTTCTTCCTTGGATCAGTCTATTCTTGCAGATATTTTCCAGGTTATCCCCTCCGCATTCATTGGTGTTCCTTCGAAATCCTTTAAGCCGAATGCGTGGGTTCTTAACCTGATTTTGAAATCATGTCTTCTTCCGAAATATGGATCCTCTTCACTCCCCTCTCAGCCGTTTTTGAAGCTCATATACGCTCTTTTCTTGGGGTGCGAGATAAATTGGGCTCGCGTGATACTCGATAAGATGGATTCTTTCGAGTGTATACGCAAGACCAATAAGTCTGTGCACATTCCATACCCCTGCTTGTTGACTCTCGTATTCCGTCATTTTCGAGTTCCTCTCCCACCTGACGATGAGCGTCCTTTGGGTACGCCTCTAAACGCGACGGCCGTGAAGAAATCTTTAGCGGCACTTCGTCACGTGCAGAGGTCTACCACATCTGCTTCTCAGTCTACTCCGTCAGCCGCTGCAGCCTCCTCTTCCCCTGCTACTTTGGACGATGTCGTACGTCTACTTCGTCAGCACGACTCCCGTTTGGCTCGTACTGAGGAGGTCGTATGTCGTATGGCTCGTATGATGGGGATTGAGCTTCCTCCTTCGGTGTCTGAGGCCGAGGAGATGGACGATGAGGAGCTTGACGAGCTTGTCACTTCTTTTGCCCGTGGCGATGAGGCCACTGCTGCTGCTGCTGGTGTTTCCACTTCTGCTCCTGGAGTTGGCACCACTTCCGGTGCTCCAGAGCCTTCTGCTTCAGCACTTCAGTCTTCAGAGCCTGCTGTTGACCCTGTTGCTGAGCCTGCTGATATTCCAGTTGACACTTCTGCTGTCGAGACCCTTGCTGCTGTAGAGCCTGTTCCTGAGATCTCGACTCCTGCCCCGACGATTCCATCTGTTGAGACGCCTCTACTCCCTGCAGATCCTGAGTCCACTCCGTCGACTGGACCCACGGACGCTGCAGATCCTGCCTCCTCCTCGTGATCGTTGTTCCGAGGACTCTCCATATACGCTTTGGATGATATATCTTAGCGAGAGTATTATGGGTTAGGATAGGGTATGAGGGTTATTATGTTTTGATGTATTTTGGATGTCGTCGCTGCTGCTGTATTTATTTTGATGAGAATGATGATGATGATGGTGTATTTCCTTTTGATGGGTATATTGTATCGATGATGTTGATGTATTTCTTTTTGATGATATGTAGCGCTTGATATGATGTATCTCATATATTCGATGTGATATCTTTTTGGATATACTCATGTTGTCTCTGCATATATATATGTTCATCGTCATTCACTTTGTCTTTTATTCGTCGTGCAAATTTTAATATTCGTTGAATGTATTTGAAATGAGATTTCGTCGCTCGACGCATGAAAACTTGGTTAAATAGATTTAAATTCTATAATTGTATAGAATTGTTTTCCATGCACAAATTTAACCAAGAATATTGAATATTGAAGGGTATGTTTCTTTATTCAAGAAATGAATAAACATTTGGTATTTTTGATGATTTTGATTATAGTTGATTTTTATTGATAATGGAAAATTTGACACACCTTGTTTTGATTTCCACATTTTTCCCTTGGTGTCAAGTTGGTCCATTGTCTTTGTCTACGACTCTCGATGTTGGATTTACATTTCCTACTTATTGTCGTTGTATGCCCCCCATTTTTGGGATAATGCCAAAGGTGGAGAGATAATGATAATAAATAGCGCAAATGAAAAATTTAACTCAATTTCCAAGAATCTAGTTTGATATGTTAGATTCAGGGGGAGTTAAGATACATATAAGGATTTTTCAAAATCCGATATTTCAAAAATCAATTCACTTTATTTATCTTACTCGTCTGCTTGATGCAATTCATTTATATTCATGTTGGAATTAACGTGTCATCAATGCAGGGGGAGTAAGTATTTTACATTTGAATTATTATCTTTGATTATTATTTATGTTGGTTTGTCATCACCAAAAGGGGGAGAATGTTGAATATTGGACTCCCCGGATTTGGTTTTGATGATGAGCAAACATAAATAATCCATGAACTAACAATTTGTGAGCGCAGTATTGGAGATCGTCGCCAATTTCACGAGAATATTCAAAGCGACATCTCAACACTTCCAAAAGCTCGTATTCAAGCCTAAAGCTTCGTTGAAGCTCCTGCAGCGCTTTGGAAGTTATGAAGATTCAATCGAAGCTCTCAAAGACCGTTTATTAAGGTTTTATTTATAGTCTTTTAGTTTCGATTGATAGAATGTTAAGCCTTGAGTATATCTTACGTTTCTATCTTCATTACGCTCATTTCGTAGCTCTAGGATCCTTGCACAAGTTCATTCTAACTTCCTCGAAGCGTCGCGCTTCGATTCGGACTTTGTTGTGCATGTTAGTTGGTACAAGAACAAGTACTGACCGACTAGATGGTGATCTAGTCGGTCGGCAACTGTTCTTGGACCGACTAGTTTGATTCCTTAATTTCTTGGACTTTACTGTTTACAGTTAGTCGGTCTATGTTGACT
This sequence comes from Scilla litardierei, assembly GCA_030789695.1. Lineage (NCBI taxonomy): Eukaryota > Viridiplantae > Streptophyta > Magnoliopsida > Asparagales > Asparagaceae > Scilla > Scilla litardierei. The sequence continues at coordinate 532,389,494 of CM061142.1, forward strand.
CACCGACCGACTAGTTTGTGAACTAGTCGGTCAGTGATGCTTCTTTGACCGACTAGTTGAGACTTACTGTTCACTCCAAAATTCTCCTAAGCTACTGTTTACCGTTAGTCGGTCTAAGAACGTTTGGTGACCGACTAGTTGACAATTTAGTCGGTCAACTTTTGTTCTTGGACCGACTAAGTCACTTTTCTTCAGACTAAGTTATTTTGCCTCTTAGTCGGTCTACATTCATTGGCTGACCGACTAGTTGTGAAACTAGTCGGTCAGACAGTGTTCTTGGACCGACTAGTTTTCTAGGTCTGAAATTCTATCTCTTCTCTGATCTGCTCTTAGTCGGTCCATGCTTTGTGACTGACCGACTAGTTGATGAACTAGTCGGTCAGTGAGTATTCTTTGACCGACTAATACTCACAGATTTCTTTCCGTTGGAGATTGACCTAACTTGTTTTTATGGGACCCTATAAATACGAACCTAGGTCATTTCTATCTTCAATAGAGCTGCCATTAAGAGATTCATTGAGTTCTAAAGAGATAGCTATTCTCCCTCAAATCTAAAGCTCTCTTCCTCACAAGAAACCCATTCTCTCTCATTTCTAGATCTAGAGAGAAGCTTGTTCTTGGTGAGCTCTTCAAGCTATTGCTTGATCCAAGTCTCCAACTCTTCCCTAGGCACCCATTGCTGCTCATTTCCTTGGTGCTAGGGCTTGGTGACTTCATCTTCCTCAAATCCTTCATTCCACCTATTGGGTAAGAAAAACTCAAGGTATAGGATTTTGTGGTAAGAGTATTTATTTCATATTAAACTCCTTTATATTGCTTATTGGCTCTCTCGGTTGTGAGAGAAGTTTGTGATCCCGGGTTGTGGGATTCACTTTGCCATTGCATGTATGATTTGATCTTGTGAAGGTTTTTCACAAGATATTCATAGTGGAAATCTTGAGTTAGGGTTTCTAACTCAAGTATCCGGAAGGGATCCGGGTGGTTGGGACGTAGGATCACCGGGAACAAGTCGGGGAGACTTGGGTGGATCCGAACCCATTAACTTCATTTGTTAGCATTGTTAATTTCATTGTTGTCATTCAATTTAAGCTTCCGCAAATTGACTTGGTAGTTGTGTGCAATTTAATTTGGAATAATACGCCTTATTATTTTAAAGTACTATTCACCCCCCCCTCTAGTACTTGTGCAGTAGCTGGTAGGGCATTACATTTGGTATCAGAGCCAGATACTCAGCTATGTCTGCCAACGACAACAAGACCGTGCCTCCACCTTCCAACTACGACACCTTCAGGAACCGTGAAGGAGCGTCATCGGTGATGGAAGGACATTCCTCTACAAGGCCTCCATTCTTCAACGGTACCAACTACGGGTACTGGAAATGTCGGATGGAAACCTTCCTCCGAAGTGCATCTCTGTGGAGGACTACAATGAAGGAGTACAACGAGCCCGAAGAAGAAGATTTTGAGAAATGGACTACCGCGGAGGTCGCCGCGGAGGTAAGCAATGCCAAGGCAATGAATGCCTTGCAATGCGCATTGAAGCCCGAGGATTTCAATAAGATATGCACATGTAAGAGTGCATATCAAATTTGGAACTCTCTCCTCATACTACATGAAGGGACGAGTCGGGTAAGAGACTCTAAAATCGTTGTCGTAACCAAAGATTACGAAATGTTTCACATGCAACAGGGCGAGAAGATGAAAGAATATTACGCTCTCTTCGTTGACATAATAAACGAGTTAGAGGCCCTCGGCAAGATCTACACTCAAAAGGAGAAGTGCTTAAAGCTTATTGAAGGACTTCCCTCTTCTTGGGAAAAACGTACCTTCGCCATCGAGGAAGGTAATGACATGAACAAATATACCGTAGTTCAACTAATGGGTACTTTGATGTCATACGAGGTACGCAAAGATAGCAAGGTGAAGCTACAAGAAAAGATGAAGTCATATTTGAACCTAGATGCGCCTAAGAAAAAGGCGATTGCATTCAAGGCGGCTTCATCCACATCTTCCGATGATGAAGACTCGGAAAACGAGTTGGACTTGGAGTCCATGGCACTCATGGCCAAGAAGTTCAACCGTTTCTTCCGGAAAGGTAACTTCAAGACCAAAGGCAAATTTGGTTCTTCTAACGCCTCTTCCTCTCCTTTGTGTTTCAAGTGCAATAAGCCAGGACACATGAAAGCGGAGTGTCCTCTCAACAAACAAAAGGAGAAGTGGAAGGCGCCAAAATTCGATAAGTCCAAGAAATACAAGAAGGGGTACAAGAAAGGACTTGTCGGAGCAACATTCACCGACTCCGAGGATTCCTCAAGCGGAGAGTCGGATGATGAGAAAGTGGAGCAAGCACATATGTGCTTCATGGCAAGAGAGGAGAACGATCGAGGATCCTCCTCTTCCGATGATAGTAATGACGAAAGCGATGAGGTAACGATGGATGATCTTAGAAATGCTAACTCTCAACTTTGGTCAAAATATACTAAGTTAGTAAATAGATATACTAAGGTAAAAGATGACCTAGCTAGCATTCAAACATCGCCTAAGAATATCATCACCAACAACGACACCGTTGTTGAAGAGTTAAGAAATGAGATTGTGAATCTCAAATCTAAACTTGAACATGTTAGCATTGAGGATGCGGAAGAACATGAGATAGCGGATTTAACTTCTCAAAACTCGACTTTGAGTATTGAGAACGAGAATCTTAAATCTCGTGTTTATGTGCTCACATCGCAAATATCCGCTTTGGATACTTCTTTGCGTTCTCTCAAAGAGAAATATGAGGACACATTGGGGCGAATCAACAAATTCAACAAGTGTAAGGGCCATTTGGATAATATCCTAAAAGATTTACTTCCGGCCAAACACCACATTGGCTTGGGGTATATGATGGGAAATTCATCCAAGTCGGTCACTACTTTTGTTAGGCCAACTTCCGAAGCCTCAACGAGTGGGAGCAAATGCTCTATTGGTAGTTTATCTACCAATGGTGCTTCCACCTCGTCCACACCCTCTTTCGGAAAGAAACCCACTTTGGGTGGACCTCCAAAGAAGGGGCATGCCTACATGTACACTAATAACATGCCACGTAGGAACACACGTCCTACTCCACCGTCTCACACGTATGATGATTTTTATGCAACACATTCCCGGGCACGTGCACACCAAGTGAGACACCCTCACGCACGTGTTTCCACACATGCATATGTACACCCACCTCATCATATGAATAATTCTTTTCGTGCACCATTCCATCATGTCCCGTATGCCTATCCACAACATGCATCACGTAGAAATCAACGTAGCATGCATGCACCCAATAGGATGATGGCTCCCAAAATTTTCACTATTTGGAGCCCAAAGGACACAAGCATGGACGAAAAACAAATGTACATGAATGCTTATTTTTCGGATGTTGTGCATAGTAAGAATTATGTGTGGAAGTCTAAGTCCACTTGGACTTGGCTTCCAAAGGTCTAATCCCTTGGACCCAATGACCTTGGGTACCATGATATGAAAGTGTCTATCTTTAGGTACTCAAGGAAAAGAAAAAGAAAAGGAGCATCAAATTTAAATTTAGCTCCAAAGGGAATTGGATACTCGATAGCGGGTGCTCCAAACACATGACGGGTGACGCTCGTTTGCTCTCCGGAGTGGTTCCCATTGCGAATGGAAACCGCGTCGTATTTGGAGGCAACGAGAGCGGAACCATCATAGGTGTTGGTAAAGTCGGTAACCCTTCTAAACCATTAATTAGTGACGTTTATCTTGTTAGTGGTTTAAATCATAATCTTATTTCAATAAGTCAACTTTGTGACAAAGGTTACAAAGTTAGCTTTGCGAACGGATTGTGTCACATTTTAAGAAAGGATAATGAAAAATTAAAGGGGGAGTGTTGTGAATGGGTATTTACTGGGTTGGTGAGTTATTGGGCCAACCCAAGTGGTTGGGCCCATACCCACTTGTATTCTCCCCTTTGGCTATAAATATAGACTTGAGGGCTCTCCCCTCAACAGTTGATTTATAACAGTATTCCAAATTATGACCAATGTTTACAATTCGGTATATAACCTGATAAAATGGTAGGAAATCAAAGCAATAGACCCATTTAAAATAACGTTCCATATAAACCCACATCTTAAATGGGTTAATTATAGAAACTATGACCAATGTTTATTAAATAGTATTCTTCAAATTATGACCATTACAATTCGGTATATAACCTAATAAAATGGCAGGAAACCAAAGCAATGGCCCAATTTAAAACAACTTGCCATATAAACCCACATCTTAAATGAGTTAATTATAGAAATTAATTCTATTCCCTTAGCTAAACAGGAAATCGAAGCAAGGATGCACTACTAAACCCTGAACTTTTAATAAAAACCACAATCTTAGATTAGAAATTGATTTATTTTTCTGATTCTCGGCATTAAAAACCACACCAAGCAATTTTCTTCCATAAATCATGTACTTAACATATTTAAATAGCACCATCAAAGATCACTCAATATTAAATCTAGCTAATTTCTCTGTTGAACCCCAAGTCAAAAAACATCTTTGTGCCAAATTCGGAGCATATTATACTTCAAGTCGTCAAAATATACATAATAAACAGCAGAGAACCCATAAATCAAACCAATCGACAATGATTCAACCTTGTCAAACAATGCAATATAATTACAAAACCCTACATGGAAAAAAGTTCTTACGTCATGTTGACAATCCTCAGCCTAGCTTCCACATGCAGCTGAGTCCTCCAGTCGACTGATGCCTCCAAACTCGAGAGGGCTCAGATAGACAGAATAGAGCCCAGTAAAAACTGAAAAAGGATAGGAGATCATAGTACCCGCACAAGATTAGTAAATGATTTACCTCCAAATATGAGTCATTTTGATATGCCAATAGGATTAGCTCAGCATAAAGCTCAGGAAATCTGGAAGTTGAATCCACTGCAAAAGCCTATGAAGAATGTTAATAATTTTGGGGCTTTTACACTTTCAGCTCCAGAAAATAATTCCATCTCAGTTCGGTGACCCATGTGAAAAGTATAAACATGAACCATCACCACCATGTGAATAGTGTAGTTCATGATTACACTTACTGATTTCATTTTGAGTAATTTAGAATTTATTCAAATTTGGTCTGTGTTTATAAAAATACTACTTAACATGATGCAACTGTAATTGAACTATTGTTGTGCTAAATTTAAAGAGTGAAACTCGGATATAGACTTACTGCAAAAGAGCATGAATTTTAGGCGGATCCATGTACTCGAGAAAACATATTCATACTTTATGCAAATAGAAAACATTCTGTAAAATGAATAGAAAACATTCATAGATTCCAAACTAAGAGATCGGCATACTTCATATAAAGAATGTTTAAAATATGAGAACTCATAGTTTGGAACCTATTCATACTTTATGCAAATAGAAAACTGAGTTCTCATATATAGAAACCTTAGAACAATTAAAAAATGAGTACTCATATACAGAATTTTTTTTTATTTGCATAAAGTTTGATATGAAGTTACATGCAGTTGCAAAATCAAATCAGTTCTTTACAACTGATAATTTACATGCTATGAATTTACATGCAGTTGCATGCTATGAATTTTTTCTGCTGATAACCACTATCAGGATCAAGAAAAATGTGCTAATTAGTCCAAGTTTTAGTTAACAGGACAATGGTTATAATTAGCCCAAGCAGAAAAAATGTTGATACATTATGATATCAACTAAAATATCTTGTTAACTTGATACATTATGGTTCTAACTATCCCACCTAAAATATCATGTTAACTAAATATCCTGTTTTCATGATAATGTGGTTGTCAACTTGATACATTATTTACTGATTGAAGACAATGTAATTGGATGCTAACTAACTTTGAACCATCATGAAAGAAGAGACTATAATTGGATGTTAACTAAAATCTCTCACTTGGATGTTTTACTTGGACCATGAAACTTGAAACATCGTGAGAACTTTAGGCAAAACATCCTGGAACCGATTTACAGTGAGGATTAAGCCAATTTTAACCAATTTTAACCAATTTTAACCAATTACAATGGTTAAATTCACTAGTCAATCTATTATAAATCTTAGACCATTTTGATTAATATATGCTAGCCGATTCTTGTCAACTTTGTCTTTCTTATACTTTAGGCAATGCATTAATTGTTACAAAAAATGAAGTTTTTGTTGACAAACTTATGCCTTATGCTTATGTACAATTATAAAACGAAAGTTGTTATCTAGGACAGGGTAGACATTTTGATCCAAATGCTTGGACATCTTCATTTGTCAGAAAGAAAATAGAATGGGATAGCACATGCACTAAGCATTAACTTCTAACATTCGCTGCTCATTCTGGGAAGATGGAAGCATACATAAGTCTTTTGCAGTGACATTTCTCTTCATAAAATTCTTATACTTTTGGTCACATTTGATGACACAAGGATATATACCTTTTGTATTCTACCTATCATATCCCTCTTGATACCTTGCTATAATTTTGGGGCAAAATTTTAATTTCTTTCTTTCTGTTCTTATATGTTCTGTATGTAAGGCTAGATGACAATGCAAGTGCCATAATGGTTATTATGCAGGAAGCTACACTTGGTGGTTAGATTTGGAAATAACTTGGTAAAATTAACAGACGTATCATATAACTATATTGATATGAGAATACCATTTTATTATTTGAATGGTGCAATATGTGTGCTAGTTATTGAGAACTACTGGATGCTATAATGCAAAAATAATCGATATCTAATATCAGCATGGGATGTGTGGGTCCATTAAAAAAGATGCCCAATGATGTAATTTTCGTAATTAAAATGAGTCATCGTACATATGATGATATGATGGGTCCTTGCTATGGTATGCTTGATATTATTCAAGAAATCAGCAAAGACATATATATGGGGGGATAATATATATACAGATTCATGCATGGCTTGGATTGGCCTTGTTGGTTACTGCTACGTTGTGCATTTTGAGTTGTGGATACCAATTGAGATGATTACGTCTATTCTGGTTCAATCCTTCAACCATATTGTAATATCTCTTCCGCAATACTAATTCTTCTTATTTTTCATTGATAGAAATTTGAGATTTACAAAAGAAGAATGGCTCAACCAATGTAAGTTTTGAACTTTTGCTTTATCTTATTTAGTGAATTTGATTTTTATTTAATCTTATATTCTCATGTAACATTTCTTTTATTATTTTGTGGGTGTAGCTATAAATTTTCTGAGTCCGCAGAAAATCTGAAATCCTTTAGAATACTTCCCGGTACATATCAAAGATGGCAAGGGACCGGGTTTGAGCATTTACTTAAGCTTTGCAACCCCTCGAGGCATTACAATGACTTGATTGAAGCGGTTGCATCCACGTATAGTTATGTGGATAGATGCTTCAAATTTAACCATTGGTTACAATTATTCATGGGATTGGAAGATGTGCTTAGAATTACTGGCTTACCTATAGATGGTAAGCCAGTAATATTAAATGCAAAAATTTACAATTCAAAGGAATTGTGCATGCGCTTTTTTGGCACCGCTGCTTGTTATGATGATGGTGGAATCAGACTTTCTTGGCTGAAGGATAATTATGGGAACCTTGCGGACGACATTGTTGGAGCACAATTTGAAGCATACCTTCGTGCTTTGTTGCTTTATGTCTTAGGATCAATTGTTCTCCCAACCTTAAAAAAAAACTATATCCCCGTTATATCTAACTTTTTTTGAGAATGTGAATGAAGTTGGAAATTATGCATGGGGAGCAGCCATGTTAGCGCACTTGCATATGAACCTTGAGCTCCTCGAGCGGGGTGATAAAATCAAAATTTGTGGAAGTTTTCATTTCCTTTCGGTAATGATAAATTATATTTTTATAGTTTTGTTTTATTATTTTTTCTATATGTTAATGCGGATTAACTTTTTATTTTTTCTTTCTTGTAGGCATTTATATATGAGCATATTCCTGAGATTATAAAAATGATTGTATATCCTGATACCGTACACATCAATTTTAACCAATAATATTGCAACGGATACATGCGTGATCAATTGAAATCGGAAATTGATATTGCAACTAATATTGCAACTGATACCTAGGGCAATTCATAACCAATTTATTAACACACCTTCTATCAATTTTAACCAATTCTAACCAATTTTAACTAATATTATTACATAACCTGGAAACGAAATTAACACAAAAAGCCAAAAACAGTGAGGATTAAGCCCAAGTAAAAAACCAAAGAGCAGTAGTCAAATTGATGTTGAGGGAACCTAAAAACTTACTTGAGATACAACACGTCCTGCTTGCTTCTGAGCCAAATATGTTCACAATAAATGCATTTATCGGCACGTCCTGATTGCTCACTTTATACCACACAGATGACAGTGGCATTGCTCCATCTCTAGAAAATGCATATGTGATCATGAAGTCCATAGCACACAGATCAGTAACCATATTGCAGGACACTAACAGAGAGACGATCAGTTTATAGTTAACCTGGAAACATTTGCGACCAAGCTAATGCCACAGAAGAACAATGCGCCTGCAACGATTCCCATACAAACTATTCCTCCAGCTCCTTGCCATATCTTTGCTTGAAGATGAGATAAAAAAACCTCTGCAATCGCATGACCCTATGCATCGTTATCCTCGCTGAGAAGATACAGAATGTTGGCGGTCACTGCTACTGTAATCACAAGCATATACGTCCTGCCAAGAATCACTGATGTTACGACCGCAGTAACAATCACATGCTGCCCATTCTTCTCTGTGTTCTTTGTTTCCTCCTAATATAATGATGTAGACATAAACATGAATTGCTCAAAGTGTATTGGCTCATCAGAAGGCCTAAAACAAATATGTAAAGATTGTTATAAATCACACAAACTTGGCGTCTGCCTTCTGGGGAGCTGCGATAGGGATTATTATCGTAAGCACAATAAGACATGGAAGATGAAAGAAGTTCTATTATTGACGCATTTTTAAGCAAGCCCAACTTTAGAGCAGCATGTAAAATGTAATTCAAGCTTGGAACTCTCCAATTTGCAATGTATTTCAAGCTTGGAACTCTCAAATTCCAATAGTACGTTAAAATCTTGCCTCATACTATGTATTTCAAAGAGAAGACTCTTCAAATTCTGGAGCTGCAATTACTGCAAAAAAATTCTAGAATTGCAACTGGGAAAATAGGTGACAACTGTGTGCAGATGAAACTTTCCAAAGGATAGAGAAGCTTACAAAAATTTAAGTTCCATTGTTGAAATCCATCGAACAGGTGGCGTGCATGGCTTTACTATCCAGTAATCAAAATCCATTCTTTAAGAGAAAGATCAAGCCCAAACCTGGCATCTTATGAATGGGATATCTGAGACTCCTTCTTATTGACTTGGTAGTGGATCTGCTCCACGATCTTCGCACAAACCTGGCATCTTATGAATGGGATGTCCTCTCTTCAAGCGGTGGCTGCTGGTGGTTTCTTGGCGGAAGCGATTGAGATCTCTGCTAATGAGAAGAGGAGGAGATGGAGATTTTTCTTGGCGGAAGCTTCTCCATCGCGATTTTTCCTCTTCTATTTTGAGAGAGAGAGAGAGAGAGAGAGAGAAAGATCACCGGTTTTACTGCGCTCCATGGTTTTCCACAGTTAGGGGCGGTCAGGGGGGAGAGGGAGGGGGGAGGGAGGGGGGAGGGGGCGGTCAGGGGGGAGAGGGAGGGGGGAGGGAGGGGGGAGGGGGCGGTCAGGGGGGAGATGGAGGGGGCGGGAGGGGGCGGGGGCGGGGGAGGGAGGGAGGGAGAGAGAGAGAGAGAGAGAGAGAGAGAGAGAGAGAGAGAGAGAGAGAGAGAGAGAGAGAGAGAGAGAGAGAGAGATCGCCAGGCAGCTGAGAATGTCCCCCCAAGTGTTCTTATGAAACACAAATTTTAAAATTTTTAATATTTCAATAAAAATTTCAATTTTCAAATTTCCCTCCAAACTTTCAAACCCAATTTCTCTTCACTTATCCAATTTCTCTTATCTTATCCAATTTCTCTTAACAACAACCCTCATATATACCCAATTTCTCAACTCTTATCCAAAAACTCTTATCCAATAACCCATGATAACATCCCTGTTTTATAATATATATATATATATATATATATATATATATTCAATTGAGAACATTTCGCACCGTGCGAAAATGTTCTTAGTTTTTTTTGAAATTTTTTTCAAAAATTCTTTTTTCCACGTTCATTATATGTTGTTATACCCCCCCAAAAAAAATAATCGTTGAGAAAAATGTCATGTGGCCTTCGATCAAGGCATTTCAACAAATTCGCACGTTTTGAGACCGTTAAATTTGTAACAGATGGATGGGTGCTCTAATCCCCCTAGGGTTCACCCATTATTTTTCCTGGGGTATATAATTGTATGGATTAAAAATTTTTGAAACAAAATATCAAAAAAATAAAAAAAGATTTCGCACGGGCTTTCGCACCGTTTTTTCGCAACGGAAGATTGCCATATATATATATATATATATATATATATATATATATACACTAGTCATTACCCGTGCCCATAGGGCACGTTTTATTTAATGGCTGTGTTTTCCCCCACAAATTTCAAGTTCCCCCAAATTTCAAGTTTTCCCATAAAATTTCAAGTTTTCCACCAAATTTAAGTTTTCCACCAAAATTTAATTCCCCCCCCAAAAAAAAATTGTCACTGCCACCTAGGAAAAACTTGCCACGTAGGCCAAAGCTTTGCCCTAGTAGAATAAGATTCAAAATCTTCAAAGGACTGGAAAAAAATGGTCGGAATGGGGGGAGAATAAAATTTGTGAGTGTTTATATAATAGATATCCAAATTCTCTTATTCAATTTCTCTTGTCCAAATTTCTCTTGATAACATCCCTATTTTATAGAATAGATAACCCGTGCCCGTGGGGCATGGTTCATTTAAAACATTTCACCCGTTAAAATCTTTGTTCCTCCGAAAATTTAGCTCATCCGAGGGAATTTAGTTCCTCCCAAAAATCTTAGTTCCTCCCAAAATTTAGTACCCTTCAAATTTAGTTTTGCTCCAAAAGTTTAGGGTTCTCCCCCCTAAATTTTCACTTTTCAAAAAATTTAGTTCCCCCCAAAATTTAGTTTTCTCTGAGAATTTAGTTACCCTAAAAAATTGATAGTCAAAAATTTTCCCCATCAACACTCGAATTCCTTTAATTTTAAAAGAACAACAATTATTTATGCATAATAATTGTCATTAAATTTCCCCAACAATTGTTCCACCAAAATTTAGTTCTACCAAATAATTTTGTTTCCCAAAAAATTTGGTCCCCCAATGACCCAATTTGCTTCCAGTATGACGCAATATTCCATCAATTCTACATAATTAGTTTAGCTACTTGCTAGAAAAATCTTGACACTTGCAGTTTTTGGCACCAAACTACATGTATGAATTTTTATGTATGTGTACATTTGGAAGCTAGTACTTGGTGAGTGAATTGGCAAGCTGCATATATAATGCACCGATTTGGTTGTTCCAACATTTTTGGTGAGTACTTTGCAGGAAAAGTTGTTGGTGCTTGTTATGGAGAAACACTTATATCACTCTGTACTTTTTGGTATCACTCTGAAAGTTTTGCTTGTAAATCTGGAAATTTGCTTGGTTTAGCTGAACAAATTTGCTTGGTAAAATTTTTGGGTCTTGTTCTGGATAAGCACTTGTATCACTCTACAAAATTTGCAGTCTTTGGCAAATCTTGAAGGAAAGTTGCTGGCATGATTTTGATCTTGATTGTTAATTGGTAAATTTTTTCTTGGTTTGATGGCATGATCTTGATGCCATGTATCAAATATTGAATTATGTAAATTTAGCTGGAGTACATAGCGAAACCAGAGTTTTGGTATCAAATATTTATATGGAGAAATTAGATGGAGTACATAGAAAATCTACAAGTATGATTTTTTATTTATATGGAGAAATGTTTTGTGCTATTGTTTTAATTTTGCTTGAACTGTATGGTTTGTTTGGTCCAAATCAGGAGCACATAACAAACCCAGAGTTTTGGTATCAAATCTGAAGTACATAGAAAATCCATAGTTTTTTTGTATCTAGAGTTTTTGTATACAGAGTTCTTTTTATGTATCAATCTACAAAGTTCTTGTGGCATTAAATATGAAGTACACAACAAAAGGTACGATTTTTTTATGTACCACTCAAATCACCATGTACCACAATGTACATGTGCAACATACAAAACAATCTGCAGCTTACATAACAATCTGCAGCTTAAACTACATGTGAGTACAATATACTTTGCTTGGTTTCTAGAAATGCAACAATTGGTTAACAAACAAACATCTATGCATGTCCTTCCTAGTTCTATACTCAATATACAAAATAATGATCAAGTTAGTAGTCTAGCTCCTTTTTAGCCCTTAAAATACTTGGAACATGATCCCACTCAGCATCCCAAGTTGTGAGAATAAGTATGACAGAGTTAACATGCCTTGAGCAACCTGCAGCAAACAAAACAAAGATAAAAAATACATGCTAAAAATAAAAACCAAACGCTCAAAGCTAGCTCTCAACTTAGATAGAAATCTACTTGATTTGATGCACAACTAAACCAAACATCATATGTTGATCTCACATGCCAGAGCAAGATTGAGAGCTTTGATTTCACTGTCTTCACTTCATCATCTCTCCATCTCAATGTACATCCCAACAAATCAAAAAGGATTCAATTCGATCATGACATCATGTACAACCATAAGTATCTGATAAGAAACAACAATAAGTATCTAATAAATTCATGTAAAACAAAAATAAACAACAATAAGTATCTGCAAAAATATGATTCAATGGCAACAATAAGCATCTGATAAATTAATAATTGAACATGAGATGATTTCTCTGGGTCAAAAATCTCAGATTGCTTATTTCTTCCCCGATGATCCATTAAATTAAAAATTTTGACCCAAGAATTTTTGATCAATAGTTCAAGAGTGTTTAATTCTAAAACAAAACATGAAACCATGCATATGAATTTTTGATCAATTACAATGTATATGAATTTTGTTAACAATAATGTGTATTTGTTAACCAAAAACTCTATGAATTTTGCATCATGGAGTTTATTACAAATTTGGAGTTTATAACAGAATTCGAAAGAAAATTTGGAGTTCTGTTATAAACTCCATGAAACCATTGTTATAAACTCCATGAAACCACGATGTGTATATGCAAATATGCTACTTGCACTAAAATTGAGGGTTGAAATGTGCATACAATAATAACATTCACCAAAAAGATCTAACCAATAAATTTATAATGAATTTATGATGAACATGATGTACAACAAAACACATAAAACTAACATTCAACAAAACGATTTTGACCAACAACTTGATGATGAATAGGATGCACAGCTCTATGCATATGGCTTACGTACTGATTATCCTCTTGTTCAAAAAATTAGTCTTCTATATCCCTAGATCTCTCTCGTTCAAAAAGCTAAGCAAAGTAAACAAATGAATGTGTGATATTAAACATTATCAGCCTCCCCCACCCACACAAAAGAAATGATGATGCTTTCCCGCATTCCATCACCACAATGTGTATAAGCATTACGCTTCGTTCTATCATAATTTGTATTCAAAGAATAACACATTACCCATAAAAATTCCCAAATCAAGCATTAAAAAATAACTATATTGAACTACATCAAGCATTACACTTCTTTCTATCACAGTTCTTTGTTTTCAAAGAATAACAGATTACGTGTAACAATTCACAAAGCAAGCATAAAAAATAATAACGAACATAGTTAGAAAGAACTAATCTTATCTTCCACATTAGTTTCCTCTTCATCTGGATTTCCTTGGCTAGATACTATAATATGAGTGTCAAACTTGCTCAAAAAATTATTTCAATTTATAGTTCTATCAGGCAAAAACTACATACATATGGTTGTGTATGCATCTTGTGAATCAAACTATTCCAATATACTAACTGCTAATTTTCTATAACTTTTTTTCAAAAAAAGTTATAGTAATCCAACAACCTATGATTTTTTGCGGATAATTTAGATAACACCGGCTATTTCTATAGCAAAGAAAAGTGACAATGCAACATTACACTCACAAAGATGCAATCTTTGCACCAAAATCCAATCCTTATGTTCTCCAAATAGTTGATCATCCAAAAAAACTACAATTCAAAGGAAAAACCACAGAGCCAACAGAAATTCCAATGAAGATCAGTAACTCAACATAGATCAAAATTTATTGTCAATACTAATATCAATAATGCCACGTGCCGCACTTTCTTCTTTGGAAGAAATTAGTCTTCTTACCAACTCAACAGATTCTGCAACCGTCACAATGATCCTGCCGCTTCTTAGTGTCATCATCATAAACTTTGCAGACATCGTAGGAGTACCCTCATATATTCACTGCACAATTGTTACAAACTTGTGTAACCTAAAGTTACATCAACTCTCAATATAATTCACAACTATCAAGCAAACATACTGAAATTCAAAATTAAAATCTGTATATAAAAAATTACCGGCTGCTTAGTATCGCACACCAAACAAATCACCTGCAAAGTCATTAAAACAAATAAATAAATTGAGAATCAAACAAACGAATCTATATTGAAGACGATACTAAGATCCAATATCGCTCACCTTCTTCACATGGTGTCGACAGAGCTCGTGCCGATAAGTCAGGATCCAACAATCCAAATCCAAAATCAAGTATCACTGATAAAAAATCCCATATACAATGATAATAAATTAAAACAAAAACCCCCAAAATCGGGTTTTGTATGATGTCATGGCAATGCTAGATCATGTACAAATTCATCTATATGTTTTTCCATTCTAACTGATAGTTGAATCTGTCTTCAAGTAGGTTGATTTGAGGGAGTGTCCAATCTGGCATCTTTGGATTATAGAAGGGAAACTTGGTTAGTTTCTCATAGAAAATGCTGGTTCTTTAGATCCGGCTACTACAACAACACATTTATAAAGTAAACATGCTTGAAGCTCTAAGGATGTAGTCAGATTGGTATAGCGTACCAAGGACCACGTTTGCAGACTTACAGCTTTTAAGATGTTGGTCGATAACATGCTAAATTTTAAGTTCTAGTCTTTAACCACCATCACCACTATAGACATTGGTAATTTGTGAAATGCGTGTGACATGGATTGTGAAATAAAAGCATTCTTTAAAAAGAAAACCACAGACTACAACAAAGAAAATTAGAAATTGAATTAAAGAGAAATCATCATTTTGAACGCTCGTGTTAACAGAATGAGAAAAGATGGGATATTAATCAAAGTATCAACTTTTATCAATTATTATTAATCAATTCTTGGTAATCAAAAGAGAAATCGGCATTTAAATAATCAATTCTTGTTAATCAAAGTATCCACTTTTATCAATTATTGTTAATCAATTCTTGGTAATCAAAGAGAAATCGGCATTTAAATAATCAATTCTTGTTAATCAAAGTATCCACTTTTATCATATATCATAGTTTCTTGTATTGTTGGTGTAAAATTGTATTGTTCCTGAAAAATTACACATGAATTCTGTTCGTCCAAAATTGGAAATTGTATTGTTCCTGTAAAATTGAAACTTAAAAGTGAGTTGATCTTTCCGTTGCAAGCATACAGTCCATATGGTTAAGCAAAGCTATTTTTTTAAAAGCTTTTTGTTTTTCTTAGCAGTACTTTTCTAATGGGGTGTCATAATTCTGTTAATGTTCGTTAATGAATGATTTATTTTTTATAATTTCATTACCATATGCTAGAGATGTGAGAATCAATATTAATTTCAACTTGGTTTATTGTGGATTAGGATCCTTGCAGTGATCGTAGGAAGGGTCAGACTTCTGCTTCATCTTCATCTTCATCTACTGATCAAATAAACTCAAGTCCTTCATTTGTTGTGAAATATAAATCAATTTAGCTCATTAGTCCAAAGTTTTCCTCCTCTATGATTCACTATAAAAAATTTCCATTTTTACGACAGCACTGAAGAAGAAGCATCGACTACCATCAGCCTATAACCGCTTCATGAAGTAAGAATGACACTTCAATCTTATTTTTCCTGTAAAATGCATCATTTCTTATATTGTTCATACTAATGCAAATTAAGTTCTTAACATAGTAGCTCCATAAGAAACATCATCAGAACCTTGCAGAGCTATGCATCATGAACTAATTTAACTTCATTATGTGTTAAAAAATATATTTAATCAGCACATTCATTAGTCTTATAAGAGTTAGGCTATTAATTGATAATATAAAGTTTGAGTGGGAAAGAAAGAAAGAACAATGATGAAACCGAACGACTTATGGCCTAATTTTCCAACTACCTGTGAAAAATACACATGTGTACTTACCATGCGTACTTGTATTGTTTACAGGAACAATACAATCCGTGCTAAGTTTCAATTTTTTAAAAATACAGATGATCGGATCCAACCCCTCCTTCCTTCTGATCGTCGCCCTCTGCACAATTCCAGAAATATTCTAAAAACAAAAATTGCTTCCACTGTAACTTTAAATTCCCTCTCTGCGTGTCCCCTACAATAGCAAAAGAAAAATCGCAGTCAAAACCAGGAGTATTACGTTATGATGATTTTGGCTGGGAGGGACCAAATCTTTGGCTATATGATCGCAATGATCCTGTATGCCCCTTGGTTGTTGGTGCAGGGATCTGAAAGGTCCACCTTCATGTGACACTGTTTATTTTGAGTACCATATATATGACAGCCAGTTCCTACAACAAATTAAAAACCTTTCCCCTCATGATGTCTTGTTAGAGTGTTGATGGAGGAAACAAAGAGAAAGAAAGAAAAGGATGGTTGACGAAATTTGATATGTGTATGAAAATTTTCAAAAGTAAAAGGAAGAAGAAGCGACACACATTCAGAGCATTTACCACACATGATTTGGACAGAAAATTGTTCTAAAATATGTTGTCGTCAATATACCATAGAAAATTATAATCATATATTAGCTAACGAAATAAACCCAGAACCTTTCATTTTTGGTTTTCTTTGTATGAAGGAAAATAAACTCCGGATGGATGCAGATTCCATTGTGCAAAGAACATATGCTGACTTTGAAAAATAGCTCAAGTTTTAGAACCTGGATTTATTGTCCCTGCCAATAATCATCAGAGAGGAAAGTTCCAAAATATCAGCAAACATCCAAGAGACAAAGGATTAAGCACTTAAGACGTATAAAATAACACAACAGTAATGGCATTTGTTCCTGGATTCATGATATCAGTTGAGGAAAGAAAAATTTAGTGAACAACCCAGGGTTAACATGTGATTTTCATTGATTGAAGATAGACATTCAAACTGTTACCTCCACGTAGCCCGCGATCATAGCATTCCATGAGGCCGAGCTCCTCTGAGGCATTCCATCAAACACCTCTCTTGCCTCCTCCAGCTTCCCTATCCTTGAGTACCCACTAACCATCATGGTCTACGTCACCACGTCCCTCTCGCCCCTTCCATCAAACACCTTGCACACGTCTTCATCAACCTTAAACCCAAGATACGTATGGAGTCTGCACATATCCACTTTATCACGTGTCCGCTGCCACTGCGATGGATCATGAAGAACAGAAGGTTGAGGGTTTGAGGGGAGCGTGCTCCGGCTGTGAAGAGAGGTTGAGGGTTTGAGGGTTTGAGGGGGAGCGCGCTCCGGATTTGGATGTGAGCTGCTCTTGGGTCTGATGTTCTTGGGGGGGGAGTGTGGATAGGGGAGACATTTTGGTGGGAGAGAGTGTTGGCAGAGGAGAGAGTTGCGGGGGCCCCATTAAATTTTGTATTCAACTTAAAATTTCAAACACTTATCCAATTCCAAATTTTAAATTTCAAAATTCCCCCCAGATTCCTACCAAATGTCCTAGTCAGCCATGATAACACTTATCCAATTTCAAACACTTACCCAATTTCTCTTATCCAATATCTCTTATCCAAAAACTCATGATAGCATCCCTCATTTTTATACCTCAAACACAATTCAAACCCTTATCCAATATCTCTTATCCAATATCTCTTATCCAAAAACTCATGATAACATCCCTCATTTTTATACCCCCAAACACAATTCAAACCATTATCCAATATCTCTTATCCAAAAACGCTTATCCAATAACCCATGATAACATCCATGTTTCATTTTTATATATATATATATATATATATATATATATATATATATATATATATATATATATATATATATATATATATATATATATATATATATATATATATATAGAGTAATGCTATTATGAGATGGTGAGCTCAAATCCTTATCGTGAGCTAGCACAATCGGCAACACCAATTAACGATCGGCACCGTTCATCTTCAAGAGCATGTCGATAGATCTATACCCTAAAAAAATTAGAGATTTTAAACCCCAAAATCCTATGGATCAACCCGTTCCAATTTTGTTACATTTAAAGGCAGCTTGTAAACCGTTCATCTTGCAAACACTTGATGGATCTGATAGAAATGTCCAAATGCCACAAAAAATTATACATAAAGATCACTTGATAGATAGAAGAAGATGGACGGTTCCGATTGATGATTTGGCAACTAGTTTTGGCTAGTTCGAGATATGAATATCTCATCTCACCATCTCACCATCTCATATTAGCATCTTTATATATATATATATATATATATATATATATATATATATATATATATATATATATATATATATATATATATATATATATGGAAAGTTAGCGTGATATCATTGATAAAATAGTGTACAATATACAATAATAGCACATCATGGGATGTGATATCAATAGGGAGAGGAGAGGGCACAAGCGCCGTCACCCTCCACTATCGATCCCACACCCAGAATGTAGCTATCCAAAACCAGACAAACAACAGCATAGTACAACAACCCAATCAACAATCAACCCAAGTCTTTGAAACCCCAACTGGCAAATATCGCTGCTTCATCAGTAGAAGTCAGCTCTTGATCATGTAAGAGAATTCTGAGATCAGCAGAAATATCATCAAAAAGTACCGTCTTGATTCTCTTCTCCCCCTTAAAGATACGCCTGTTTCTTTCTTTCCAAATGTGCCAAACTGTAGCCGATAGGGCAGTTTTGGCCAGAATATCCCCAGGACTTTTCCCACCATAGTGGTTAAGGAAAATCATCCCAACATCAATCAATCTTGGGGCCACCCGGCTCGCAACACGAAGCTTTAGCAGCAACCTATTCAGGATGTATTTAGAGAAGTCGCATTCAAAGAATAGGTGTTCAACAGACTCCTCTTTGTTGTCCTCACATAAAACGCAGTGTAGGGGTGTATGTAATCCCCATCTAGCAATCCTATCTCTGGTAAGCAATTTACCAAGAAAAGCTCGAAGCAAATTAATAGACATTTTTGGAGAATGATGATTATACCATATTAGTTTGCGATAGGGGAAGAGCTCACTATAATGTCGTACACCATTCCATGCTTCTTTATAATTGAACTTTTCTCCCGGGACCCACCTCCAACAGGCGGCCCCTGCACTGATGGAGTAATGCCTCAGGATATGGCGTATTGGGTCCAACGCCGAATCTGAGGACCACCCAGCATTGCGTGAAGCTCCCGAGCTGCTCACATGCTGCCCATGTGAAGTGCACCTGAGATCATGCATAGCAACAGCAGAACCGCCTGTTACCCAATAGTCACATACCTTTAGATGCTCAGCTCCCGGTGGTATGCTGCACAAATCCCCAAGTCTGCCATAGTCTGTCCACGGATCTAGCCAAAAAAGCGTGTCTCGCCCGTCTTTGACCGTTTTCCTGATTAGTGCATGCGATACTGTACGGCTTTTGAGCATTCTTTTCCAAGTGCCAGACTGCGTTGTATTTCCCCTAGCCGCAAAGAATCCGGCCTCGGTTCCGTATTTCATCCCCATATACTTGGCCCATATACTATCCTCTGTTAGATATCTCCAATTTAATTTTACAGCAGCCGTCTTATTCAAGTCCTCTAGGAGCCTGATACCCACTCCTCCTTCCTGTTTTGGTTTGCAAATATCTTCCCAAGCCCAAGCTCTAGAAGACCCAAGAATGAAACGTCGGCACATAGAGGAAATGGTTCTCAAAACGTTGTATGGAAGATGAAAAGCATGTACCCAGAAAGCTATGATCCTATAAATCACTGTCCGAACTAATTCAATACGGCCAGCTATCGAAAGCAATGAAGAACTCCAACCCATCATTCTCTTCTTGCATTTGTCTACTAACCTGCTGAAGTTAGCAGTCCTGGGATATTTGGAAGATAGAGGCAAGCCCAGGTAGGTGGATATCGTCGAAGCAGTCTTGATGCCTAACATATCAGCCAGCTCATTTTTATTTTTCGTCCCCTTGCTAAACAACCCAGTACTTTTTTCCCAATTAACCTGCAGGCCAGGGTAGAGATAAAATTCCTCCAGTAAATGTTTCATTCCAATGAAGGAGTTCTTATTAGCCCGGCAAAAAACAAGTAAGTCATCAGCAACCAAAAGATGGGAAATAGAGCCCGTGCGCCGCATCGACTGAATTGTTCCCATGTTAATTGCCCTAGCAATTAGAATGGAGAAAGCTTCCATTGTAATGACGAAAAGATAGGGGGAGAGGGGGTCACCTTGGCGAATGCCCCTATTTCCTTTGAAATAACCATGTGGGGTCCCATTCAGCATAACAGAGAAAGTAGGGGTAGTAATGCATGCTTCAATCCAGCCCACGAAAATATCTGGAAAACCCAATTGCCTCATGAAGAACAGAATGAAGTCCATATTTACGCTGTCAAAAGCTTTACGCAAATCAAACTTCAGACAGGCTCTTCCCCCCATAGGATTGCTGAAATCTCTAATCTGCTCGTGGGCAAGAAGGGTACAGTCTGTCAAGAGCCTCCCTTTTAGAAACGCAGATTGGTTGGGAGAGATAAGTTCATGAATAACCACTTTAATTCTGTTGCAGATAATCTTACTTATAAACTTATATAGGACATTGCAACATGCAATAGGCCTAATATATATATATATATATATATATATATATATATATATATATATATATATATATATATATATATATATATATATGAAAAGTAAGTGTGAATCTTTATTAAGTAAAATCTGTAAAATCAATACAATGTGGAAGCCAAAAAGAAGTCAGGATTCAATAAAGAGAGGATAGGGCACAAGCGCTGTCACTCTCTACTACCAGTTCCCAACCCCTATCAGAAAAAAATAAAACATCTAAACATAGATACAGAGCTCTGGTTCTCAACCATTATCTCGAAATTCCCAGTTTGCCATTGCTTCTGCCGCCTCTTCATCAGCTGTATCCTGATCCCTCAACGCTATCCTAATATCAGTGGCTATGTCTTCAAATAATTGGTCTTGCCCTTTTTGGTGTTATCGAAAATTCTTCTATTTCTCTCCTTCCATATGTGCCAGACCATAGCAGCAAGGGCTGTTTTAGCGAGCAGACTCATTACATTCCTTTTCCCAAAATGGTCTAAATAATAATCCCCAACATCAGATAATGCGGGTGGTATGGGCGAATTAACCCCTAGCTTGAGCAGGCTTCTGCGCAATATGTAGCCTGAATAGCCGCATTCAAAGTACACATGTCTTATATTCTCCTCAGCATCATCATCACATATCACACAATTTCCAAGTGTATTTAGTCCCCTTCTAATGAGATTGTCTCTCATGAGTAGTTTCCCATTAAATGCTCGCAGGAGAGTTAGCGACATCTTTGGGATATGATTGCTATACAAGATTAATTTATAATGGGGAAAGGGAGTACCTTTCCTTCTAGTGCCCTCTCAAGCATCCCGAAAATGAAAGACGGGGCCTGGAGTACAATCCCACGAGTCTGCTCCGTGCTTTAGCCTATATTGTTGCAAAATGGGCCGAAAACAATGGATAGTATGATCATTCACCCATCCCAAATCCTCCCAGTAATCAATGACACGCTTATTGCTAGCTCCGACCGGTATGTCCTGAAAGTATTTGAGGGGTCCGCATGGCAACCAGCTGTCGTGCCAAAAAAGTGTGGATCTGCCATCTCGCACTTTCATTTTAATTAGCTTCTGTGAAATATTTCTGCAATGGAGCACGAACTTCCATGTTCCCGATTGTGTAGGATTCCCCTTGGCCGCATAGAACGCATCTAAATCCCCATACTTTTTAATAATGTGCTCAGCTCATAAGCCTTCTTTAGATAATAGACGCCAAATGAGTCTAATTCCTGATGCCAGATTCAGATTAGATAGAAGTCTAAGACCAACACCACCTTCCTCCTTTGGGGTTCACATGTCCCTCCAGGGCCAAATGCGGGTAGACCCGCAAATAAATCTCATGTAAGCTGATGTGATAGTACGCAGAATAGCAACAGGTATGCGAAAAGCTTGCACCCAAAAAGAGACCTTACCATATATAACCGTTCTCACCAGTTCAATCCGACCTGAAATAGAGAGAGAAGACGATGTCCAGCCAATAAGCCTCTTTTTGCATTTGTCAACCAACCTGTTATACATAGGGGACTTGGGGTATTTTGATGATAATATAGTAAAGTGTTTCTAGGTTGACTTTTTAGATGAAATCTAAGGAGTCGCCCCCATTTTCCACCATATCCCACATTTTTTCGAATTATTTTCTTGGAATTGTTGTTCACATCATGGATGATGAACATACAAAAAATCAAGTCATTCCAATACTTTTAGAGCCCCCATCTACCCCTTGGAACTTCAATTCATGGGTTTTTCAACACGTTTTCAAACCGTTGAAGTTCCAAGGGGTAGATGTGGGCACTAAAAGTTTCGGAATGACTTGATTTTTGGTATGTTGATTATCCATGATGTGAGTGAACAACAATTCCATGAAAAATGTGGAATATGGGGGAAAATGGGGTCGACTCCTTAAATTTCATTTAAGGAGTCATCCTAGGAACACTTTACCCATAGATATATGTATACATACATATACATATATGTATGCATATATGTATATATACATATTTTTTGGAAAGTTAGTGTGTGTCTTAATTTATATATCAGAAATGTACAAAAATCGTGTAGAGGTCTAGAGGCGAAAGATGTTATAGAGAGGAGTGGGCACAAGCGCCGTCACTCTCAAATAACACTCTTCCCACCCCATAGCCCAAAATGTACATGGTTCAAAAAATAATCCAGGAAAAAATGCGAAAGCAAAATTGAACAAAATTGGATAAGTAGTACAATTTTATCCCGCATCTCTAAACTCCCAGTTCTCCATTGCCAGCATTACATCAGGTGCGTTATAGTCCTGATCTTGAAGTATTATCCTGATGTCCGCAGCTATGTCCTCAAATAATAAATTCTGTGTCTTTTTAATGTCGTCGAATATCATCATGTTCCTTTCCTTCCAAATATGCCATGCAATCGCTACAAGAGCAGTTCTGGCAAGCAAGCTAAGTGTATCCTTCCTGGGAAAGGGTGACAAAAAGTAGTTCCCAGCCGCAGCAAGTTATGGTTCCATGGGGTCTGATACACCCAATTTGAGGAGACTCCTGCTCAATATATAGTTCGAGTAGTGGCATTCATAATATGATGTATATTTTCATCTATCCCGTCATCATAAAGCACACAAGTAGTTTGTGTGTTCAACCCCCATTTATCCAGCATATCTCTCGTTAGTAGCTTCCCATGGAAAGCTCTAAGCAAGGTAAATGACATTTTGGGAACATGATGTTTAAACCACACCAATTTAGCATAATGAAATGGGGTACCACGATGGCGCGTTCCTTCCCACGCGGCCTTAAAAGAGAACTACGTACCTGCGGCCCAAACCCATGTATCAGCGCCTGGAGATAGGCCGAATTTTTGCAGCACCTACCGAAATTGACTTAAGGCCGGATCTTTAACCCAGGTTACCCCAGACGAATAATCCTTTTCCCGTTTTGTGCTTGCCTCAATCGATACCTCATATAGGTCACTAAGCGGACCACAAGGTAGCCAGTTGTCGTGCCAAAATAATGTAGAGGAGCCATCCCTTACGTTTCTCTTTATTAGCTTCTTAGAGTAATGTCTGCAATTTAACATAAACTTCCATGTGCCTGACTGAGATAATTTCCCTTTAGTTTCAAAAAAATTGCTTATGTCATTATAACTACTTCTCATATAGTTTGCCCACAAGGCCTTAGCAGATAACATCCTCCATGTCAGTGCAACCACTGCTCCCATATGAGGTCAAAAAGAAGCCTCATGTCAACCCCCTCTCCTCCTTAGGTGTGCAAATCTCTTTCCATGCCCAAATATGTAACGAACCCCAAATACACTTGCGGCATATAGATGTAATTGAACTCAATATAGATTTTGGAATACGATAAACATGTAGCCAAAAGGAAACCATACCATATATAACTGTTCAGACCAACTCTATTCAACCCTGATATGGATAACATAGTGGAAGTCCAGCCCATGAGTCTCCTCTTACATTTGTCGATCAACCTGCTAAACATAGTTGGTTTCGGGTATCTGGTGGCGAGGGGAAGACCTAAGTATGGTGTGATGGTGGTACCTAGCTTTATCCCTAACACATTGGATAAGCTTATATGGCTCTTTATGCCTTTGCTAAAAATGGATGTGCTTTTATCCCAGTTTATTTGCAGACCCGTAATGTTAGAAAATTCATCAAGCAAGGTTTTGAGACCATCAAAAGAGTGTTTATTAGCCTGGCAAAATAATAGCAGAGTATCTGCAAAAAGGAGATGTGAGATTTCCCATGTATGTCTCATAGGTTGGATGTTGCGGCCTGCAATTTCTTTATCCACCATTAACGGGAAAGCCTCCATAGTGATGACAAAAAGATAAGGTGAGAGAGGATCTCCCTGCCTGAGGCCTCTGTTACCTTCAAAATACCATACAGGGGAGCCATTCACCATGACTGAGAAAGTAGGAGTTGATATGCACTCCTTTATCCATTCAATAAATTTCCTGCCGAATCCCATTTGGTAAAGAATAAAGTAGATAAATTCCTGATTTACGCTGTCGAAAGCTTTCCTTAGATCCAATTTAAGACATGCTATGGCACCTATAGGGTTACTAAAATCCCTAATTTGTTCGTGCACTAGCAACGCACAATCAGATAGAAGTCTGTCTTTAAGAAAGGCAGATTGATTAGGCGAAATTAATTCGTGAGTGACAACTTTCAGCCTATTACAAATTACTTTGGTAATCACTTTATAAAGAACATTACAGCATGATGTAGGCCTGTAATCACCCGGTCATGTAGCTTTGGAACTTTTAGGCACCAGAGTAAGGTTTGTGTGGTTTATAGGATGCATAATAGAGCCAGATCTAATGAAAGAAAAAATAGCATCAGTGACATCTTTACCTATCACGCGCCAATTGTGTTGATAGAAATAACCATTAAATCCATCTGGACCAAGGGATTTATTCGCCCTTATTTGGAAAACCGCTTCCTTGATTTCCACCTTAGAGACTCGTCTCACCAAACAAGTTACAGCATAAGAAGTCAATTTCCGTTTTGGAACGAATTTGGGAAAGACGTTCCAGTAGTGCGTTTGATTGTATAAAGTTTCATAAAAATCAGGAGCCATACACCTGAGATCCCCATATGTATTGATATGATGTCCATCAGCATCCACCAGGTGACCCAAGTTGTTATGGCTCTGTCTAGCCTTAGTAGCCATGTAGAAAAACTTTGTATTCTTATCCCCCAAACTAAGCCAATCCTGCCTACTTTTCTACCGTTGTATCTCCTCCTCAAACCCCATTACGTTTGCAAGATTGTTCATCAATTCATATTCTTGTTGATGCAGATTTCGGTCCACATGTAGGTTATTAGAATTTCTTATGGCTTCAAGATGTTGCCGGCTAGCTGCAACATCGTTCCTGCATTTCTGCTTATTCGCCCAGGCCCTCAGGTGAGATTTGAGGTGCCGCAATTTTGTTATAACTCGATGTTGAGGCGTTCCTTCAACATGTTGCTCCCAAATAGATGCAACAAGCTCATTATAGCCCTCCCACTTAGACCAGGCAATGAAACATTTGAATGGCTTTGGAAAAGAAATTACCTTGCTTTGAAGCTTAATTAACATTGGTGAATGATCACTCGTCTGCGGATCCAGGTACTCAACAAAAGTCTCCGGCATCATACCCAGCCATCTTTGTAACGGTCGCTTTCTGACATTTTAGATTTTCTGCGTGCACGTGCTTTATCGTGCACATATTTTATCTGGCTAATTCTGAGCTCTGAAACATGCGATGTGATATGCCGTTGTGATCGTTTGGGAGTGTAGGATTTTATAGTAATGGTTGGGAACGCCGTTCCACGGTTCGTTTTCTCGTAAAACGATTTTGAACGATATGGGCATTTTAGTCATTTGACTCAAAACACTGTTTCCAATTTTGCATAAATTCTTGGTAGGCGTAGCACACGATCGGGCTCGGTAGATCTGTGTGTCTCGTCTCCATGATCGCCACGGTATTTTCGGATTATTTTTCTGACGCTTGGTTTGAGAGTTATCGCCCGAATAAATCTGGACCGTTGATTTGCATTGATCGATTTCAAAATTCAAATTGATTAGCCAAATCTGGCTATATCCCAAATTATCTTCATAATATCTTTCCTAAACTGCTTCTCTAATCTCCTCTAGTCTTACCCCAACTCGCACACTCCTACATCCCTATACCCTAACACATCTAACCTATAAACCCTAAAGTTATATATCAACTATTATTATTATTAAAACCCAACCCTACCAAACCCTTCACGTGAGCAACCTAGGTTTTCTTTTTGCATTGCCAGCCGCCGCAATATTGGATCCTCTCACGAGAGAGGCTCTCTCGTTTTCAAACAAACAAAACCACCTTACTCTATCTCTCTCGCTCTCGACCCCATCACCGCTGGCGGCCATTCCTCCGACTAACCCCCATACCCCGGTCGACGGCGACTGCCAGTGACCGCCACTGAACACCGCCGCAAGCACCTGAGAGCCCTGCTGCACGCCGACTGCCTCCTCCATGCCCTCGCATCCACGGCGAGGCCGTCGCCCTCGCTCTTCCGGAGCCGCCCTCGTCTCCCCCTCTCGACCACCGCCTACAGCATCTTCCCCGCACCGCCGTGACTGTCACAGACCCTCGTACACCGCCGCAGCAGCCCACACACCGCCGACTGCAGCTTCCGACCGTCGAACACGCCGCCTCCGACCATCTGCGACACCCCCCGCTCGCCGTCTTTCCCCTCCGACGCCGCCCTAGCCCACAACAGCTCCTGTCGGGCTGCTTCTCACACGACAGCCTCTCGCTGCGGCGTTTTCTGGCATTTCACGCCGCCGCATGACCAGCGGCTAGCCCCGGCGGCCAGCATCGCCTCCCCGACTACTTGAGCAGCCGCACGGGCTGTTCTTCCTCCTTCACAGCCGTGCACAAAGCCCGAGATCACTGTTGCGGCCTTCCGACGCACCAACGACGCCGTATCATTGTTATACTGGCCGTGCTCACTGCTCACACACCTCATCCGCTGCCCAGACGAGTCTCTCTACGCTACCCGTAGTCGGGACGACGTATACACCGCGGGTCACCTGTAGTTCAGACGCTACGTCTGCACTACTCCAGACACCAGAGAGGTTGGTTCCTGAAACTCGTAGCAACCCACCCGTAGCCAGAACTGAACCCTAACTAAATCGGCAACTTAACACATTAAATTTACTTTCTTCTCCCTTAAAACGATGTGGAACCGTAGATCGACGATCGGACTTTTTGACTGTGCACATAGGATAGAATCGTCGGATAGGCTGAACGGACAACTTGAATTGTGACCGTTAGGGTAGCCATGTCCAACCTAGAAACGAACCTAAATAGGATTGTAACGACTGGTTTTTCATGTATTTGGATTATCTATATTATATATATGTTTTGGTGGATTTTCTCCTTATGTGTGATTTTCCGTTTCCGTAGCTTTTGTTTTCGTTCGTTTCGTTGTGGTTTTCTAGCTTCTTCCGTAGATCGTTGAGTTTGGAGTAAGTCATTCGTGACGAGCTTCATATCACTCATATCTTAGAGATAGGTTGATCTTAGATGCCGTAGGAATCTTCCTGGAGCTTTGCGCTTCGATTCGAGACTTTTCGTGCACTTTAGTCGGTTCAAGAAGGAGAACCAACCGACTAGATTCCAATCCAGTCGGTCAGGAACTCTTCTGGAACCGACTAGTTCATTACATCAATTATTCAGAAGTTACTGCTTACTCTTAGTCGGTCTAAGAACAACCACCGACTGACTAGATGTGAAACTAGTCGGTCAGAACTTGCTCTCAGACCGACTAGTTCCTTTGATTAATTTCACCTAAGTTACTGTTTATCGTTAGTCGGTCAATGAACACTCACCGACCGACTAGTTCCCAAACTAGTCGGTCAGCCGCCCTTCATGGACCGACTAACTGACCCCGAAACCCTAGGTTTGGCCCAGCCGTCGCAACTTTTTCAATTTAAACCCCCGATCGTTTCTTCTTCTTTCTTTCACTTCTCTTGGCCATTCTCTTTCCCCTTTGACCTTTGATCTTCCCCAACCTTCCTCTAGCTCTTTCCTTCATCCCCGGAGCCCCTCACACCCTCATTAGCGCCGGCCACCTCCCTTAGGCCGCCGGCCAACCCCAAAACCCAAAAATCCCAATTTCTCCAGATTTCTCGCCATTTCCAGATCTGAGCCATAGTTCTCCGGATCGTTCTTCTGTTGTCGTGCTTGCTCGGCATCGTTCTTCCGCTACGATAAGGTTAGTAAATCGATCCTTTAATATTCTCATAACCCACATGGTGATTTTTGTTAAACCCTAATAAAAATGGATATTAGACGTCGTAGATTCGATTATAATTCTGGATTGGTTATTGTTCTGATATTGTTTTGCCATGGCAGCGATCACATCTCCGTAGTTTAACATTTTGTGACGTGCCTCGTTGATCGTCATCCTTGGTGCCAGGCAAGTGAAACTTGCCACTTAGGGTTTTAGGCCATGCCTCAGGCCATTTGCTTGTTGTAGGCGTAAAAGAGACTAGGCGACGAAATGATACTCGCCTAAGAGCATATTTCAGGATCTAGCTTGACAACGAAGCTAGATCCGACTACTTTTAATTATTTGCACTTGCTGTCATCCATGCATCTTACCTGCCATGTTTAAATTCAATTAACGATACGCGAATTATCTGTACATGCCATGCTATCCATGTTGAATGTTGCATTCGTAGCACAGCTACATTACTTGTACTACTTGATCCGGCTAGGCACCTTCTTTTAGCGGGCACAACCCTATGCCAATTACACTTCCTGGCTCGTGATCCAGAAGCGAGCATTACGCGTTCGGGGGTAATGCCCTAGCTCGATACACGTAGAGGGGTAGGGATAAGCGATCACCTGAGTGTACGAGTTGGCCCGATCCGCCACTCTAGCCAGAAGACGTAATCTCTGTGCACAACGTGTTTACTTGACGTGATTTACTTGACTTGTACTTATCCGTGTCTATACTTGTAAAACTTGTCATCCATGCCATACTTGCTACTTGCTACTTGTTACTTGCACCTTACCTTGCTTGTTACTTCCATCCCATACTTGCCATGCAATGCATCATACTATAACTACTAGGTTGTTAGTTTACCTTCCTTTCAGTTTCCTTGCCTAAGTCTTTTAGACTTGCTGACATGTGCCCTTTACTCTTTTGGGTGACACATGTTAGATCCTGAGCTTGAGGTTGCTGCTGAGGACATGGTGTTCGCTGACGCTGAGTCAGAGCTCGCGTTCATCGAGGAGTTTATGGACACGGGAGATCAGTCGTAGAGACTGTTTGTGTTGTTGTTTAGACTGCTTTAGTTGTCGGTGTGTAGCACCTATACTTTGTTCGTGTTGTCTTTTATTAGCCATGATTGGGCCTAGACTCTTTCTTTTAGCCTGGTGGCTTTTTCTGCGATGTTGAATATTATTGTGGACAAATCCTGAGATTGGTTAACTTATATCAGTTTCCTTTATTATTATTATTATTATTGTTCCGTTTGCATTTACATGAACCTGCATATATTCAGATTTGACGCTTATCAGGCGTGTAGCTTCACAGCTCCACGTCTGTGCAGACCTTCTCACGTCTCGCCTCCATTTTAGGGAAGCGGGGTGTGACATGTTTTGTTGGTGTCCCATGCAGGTCCGATGTGTAACTGCAAACTAACGGAATAACGATAATAATATTTGATTGTCCACAAATAAAAATTCGACATCCGAGTCATAAGCTATGAGTCTAATTGTTTCGTTTCTGTGTCATTAGATGGCAGGAAGGCGAAATACCCGAGCTGGTGGTGGTGCACCCCCTCATGACGAGGAGCCTGATCGGGAGCCCACCAATGGGGAGATGATGCGGATGATGCTTCAGATGATGCAGGTGCAGCTGGGCATGCTCCTGCAAGTCCAGAATGCTCCAGTTGTTCGAGCTGCTCGGGCAGTTCAGGAGGCCCCTCGTTCTGAGCCAGGAGCAAAGCAGTTTCGAGAGCTGGGTCCTACATATTTTGATGGTACTGAAGGTCCTCTAGCTGCTGACGAGTGGGTTAGGAATATTGAGGACAATTTGAAGATGTCCAAGGTCAACGAGGTTGGCTGGGTTGACTTGGCAAAGAGGCAGCTGAGGGACAATGCCCGGAATTGGTGGGATGCTGAGGAGGAGCTGTTGGAGGAGCCGATATCTTGGGCCACCTTTAAGTCCAGATTCGATGAGGAATATTTTCTGAAGGCTGCCCGGAGAGAGATGTTGCAGCGCTTCATTAATTTGAAGCAGGGGAGCTCGTCGGTGGATCAGTACCACCAGGAGTTCACCAGGCCGAGTCGGTTCGCACCGAAGATGGTGCAGGATGCTGATGAGAGGGCTCAGAGGTTCCTGCAGGGACTTGCTTTGGAGCTTCAGAGTTTTGTGTCTTCCTCTGATCTGGAGTCTTATCAGAAGGTTCTGATAGCGGCGCGGAGGCAGTAGCTGATTGTGAACCAGAGGAGAGGACATGTTGCTGGAGCTGGGAAGAGGCCTATGGAGCAGGCCAGAGCGGTGGTTAGGCCTGGTTTCAAGCCTAATCAGCCGGTGCAGTTCAAGAGGCCAGGAGGGCATATTCAGAAGACTTGCCATTTCTGCGGCAAGACCGGGCATATCAAGGAGCAGTGTAGGAGATTCCTGGGCCAGTGTATTGTCTGTGGAGATCCTATCCATACCATGAAGGACTACCCAAAGTAGAAGCAGCCTTGGAGAGCACCTGTTGCAGCACAGCCATTGCAGCAGAGGGCACTTGTTCCTGCTGGACGTGCAGCAGCTCTTGTTCCACAGAGGCAGGCCTTTCAGCAGGCTTTTCAGCCGAGGCGGCAGGCTTTTCTGATGACTGAGGTGGAGATCATGGCTGTGGATGAGGTTATCGCAGGTAATCCTCAATCTAGCTGTTCCTTTCTTATTTAGTTTTGTTTGATTAGATTATGTTGTTTGCTTGTACATGATTGTTTGCTAGAATAGGGCTTGATTGTTAGACTGTTTGTAGGTGTGATTCTGGTGTGCACATTTCCTGCACGAGTCCTCTTTGACTCAGGTGCATCGATGTGCATTTTGGCGCGGCGCTTCGTGGAGAAGCATTCCTTGACGACGTCCCTCTTTCCAAGAGTTGGAATATCGTTACAGGGAATGGCGTGGTCTCAGTGCATCGTGGTTGTAATTCTTGCTCGTTGGTGGTCTGTGGACATGAGCTTTACGCTGATTTCATTGTCCACGACATCATCAACTATGATGCGGTCCTTGGGATGGATTGGCTTGCGAGCTTCTATGCTACGATCGACTGTCGGAGGAAGAAGGTGGTGTTCGAGATTCCCGGACATCCTGTATTTGAGTTCAGCCGGGGTAGCAGTTTTCTTGGCCCTATCAGATTTCGGGACAGTCCGGTGGAGTTTGTGGCTATGCAGATGGAGCTGGAGAGGCCAGCGGTAGTGCGAGACTTCGATGACGTCTTCCCCGAGGAGATGTCTGGATTGCCACCCGATCGAGCTCTCGAATTTTCGATTGATCTTATTCCGGGAGCGCAGCCGATTTCCAAAGCGCCCTATCGTATGGCACCCGCTGAGTTGGAGGAATTACGGAAGCAGCTGGATGAGCTCTTGCAGAAGGGTTATATCAATCCTAGTATGTCTCCGTGGGGAGCACCGGTGCTGCTGGTGAAGAAGAAGGATGGTTCGCGTCGCATGTGCGTGGACTACAGGGAGCTGAATGTGGTGACCATCAAGAATAAATACCCGTTGCCTCGCATCGATGATATATTTGATCAGCTTGGAGGATTGAGGGTGTTTTCGAAGTTGGATCTGAGGAGTGGTTATCATCAGCTGAAGGTGAAGACGGAAGATGTTCCGAAGACAGCATTCAGGATGAAGTATGGACACTACGAGTTTGTGGTTATGCCCTTCGGTGTAACCAATGCTCCTGCAGTTTTCATGAATCTGATGAACCTGATTTTCTACGACTTTTTAGACAAGTTTGTCGTTATCTTTATTGACGACATTCTGATCTATTCAAAGTCAGAGGAAGAGCATGCCTCGCACTTGAGGACAGTGTTGGAGTTTTTGAGGACAGTGTTGGAGTTTTTGAGGAAGCATCATTTGTATGCTAAGTTTTCGAAGTGAGAGTTTTGGCTGGACAGAGTTGCTTTTCTCGGGCATGTGGTGTCTGGAGATGGTATTTCAGTGGATCCCGAGAAGATCAAGGCCATCAGAGAGTGGC
The DNA here is from genome assembly GCA_030789695.1 of Scilla litardierei. Lineage (NCBI taxonomy): Eukaryota > Viridiplantae > Streptophyta > Magnoliopsida > Asparagales > Asparagaceae > Scilla > Scilla litardierei. Next base: position 532,422,330 of record CM061142.1, read on the forward strand.
CTGTTCCGCAGTCAACGTCTGAGATCCGGAGTTTCCTTGGGCTTGCAGGTTACTATCGGCGCTTCATTAAGGACTTTTCCCGTATTGCTGAGCCGATGACCAGATTGACGCGGAAGGATGTACCTTTTGTTTGGTCGGGTGATTGTGAGAATGCCTTTTGTGTTCTGAGGGAGAGATTGACGACTGCCCCTGTTCTTGTTGTGCCTGATCACAGTGGAGGATTTGAGATTTTTTGCGATGCTTCTGGCAAGGGTCTCGGTTGTGTGTTGCATCAGCACGGGCATGTTGTGGCGTATGCTTCGTGTCAGCTCAAGACTCATGAGAAGAATTACCCGACGCACGACTTGGAGTTGGCTGTTGTCGTGTTTGCGCTCAAGATTTGGAGGCACTTCCTGCTGAGTGAGAAAGTGAAGATCTTCACCGATCACAAAAGCTTGAAGTATATTTTTACTCAGAAGGAGATCACAATGCGACAACGTCGATGGTTGGAGCTCATGGCGGATTATGAGATCGATTTGCTTATCACCCTGGCAAGGTGAATGTGGTTCCGGATGCGCTGAGTAGGCTTCCAGCGGTGATGAGTTGACTTCGTAGTGGAGATTGCAGCAGGATTTTTTCGAGTCTGGAATTGAGATTGTTCTTCCTGGGGAGGATTCTCCGTTGATGTGTATGCAGATACAGTTGACGATCGTGGATCGGATCAAGGCTGGCCAGGCTGGAGATCCGAAGCTGGTGAAGATTCGGGAGCAGGCGGAGGCCGGTCTGCGGACTGAATTTTTGATTCATGTGGATGGCTCGCTGAGGTATGGAGCTAGGTTGTGTGTGCCAGCTGGGGATATTAGAGAGGAGTTGCTGGTTGAGGCACACAGTTCGCCGTATTCTGTACATCCTGGTGGTACCAAGATGTACAAGGATCTTCGTCTGAATTTTTGGTGGCATGGCATGAAGAGGAGTGTGGCTCGGATTGTAGCCAAGTGTCGGGTTTGCCAGCAGGTGAAGGTGGAGCATCAGCGTACGGCAGGGTTGCTACAACCGATTCCGATTCCGGAGTGGAAGTGGCAACACATCACTATGGACTTTGTGACTGGACTGCCTCGGAGTTCGAAGCAGAATGACGCGATTTGGGTGATCGTAGATCGATTGACCAAATCCGCGCACTTTATTCCATTCCGAGTAGGACAGTCCACAGAGGCGCTAGCAAGGAGATACATGGAGGTAAAATTCTTTTACTCTCCTTTTTTATTTCCTTTTCCTAGATAGATAGTGATGTAACGTGAATCGTGCAGGAGATCGTACGACTTCACGGGTTCCTTTGAGTATCGTATCAGACAGAGACACGAGGTTCACATCTCAGTTCTGGCAGAGTTTGCAGAAGAGTTTGGGTACGAGTCTGAGTTTCAGCACGACGTACCATTCGCAGACAGATGGCCAGTCCGAGAGGACGATTCAGATCTTGGAGGACATGCTGAGGGCGTGCATGTTGGATTTCAAGGGTTTGTGGTAGGACCATCTACATCTGGTAGAGTTCTCTTACAACAACGGCTTCCAGGCGAGTATTGGCATGGCGCCTTTTGCCGCGCTGTACGTGAGGAAATGTCGATCGCCATTGAGTTGGTATGACATTGGTGATCGGGAGCTGTTGGGACCTGAGATGATTGTGGAGGCTGTGGATGTTGTCAGGAACATTCGGGAGAGGCTGAGGATTGCTCAGGACCGTTTTAAGCATTGGGCAGATGGTAAACGCCATCCTTTGGAGTTTCAGCCAGGCGACCATGTGTTCCTGAAGATTTCCCCGAATCGTGGTGTGATTCGCTTTGGGAAACGGGGGAAGTTGAGCCCGCGATACATTGGACCGTTTGACATTCTGGAGAGAGTTGGCGAGGTAGCCTATCGCTTAGCCTTGCCGCCATCTTTGGAAGGAGTTCACAATGTTTTCCATGTGTCGCAGATTCGTCGGTACATCAGCGATCCATCTCATGCTGTGGATTTCTCGGAGATCACCGTTCACCCAGATTTGACGTATGACCGGCAGCAAGTGCTGATTTTCGACAGGCGTCAGAAGTCACTTCGAAACAAGGTTGTCAATCTTGTGAGGGTGATGTCGCGACACGGCTCGCCAGGAGAGTCTACTTGGGAGAGAGAGGATGAGATGAGAGAGGGCTACCCATTTTTGTTCCCGGACACGTGAGTGTTGGGAAATTCCGTGGACGGAATTTTTCTTAAGTTGGGGAGGATGTAACGACTGGTTTTTCATGTATTTGGATTATCTATATTATATATATGTTTTGGTGGATTTTCTCCTTATGTGTGATTTTCCGTCTCCGTAGCTTTCGTTTTCGTTCGTTTCGTTGTGGTTTTCTAGCTTCTTCCGTAGATCGTTGAGTTTGGAGTAAGTCATTCATGACGAGCTTCATATCGCTCATATCTTAGAGATAGGTTGATCTTAGAAGCCGTAGGAATCTTCCTGGAGCTTCGCGCTTCGATTCGAGACTTTCGTGCACTTTAGTCGGTTCAAGAAGGAGAACCAACCGACTAGATTCTAATCTAGTCGGTCAGGAACTCTTCTGGAATCGACTAGTTCATTAAATCAATTATTCAGAAGTTATTGCTTACTCTTAGTCGGTCTAAGAACAACCACCGACCGACTAGATGTGAAACTAGTCGGTCAGAACTTGCTCTCAGACCGACTAGTTCCTTTGATTAATTTCACCTAAGTTACTGTTTATCGTTAGTCGGTCAATGAACACTCACCGACCGACTAGTTCCCAAACTAGTCGGTCAGCCGCCCTTCATGGACCGACTAACTGACCCCGAAACCCTAGGTTTGGCCCAGCCGTCGCAACTTTTTCAATTTAAACCCCCGATCGTTTCTTCTTCTTTCTTTCACTTCTCTTGGCCATTCTCTTTCCCCTTTGACCTCTGATCTTCCCCAACCTTCCTCTAGCTCTTTCCTTCATCCCCGGAGCCCCTCACACCCTCATTAGCACCGGCCACCTCCCTTAGGCCACCGGCCAACCCCAAAACCCACAAATCCCAATTTCTCCCGATATCTCGCCATTTCCAGATCTGAGCCATAGTTCTCCGGATCGTTCTTCGGTTGCCGTGCTTGCTCGGCATCGTTCTTCCGCTACGATACGGTTAGTAAATCGATCCTTTAATATTCTCATAACCAACATGGTGATTTTTGTTAAACCCTAATAAAAATGGATATTAGACGTCGTAGATTTGATTATAATTCTGGATTGGTTATTGTTCTGATATTGTTTTGTCATGGCAGCGATCCCATCTCAGTAGTTTAACATTTTGTGACGTGCCTCGTTGATCGTCATCCTTGGTGCCAGGCAAGTGAAACTTGCCACTTAGGGTTTTAGGCCATGCCTCAGGCCATTTGCTTGTTGTAGGCGTAAAGGAGACTATGCGACGAAATGATACTCACCTAGGTGCATATTTCAGGATCTAGCTTGACAACGAAGCTAGATCCGACTACTTTTAATTATTTGCACTTGCTGTCATCCATGCATCTTACCTGCCATGTTTAAATTTAATTAACGGTACGCGAATTATCTGTACATGCCATGCTATCCATGTTGAATGTTGCATTCGTAGCACACGCTACATTACTTGTACTACTTGATCCGGCTAGGCACCTTCTTTTAGCGGGCACAACCCTATGCCAATTACACTTCCTGGCTCGTGATCCAGAAGCGAGCATTACGCGTTCGGGGGTAATGCCCTGGCTCGATACACGTGGAGGGGTAGGGATAAGCGATCACCTGAGTGTACGAGTTGGCCCGATCCGCCACTCTAGCCAGAAGACGTAATCTCTGTGCACGACGTGTTTACTTGACGTGATTTACTTGACTTGTACTTGTCCGTGTCTATACTTGTAAAACTTGTCATTCATGCCATACTTGCTACTTGCTACTTGTTACTTGCACCTTACCTTGCTTGTTACTTCCATCCCATACTTTCCATGCTATGCATCATACTATAACTGCTAGGTTGTTAGTTTACCTTCCTTTCAGTTTCCTTGCCCAAGTCTTTTAGACTTGCTGACATGTGCCCTTTACTCTTTTGGGTGACACATGTTAGATCCTGAGCATGAGGTTGCTGCTGAGGACGTGGTGTTCACTGACGCTGAGTCATAGCCCGCGTTCATCGAGGAGTTTCTGGACACTGGAGCTCAGTCGTAGAGACTGTTTGTGTTGTTGTTTAGACTGCTTTAGTTGTCGGTGCGTAGTACCTATACTTTGTTCGTGTTGTCTTTTGTTGGCCATGTTTGGGCCTAGACTCTTTCTTTTAGCCTGGTGGCTTTTTCTGCGATGTTGAATATTATTGTGGACAAATCCTGAGATTGGTTAACTTATATCAGTTTCCTTTATTATTATTATTATTTTTGTTCCATTTGCATTTACAGGGACCTGCATATATTCAGATTTGACGCTTATCAGGCGTGTAGCTTCACAGCTCCACATCTGTGCAGACCTTCTCACGTCTCGCCTCTATTTTAGGGAAGCGAGGCGTGACAAGGATTTACTGAAATCGCGACCTGACACCGTCGTCGTGACCTGTTTCAGACGGACTACCGCGGACGTGACGCCCCGGACAGAAGACACACCCGCCATCACAGGCAAGTGTACCCACTTGCGTTTTCGACCGCGTCTTGGTCTTAAATTGTTAGAACTGTTGAACTGTGAGTGTATAGAACCGGACGTGAAATGATAGTGTCCGGGTCGCCCAGACGACTCAGACTTGACGACGAAGTCTGAGCCCAACAACAACAACAACTTTTGACAGCGTAGGATTGTCTTGATCGTGCGTGCGTGTGGACACCCTAGAATATCATCTCCCGTACACTGGTCGTGTCATGTCACTGTTATACAAAAAGCCTTTGGGCGTTTCAGATGCTTCCCGAGCGGAAGTGATCTCTGTGATACAAAAAAGCCTTCGGGCATTTCAGATGCTTCCCGAGCGGAAGTGATCTCCGTGATACAAAAATCCTTCGGGCATTTCAGATGCTTCCCGAGCGGAAGTGATCTATGTGATACAAAAAGCCTTCGGGCGGTTCAGATGCTCTCCCTGCGAGAGTGATCTCCGTGATACAAAAGCCTGCAGGCTTTTCAGGTGCTTCCCTAGCGGAAGTGATCTCTGTACTTCTTGTCCTGAGTTCCTGGGTTTCAGGGTAGGGTTGAGCGTGCGCACGGGGAGAGGGTCTAATTCCCCTCAACCCGTAAGGCGTGAACCCTTCGTGTCTTACGTGTCGTGTCCTGTTCATCTTGTCTTGTCTAGTTCCGTCTTGTCTTGTCACCTTTAGGATAGTCCCGTAGTCGGTAGCACACGCTACGACTACTGCTTGCTACGCTTTACTTACCTGCTACGTTACTTCTTTTTGCTACTCTGTTGTAACCCCAGCATGCTAATCAACCAGTAAAACGATGTTTAGTAGTCGGTACACTTGCAGTTTGGTCTGGCCCCTTTTTGTAGACCTCACCTGACGTACAGTTCCTTCTTTTGGTGATGTACGTCAGATGTTGAGCCAGAGTACGTCGACGAGGCGGACTTGTCAACAGACGTGGAGCCGGAGGATACTGATCCATAGTATAACCCAGAGGAGGACCAGAGTTAGAGGCCCTCTTGTTGCTGTTCCGGAGTTTCTGTTCCAGTTTAGATTGGGTGCGTAGCACCTTTTGTTTTCTTGTCTAGGTTGGGTGCTTGCACCAGTAGATTTCTTTTCTGCAGTTGTAGCCCTTTGGGCGTTTTAGACTCTCAGTACTTTGGATGATTATGTTTGGAATAAAATGATATGCTCTTTCCTTTCAGTACTTTTATTGTTCCGTACTAACTTGCAGGGACATGTTCCTTCGGTTTGGAATACCACAGACGCTTATTGGGTCCAGGCTTCTCACCCCGGCCTAAGCGGGCCTTAGTCACGCTTCGCTTCCATACTTTTGGGAAGCGGGGCATGACAGGTTTTAGTGGTGGCCCATGCAGGTCCCACTCGTTCTGCAAATTCAAAAAAATCGAAGTATTGAACGTCATTTTATTATCATCCGGTAATCGTACGAGTCTAATCTATGTCTTCTGTCAATAGGATGGTAGGACGACGTACTACCCGATCGGGGAGCTCAGGAGATGGAATTCAGGAAGACCAGGGCAGAGAGTTCCGTCAGTTTCTGGGCGTGATGAGAGAGATGCTGGAGGTGCAGCATCAGTTGGTTCAGCAGTCCCAGCGTGCTGCCCAGGCTCCCCCAGTTGCACCACCACCACCTCTACCTGCCCCTCGAGCTGCTCCAGGAGTGAAGCAGTTCAATGAGCTTCAGCTGAGGACTTTTTTGGGAAGGAAGGACCCCTAGCTGCTGATGAGTGGATCCAGAGCACTGAGGAGAAGTTGGTAGTAGCGAAGATCCCTGATGACACTCGTGTCGAGATAGTGAAGATGCAGCTGATGGAGAATGCAAGGAACTGGTGGCGCATTGAGGAGAGGCGTCTTGAGAAGCCAGTGGAGTGGAAGACCTTCAGATCGATGTTTAAGTATAAGTATTTCACCAAGTCTGCTAGGAGGGAGCTGTTGAGCAGGTTTATAGATCTGAAGCAAGGGGATATGACTGTCGAGGAGTATGAAGCTGAGTTCGAGATGCTGAGTCGTTTTGCCCCGCATATGGTAAGGAAGGAGGAGAAGCGAGATGATCTCTTTCGTCAGGGACTGCGTCCGAAGATTCAGGCTTCTATGTCTTCAGCAAATTTCACGACTATGAGAGACGTGCTAGATGCTGCGAAGAATCATGAGATTATATCGCGTCTACCTGACCCTTCAGCTGATAGAGGGAAGCATCCTATGGAGCAGTATCGGCCACCTGCTAGGCCGGCGATGAGGCCAGTCCAGATAGTGCCTTTCAAGAGGCCAGGAGCACCTATGCAGAATCAGAATAAGGGACCATGCCATTACTGCGGGAAGACATGACACGTTCAGAAGGACTGTAGGAGGAAGTTGGGAATGTGCTTAGTTTGTGGAGATGCCTCACCTACTACGAAGGATTGTCTGAGAGCCCGTAATGCTATTGTTGGAGCGCCAGCCCCGCTGCAGACGAGAGCGCCTGCCCCAGTCCAGAGAGGACCTGCTGTTCGTGGACCACCCTTGGTGCCACAGAGGCAGATGTTTCAGCGTGCAGCGCAACCCTAGAGGCCGGATTATACCATGACAGCTGTTGAGACTGAGGAGCTGGATGGAGTTATTGCAGGTAACACTAAATCCTAGTCTTTCATTTCATAGTTTAGATCTTATTGTTGTGTTGCTTGCTCGACTTGTTGTTAGAGTAGCTTGGTTTGACCGTAGTTCTTTTATATCTTAGGCACCATTCTAGTGTCCTCTCACCCAGCCCTTGCCTTGTTTGACTCCGGTGCATCCATGTGCATCATATCCCGGAGATTTGTAAGAAGGCACTCCATCCCCACCCATACACTCACTAAGTGTTGGGACATCACCACAGGGAACGGAGTGGTGACAGTGAACTTGGGTTGTCGATCGATTCCATTGGTGGTCAGTGGACACGAGCTTTTCGCAAATTTCATTGTCCATGACCTGCCACATTTCGATGTCGTTATTGGCATCGATTGGTTGGGAGATTTTCACTCCTCGATCGACTGCCACAGCAAGAGGGTTGTATTCCGAATTCCAGGCCATCCGGAGTTCGAGTTCTGTAGCAGAGACGAATCGCTTGGGCCCATCAGATTTTGGGCCAACCCGGAGGTACCGATTGTTGCAGCTATGCAGATGGAGATGGAGATCGAGCGACCAGCAGTCGTCCGAGACTTCGACGACGTCTTCCCAAAGGATATCTCAGGTCTGCCACCCGACCGAGCTTTAGATTTTGGTATCGATCTTATGCAGAGAGCGCAACCGATATCGAAGGCGCCGTACCGTATGGCTCCCGCTGAGCTCGAGGAACTGCGGAAGCAGTTAGATGAGTTGCTGCAGAAGGGTTTCATCCACCCTAGTGTGTCACCGTAGGGTGCACCCGTTTTGCTTGTGAAGAAGAAGGATGGGTCCCGCAGGATGTGCGTGGACTATCGAGGGCTGAATGCTGTCATAGTGAAGAATAAGTATCCGCTACCGTGCATCGACGATATTTTTGATCAGCTGTGAGGTTCGAGAGTTTTCTCGAAGTTGGACTTGAGGAGCGGATACCTTCAGCTGAAAGTGAAGAAGGACGATATTTCGAAGACAGCTTTTCGGACGAAGTACGGACATTATGAGTTCGTGGTTATGCCCTTCGGCGTGACCAATGCTCCAGCTGTGTTCATGAACTTAATGAACTTAATTTTCTACGACTTCCTGGATAAGTTTGTCGTTATCTTTATTGACGACATTCTTATTTACTCGAAGACGGAGGAGGAGCACAGCTGTCATCTGAGGACAGTGCTAGAGACGCTGAGATGACACAAGCTATATGCCAAGTATAGTAAGTGCGAGTTCTGGCTGGACAGAGTCGTGTTCCTTGGACACGTGGTGTCCGGTGATGGCATATCTGTAGATCCGGAGAAGGTCAGAGCAGTCAGAGATTGGCCGACTCCGCAGTCAGCGTATGATATCAAGAGCTTCCTTGGTTTAGCATGCTATTATCTGCGTTTTATCAAGGATTTCTCGAAGATTGCTGAGCCGATGACGAAGCTGACGAGGAAGGATGTTGAGTTTTATTGGTCTGAAGCTTGTGAGGAGGCCTTCAGTATCTTGAAGGCGAGGTTGACCACGGCACCTGTTTTGGCTGTACCGGATCAGAGCGTAGGCTTCGAGGTTTATTGTGATGCATCAAGGAAGGGCCTATGATGCGTTTTGCATCAGCATGGCCATGTGGTCACGTACGCTTCTCGTCAGTTGAGGACACATGAGAAGAATTACCCGACACACGATCTGGAGTTGGCAGCGGTGATTTTTGCACTGAAGATCTGGAGTCACTTCTTGCTTAGTGAGAGCGTGAAGATTTTCACTGATCACAAAAGCTTGAAGTACATATTTACGCATAAGGAGCTCAACATGTGTCAGATACGATGGTTGGAGCTCATGGCTGACTACGAGATAGACTTGCAGTATCATCCCGGGAAGGTGAACGTAGTGCCCGATGCTTTGAGTAGACTTCCCACTGCTATGATGCATACTGCTGACTGGAGGATTCAGCAGGAGCTGAGAGAGATGTATTTGGAGGTCGTCCTACCTGGTGTGGTTCTTTCATTCATGAATTTACAGATTCAGTCCACGATCGTGGATTGGATCAAGGCAGCACAGGCAGGAGATCCAAAACTACAGAGGATCAGGAGGCAGGTTGAAGCTGGACTACAGACGGAGTTCGTGATTCATGAGGATGGTTCGCTGCGGTACGGCTGCAGACTCTGCGTACATGCAGGTGATGTTCGGGAGGAGCTTTTGAACGAGGCTCATAGCTCGCCATATTCTATACATCCTGGTGGCACCAAGATGTATAAGGACCTCCGTTTGAACTATTGGTGGATTGGCATGAAGAGGAGTGTGGCACGGAGCGTTGCCAAGTGTTTGATATGCCAACAGGTGAAGGCTGAGCACCATCGTGCTGATGGGTTACTGCAACCGCTTCCTATCCCGGAGTGGAAGTGGCAACATATTACGATGGATTTCGTGACTGGTTTACCTCGGACCCCGAGGCAGAACGACACAGTCTGGGTGATCGTAGATCGATTGACTAAGTCTGCGCACTTTATCCCATTCCAAGTGGGCCAGTCTACGGAAGTTTTGGCGAGGAAATATCTAGCGGTAAAATTTCTTTCTTTTACTTCCATTTTAATTTTCCTCTTGGAGTTAGTTGTGATGTAGACCGTGTACGTGCAGGAGATTGTACGCTTACATGGAGTCCCCGTGAGCATTGTGTCTGATAGAGACACGAGGTTCAAATCTCAGTTCTGGAGAAGTCTGCAGGAGAATTTGGGTACGAGTCTGAGTTTCAGCACGGCGTACCACCCGCAGACCGATGGCCAGTCAGAGAGGACTATTCAGATACTGGAGGATATGCTGCGAGCTTGTACGCTCGATTTGAAGGGATCTTGGGAGGACCATCTTCACTTGGTGGAGTTCTTGTATAACAACAGCTACCAGGCGAGCATTGGCATGGCGCCGTTTGCTGCCTTATATGGGAGGAAATGTCGATCGCCACTAAGCTGGGATGACATTGGAGATCAGGAGCTGTTGGGTCCAGAGATGATAGTGGAAGCTGTGGATTTCGTGAGGGACATCAGGGAGAAGCTTAGAGTTGCACAGGATCGCTTCAAGCATTGGGCAGATGCCAAGAGGAGACCCTTGGAGTTTCAGCCTGGAGATCACGTCTTCCTGAAGATTTCTCCGAACCGCGAAGTCATTCGTTTCGGGAAGAAGGGAAAGCTGAGCCCAAGATATATTGGGCCATTTGATGTGCTTGAGCGTGTGGAAGCAGTGGCCTATCGCCTTGCTCTTCCACCATCTTTGGAGGGTGTTCACGACATAGTCCACGTATCTCAGCTACGTCGGTACGTCAGTGATCCGTCGCACATTGTGTATTTCTCAGAGATTACGGTCCGTCCGGACCTGACATATGACCAGCAGCCTGTGCAGATTTTGGACCGTCGACAGAAGCAATTGAGGAATAAGGTAGTCGACCTGGTGAGAGTGATGTGGTGTCACGGATCACCTGGATAGTCCACTTGGGAGCGTGAAGAGGAGATGAGAGAGCGTTATCCTTTCTTGTTTACTGATTAGAGTTGTTGATTCCGAGGACAGAATCTTTATTTTAGTGGGGTAGAATGTAACGGTCGCCTTCTGACATTTTAGATTTTCTGCGTGCACGTGCTTTATCCTGCACATATTTTATCTGGCTAATTCTTAGCTCCGAAACATGCGATGTGATATGCCGTCGTGATCGTTTGGGAGTGTAGGATTTTATAGTAATGGTTGGGAACGCCGTTCCGCGGTTTGTTTTCTCGCAAAACGATTTTGAACGATAGGGGCGTTTTAGTCATTTGACTCAAAACGCCGTTTCCAATTTTACGTAAATTCTTGGTAGGCGTAGCACATGATCGGGCTCCGTAGAACTGTGCGTCTCGTCTCCACGATCGTCCCGGTATTTTCTGGTTATTTTTTTGACGCCCGGTTTGAGAGTTATCGCCCGGATAAATCTGGACCGTTGATTTTCCTTGATCGATTTCAAAATTCAAATTGATTAGCCAAATCTGGCTATATCCCAAATTATCTTCATAATATCTTTCCTAAACTGCTTCTCTAATCTCCTCTAGTCTTACCCCAACTCGCACACTCCTACATCCCTGTTTCAGAGTGTTTTCTCACTACAATGCGTTGACCGTGGAGAACCCGGTCAACGTGGTCAAGGGGCCCGCTTTGGGTCCCTCGGAGGCTTTGAATCGGTGCAGAAGGGGCGAGGGGAAGCCTCGGCCCTGGTTGAGACGCTCGGCCTCGGACAGACGTGCTCGGCCTCGGCTGGGAGGGGGACGAGGGGTAGCCTCAGTCGCCCGGGTAGATGCACGGCCGTCGGGTGGCGAGGGTGAGTCTCAGACCCGATTAGGACGCTCGGCCTCGGTAGGGCGTGCTCGGCCACGGAAGGCTGATGGTGAGGGGAAGCCTCACTGTCCGGTTGATCGAGTGGTCGGTGAGGGGTGAGGGGTAGCCTCGGCCCGTTGGTCTGTTGTCCACCTGCGTAGACGAGAACGCTCGTCAGGGGGCCGGACCTTGGTTCCGGCCAAATCCCCTCCGATGCCTAAGTCAGATAGAGATCTGAGAAAGGAGGCCCGGTGGAGACGGTCCGACTCGTGAGGAGATCGTGACGGCGTCTCTCGGCGCGAGCGGGGGAGGAAGGAGATGAATTGGGGGAACGAGGTCATTGATGGAGTACCTTAGGTTTTGTTACCTGAGATGCGGTCCCTTTCTTCGTCGTCTCCCTGACCCTTTTGTAGAGCTCCCAGCGTGATTGGCTTTGGCCCACGTCCCACGCCCGCCATCGATCGTGCCCCATCCGTCCCCCCTCGCCGCCGCCCTCTCCGCCATTCCAGCACCTCCCCATTATCGCCATTTAATGGTCGCATGTCCGGGGGAGCGGTTTTTGCAGGAGTGGGCGAACGACCAACGGGTTATGGGGGCCGGGTCGGATCGACGTTTCGAGAAGGTCCCTTGTAGGGCCTTTGTCGAATGGGCTTTCAGGATGCAGGTGGGCTCTTGGGCTCGTGCTTTATGGGTCTCGGTCAAATAGGCGTAACAATTGCCCCCATCGGTTGGGTTGATCGGCCTCGGCCGGTTCGGCTCGGCCGATGTGACCTCTGCCAATTTTGACAGGCTCTCCAGTCGATGCCGACTCATTTATTAGTCGTCATCATGAGTTAGCCCGTTCGATGTTTTTAAGGCGCGGGCTCCAAAGCGCCGTCGGCCTTCAGATGCTGCCACGTGTAGTGGCAAGCTTATCCCCGCCGCTCGCGGAGTCGCCTTAAGTTTGAGAAGCCGAAGGGTTTGTGAGCCGCCATTGGTGGGGTCGATCAGCCTTGGCTCGCTCAGATCACCCGTTATGTCTCCTGGGATTCCGAGCGGCGCTTCAATCGAGGCGAGGCCATAAATGCAGGTCATGATGAGGCAGATCGATTGGTCTTCAACTGGCGCCAATTTCGGAACGCCGCCGACTCTTCGAGCCTCGCCACGCATTCTTGTCAGGCGCTTCGAATTCTCCCCTGGCATATAAGATCCCCAGTTGTGTGGATCTCCACTTCTTCTTCGCTCCTCCCGGTATTCAGAGCCTTCAGCAACTCGGAGTTCCCCGTCGCCTTCGCTTCTTTGTCCTCTCCAAACTAGTTGAAAATAGGTAATTCCTCTCTTGCTTTCATCCTATGGCTGCTCTTAGGATAGGCGGTTCTGGCCGGAGGACGAGGGGTCCTCCGGAGTCCGGGCGGGGCGAACCCCGGCTAGGGGAGTCTGGTTCCCCCGCCGGGAGTCGTTCTCTTCAAGATAGGGGGAAGGAGAAACTTTTTCCAGACTACACCCGTGATGACGTGGCGTTGGCTGCCGTACGGCTTAATGTGCCCCCGGTTGTCCTCCGTACGCCGTCGAGGACCCCTCCTTCGGTGGCCGCGGAGATCCGGGAAAGATATCTCTGCTTCCCATACGAGGTTCGGGTTCCATTTGTCGACGAACGGATTTGCCTCTCGAGGAGCAATGAGGTCGGCGTCTACGTCGAGATGTTCCGCCTAGGTCTTCGCTTCCCGCTCCACCCCTTCTTCATCCAGGTCATGGAACATTTCACAGTGTCCCTGTGTCAGTTCACCCCGTGTTCGATCGCGGTACTGACGGGTTTCGTAACGCTCTGTTGTACCCGTGGTCTGGAGCCGACTCTCCCCCTTCTCTTCTACTTTTACCAGGCCCAGACGGTCGGTCCGGGGTCATGGCTGCTACTCCGAGCTCGTTCGAGGAGGGAATGCCTGATCGGGTTACCCCGCTGGTCAGGGGATTGGAACTTGGATTATGTCTTCGTGGTCTTCTTGGGCGAGGCCCAGATTCTGACAAGCTGGGGCAGTTCTGTCCATTCTCGCCCGTCGTTATTTCTCTCAGACGCCGACCGGGTAGCCGCTGCGCTTCTGTTGGCTCTTCCTTTGGAAACGAAGTCCATTTGGTCTTTGCTGGACGACCTACTCCTGAAGGCCGTCTTGTGGTCTCCGGGTAGGTCGCTTTTTCATCCCCGGATCGCCCTATGACTCATCCTGATTTCGGTCTCCTTTGCAGGGATGGCTGGCCGCGAATTCGTCCGTGACGTTGACGAGCTGATCCGTCGTGGAGCCGCTCGGAGCCGAGGTAGTACCTCTGGAAGGGCGCCTCGGAGGACCGTTGAGGAGGAGGTGCGCCGAGCCGAGCCTGCCGTGGGTAAGGTGGCGGCCGCGCCTCCCGCCTCTTCTTCTGGCGATCCCCTTCCGGGGGGTGAGGATGGTGCGAGGCGGAAGCGTTCTCCTCCGGCGCCTTCAGAGCTCCACGGTGGAAAGAAGAGGAAGGAGGACGTGGATCCCTCCGGCCCGGCAGGTTCCGCGCTTCCCGTGGCGACCGCCGGGGATCCTTCGATAGCTTTGCCAGCCACCCCCCTCGCAGCGTCTTCGCCCGTATCACCAGGGGTCGGGGCCTTGTTGGCGAGCGACTTGGCTTCGATTGTCGTCCCTGGGAGTTCGATGTTTGCTGACCGAGCAGTGGCCCAGCAGGTTGCCGAGGTCTCCGTCCCTCCCCGGGACCGCAGCCTCCTCAAGAAGATCCCGGCCTACAAGATGTCGGATTCCTTGGTCTGGATCCTCCAACAGGTTCGGTTATCTTGCTATCCTCTCTTTCTTTTTATCCTCTTCTTAGCCCATGTCTCGTCTTTTCAGGGTTCAGCGCTCGCTGTGGAGTTGCAGTGTCGAGCCGTCCGCTTGAGGGAGATGGAGGAGTCTTTCATGAGGGCTCAGGAGCGGGCCGGGGCGGCCGAGGTGGCCATGATGGAGGCCCAGATGGAGTCTCGGTGCCTCGCCCTCCGTGTGGCTGCGTTGGAGGGGCAAGTGGGTGACCTCGAGGGAAAGCTAGGGGATGCTCATCAGTCGGCTGAGGAAGCGGCGGAGTCGTTCCGTCTGGAGAGGGAGGAGCTTCAGAGGGAGCTGTCGGACCGGCGTCAGGTAATGCGGCTGGCGGAAGAGGTGGAGAAGGGCGTCGTCGAGACCCTGGGGAAGGAGATCTTCGAGGTTCTCAGGGGGGCCTTCGGTAAGTATATAGACATCATCGCCCCCCCGGATCATCGAAGTCGTCCAGTCTTCCTTCCGGGAATGTGCGGAACGTGTCCGGCAAGCCCCTCCGCCAGTCGAGTCCCCTCGCTCCGAGCAGGGCGAAGTGCCCGAGGATGTGTCCTCCCGAGCTCGGGCTCCTTAAGCAGTCCCTCCCAGCCTTATCCTCAAATTTTTAAGCATCCGCTTCGCTTTGGGCCAGTCTACTTGAAATGGATCCCCGGCCCCCGCCATCTCCTTCAGCCCCGCGGCCAACAATTGCTGGTTGCATGACCGCTAGCTTGGGTCACCTACTCTGGGTCTTTTGTCAACCAATTTTGCTTTGTCGGTGTCGATCTGAACTCTGACATTTGTCGCGAGTAGACTGTTTGTAGGGTGTTCCCTTCGCCTTGATCCCCTGTAAATAAGACGCATTTTTGTACTCGGGTTAACTATTATAAATGAAATCGACTTACTTGGAATTTTTGTGTACTTGGCGTTGTTTCCTTGTTCTTGGCTTGGGAATGGACGAAACTGGCGTTGGCTGGGGGGATTCTCCCCAGACTTAGGGGCGCAGGAGTCGGTCAGCGAGGGCGAAGCTCCTCGACTTAGGACCGGTTGGCGTCCGTGCCTCCTGGGGAAACTGCCCCCAGACTTATGAGCGCTGGAGTCGGTCGGCGAGGGCAAAGCTCCTCGGCTTAGGACCGGTCGGCGTCCGTGCCTGCTGGGGGAATTGCCCCCAGTCTTATGAGCGCTGGAGTCGGTCGGCGAGGGCAAAGCTCCTCGGCTTAGGACCAGTCGGCGTCGTGCCTGCTGGGGGAGTCGCCCCCAGACTTATGAGCTCTGGACTCGGTCGGCGAGGGCCAAGCCCTTCGGCTTAGGACCGGTCGGCGTCCGTGCCTGCTGGGGGAATCGCCCCCAGACTTATGGGCACTGGAGTCGGTCGGCGAGGGCAAAGCTCCTCGGCTTAGGACCGGTCGGCGCCCGTGCTTTGCTGGGGGAGTCGCCCCCAGACTTATGTGCACTGGGTCGGTCGGCGAGGGCCAAGCTCCTCGGCTTAGGACCGGTCAGCGTCCGCGTCTGCTGGGGGAATTGCTCCCAGACTTATGAGTGCCGGAGATAGTCGGTGAGGGCAAAGCTCCTCTTCCTCCTCCAGTGAGGCGGCGGTCCCCGGCCTTTTGCGTTACTGGCGACATGTCAACTCCGTCGGAATTTTAAATAAAGACAATAAAAAGAAGGCGTTTGTACTCTCATGGGTCCAGTTGGACCGGTACATTTGGAGGAAACGGAAAAGGGGAAATGAAGCTAAACAGAGGGATGTAAAACTAGATATCTCCCTCATACTTAGGCTGCCCCCCGGGGGGAAGGATGTTGCCTGCTCACTCTACGATGCGGAGGGGGCCTTGGATGGTGTTGATCTTCTTCCCCTTGTCCGGCTGTGTGGAGGTCCCTTCTCCATGGGCCGGCTCGTCGGCCTGATTCCTGGCATGCCCTCGGCTCATCAGCTTCTCAATGTCCTTCTTCAAATGCCAGCAATCTTCCGTGTCGTGACCATCGTCCTTATGGTACTTACCGTACTTCTCCCTGTTCTTCCCGCCTCTTTTAGCCTTCGGCGGGGGGCGATCAGCTCGCTCTTCCTTCTGTACTTGGGCGAGAATGGCGTCTGGGGTGGTGTCCCTCGCGCTTTCTCCCCGTTGCCTGTTCCTTTGTCTCTTTTCGGTCCGGTATCCTTCGGGGCTTGCTCGTCCGCCGTCGCCACGCTTGGTCCCTCGAGCGGTTTTTCCTGCATCCTCGGCCAAGGCCTCCTCGGTCAGCATAAAGCGTTCGGCCCTTGCCATGATCCCGGGGAGGTCCTTTGGGGGGTCGTTGTGCAGGGACTTCTTGAGGCCCCTGTGGCGAAGCCCTTTCTTAAGAGCCGTCTGGACCACCAGGTCGGGTGGGTTGTTCACGTTTAGCCTTTCCGCATTGAAGCGGCGCATGAACTGTCGGAGTGGTTCGGCCGGGCCTTGCACTATGTTGAACAGATGTTCAGCACCAGGTTTGATCAGCCTCCCCGCCATGAACTGTTTGCAGAACAACTGGGCGAGTTGTTCGAAGCTGTCGATGGAGCGGCCGGGCAGGCTGTGGTACCAGATCCTCGCCGCTCCCCTGAGAGTAGAATAGAAGCCCCGGCAAAGCAGGTCATCGTCAGCTCCCTGGAAGGCCATGTCCCCCTCGTAGTCCATCACGTGGTGCGCCGGGTCTCCTATTCCATCGTACTTTCCCAGCACCGGGATCCGGAATCGGGAGGGGACCCGTGCGTCGGTTATTCTCCGTGACAAGGGGCATCGATCTCCGTGGATGCCTCCGGGGATGCGGTACTCGCCTGCCTCTGGATCGACCGGGGGTGGAGGTACCACCGGTGCCAGTGGGGCTGGCTCCGCAGCCTTCGCCACGCTGGGGGCCGGGCTGTCCCGACGTTCCCGACTCCTCCTGCGGGAGCTCCTGCTCCGCCGCGATCGGTCTCTCGAGTGGTGTCGTTCGCTTCTCCTGTGGCGGGACGACCGCGATCGATGAGACGAGGCCGTCCTTGATTCGCCGTCCGTCCCTTCGGTCTCTCTTCGGCTCCTTTCACGATTGGGTGAGGAGGCGCGTGACCTCGCCTGACGAGAGCCGGACAGCGTGAACCGACGCTCCATGTTCGGTTTCCGGGTCCCGTGGTCGTCGACCACGGCGGACCGCAAGTGTGGGGGACCCCCCGCCCATCGATGGCTGTCGTCCAACGTGCCTCTGTTGGGTGGCGCAGGGCCGACGAGCTGCTGTACCGTTGCGACCAACGTCTGGAGGCTCGCGTTGGTCTCCTGAGCTAGGGCGCGGAGCTGTCCCTGCGTGGCCAGTTCTGAGCCGCAGGTTTCTTCGGTGGAGAGGGTGGGGTGGCCGCTGACGGTCATGTCCTCGGGATCACCGTTTGTTGTGCCATTCCCCTCCTCCGGGATGGGGGGCATGCGCTTCCTCCCATTGCTGGCTCGTGCCATTGTTGGTGTGGTTTGCTTCTTCGTGGGACGGTTTCTCGTTCCCACAGACGGCGCCAGATGTTTCAGAGTGTTTTCTCACTACAATGCGTTGACCGTGGAGAACCCGGTCAACGTGGTCAAGGGGCCCGCTTTGGGTCCCTCGGGTGCTTCGAATCGGTGCAGAAGGGGCGAGGGGAAGCCTCGGCCCTGGTTGAGACGCTCGGCCTCGGACAGACGTGCTCGGCCTCGGCTGGGAGGGGGACGAGGGGTAGCCTCAGTCGCCCGGGTAGATGCACGGCCGTCGGGTGGCGAGGGTGAGTCTCAGACCCGATTAGGACGCTCGGCCTCGGTAGGGCGTGCTCGGCCACGGAAGGCTGATGGTGAGGGGAAGCCACACTGTCCGGTTGATCGAGTGGTCGGAGAGGGGCGAGGGGTAGCCTCGGCCCGTTGGTCTGTTGTCCACCTGCGTAGACAAGAACGCTCGTCAGGGGGCCGGACCTTGGTTCCGGCCAAATCCCCTCCGATGCCTAAGTCAGATAGATATCTGAGAAAGGAGGCCCGGCGGAGACGGTCCGACTCATGAGGAGATCGTGACGGCGTCTCTCGGCGCGAGCGGGGGAGGAAGGAGATGAATTGGGGGAACGAGGTCGTTGATGGAGTACCTTAGGTTTTGTTACCTGAGATGCGGTCCCTTTCTTCGTCGTCTCCCTGACCCTTTTGTAGAGCTCCCAGCGTGATTGGCTCTGGCCCATGTCCCACGCCCACCATCGATCGTGCCCCATCCGTCCCCCCTCGCCGCCGCCCTCTCCGCCATGCCAGCACCTCCCCATTATCGCCATTTAGTGGTCGCGTGTCCGGGGGAGCGGTTTTCGCAGGAGTGGGCGAACGACCAACGGGTTATGGGGGCCGGGTCGGATCGACGTTTCGAGAAGGTCCCTTGTAGGGCCTTTGTCGAATGGGCTTTCAGGATGCAGGTGGGCTCTTGGGCTTGTGCTTTATGGGTCTCGGTCAAATAGGCGTAACAATCCCTATACCCTAACACATCTAACCTATAACCCCTAAAGTTATATATCAACTATTATTATTACTAAAACCCAACCCTACCAAACCCTTCACGTGAGCAACCTAGGTTTTCTTTTTGCATTCCAGCCGCCGCAATATTGGATCCTCTCATGAGAGAGGCTCTCTCGTTTTCAAACAAACAAACCCCCTACTCTATCTCTCTCGCTCTCGACCCCATCACCGCCGGCGGCCATTCCTCTGACCAACCCCCGTACCCCGGTCGACGGCGACTGCCAGTGACCACCGCAGAACGCCACCGCAAGCGCCTGAGTGCCCCGCTGCACGCCGACTGCCTCCTCTCTGCCCTCGCATCCACGGTGAGGCCGTCGCCCTCGCTCTTTCGGTGCCGCCCTCGTCTCCCCCTCTCGACCGTCGCCTGCAGCATCTTCCCCGCGCCGCCGTGACCGTCGCAGACCCTCACACACCGCCGCAGCAGCCCGCACACCGTCGACTGCAGCTTTCCGATCGCCGCACACCGCCGACTGCCGCTTCCGACCGCCGCACATGCCGCCTCCGACCATCTGTGACACCCCCCGCTCGCCGTCTTTCCCCTCCGATGCCGCCCTAGCCTGCAACAGCTCCTGTCGGGCTGTTTCTCACGCGGCAGCCTCTCACTGCGGCATTTTCCGGCGTTTCACGCCGCCGCACGACCAGCGGCTAGCCCCGGCGGCCAGCATCGCCTCCCCGACTGCTTGAGCAGCCGCACGGGCTGTTCTTCCTCCTTCACAGCCGTGCACAAAGCCCGAGATCGCTGTTGCGGCCTTCCGATGCACCAACGACGTCGTATCATTGTTATATTGGCCGTGCTCACTGCTCACGCACCTCGTCCGCTGCCCGGACGAGTCTCTCTACGCTACCCGTAGTCGGGATGATGTAGACACCGCGGGTCACCTGCAGTTCAGACGCTACGTCTGCACTACTCCAGACACCGGAGAGGTTGGTTCCTGAAACTCGTTGCAACCCACCCGTTGCCAGAACTGAACCCTAACTAAAATCGGCAACTTAACACATTAAATTTACTTTCTGCTCCCTTAAAACGATGTGGAACCGTAGATCGACGATCGGACTTTTTGACTGTGCACATAGGATAGAATCGTCGGATAGGCTGAACGGACAACTTGAATTATGACCGTTAGGGTAGCCACGTCCAACCTAGAAACAAACCTAAATAGGATTTAATGAAATCACGACCTGACACCATCGCCGTGACCTATTTCAGACGGACTACCGCAGACGCGACGACCGGACGAGACACCCCGGACAGACGACACACCCGCCATCACAGGCAAGTGTACCCACTTGCGTTTTCGACCGCGTCTTGGTCTTAAATTGTTAGAACTGTTAGACTGTGAGTGTATAGAACCGGACGTGAAATGATAGCGTCCGGGTCGCCCTGACGACTCAGACTTGGCGACGAAGTCTTATCCCAATAACAACAACTTTTGACAACGTAGGATTGTCTTGAGCGTGCGTGCGTGTGGACACCCGAGAATAACATCTCACGTACACTGGTCGTGTCATGTCACTGTTACACAAAAAGCCTTTGGGCGTTTCAGATGCTTCCTGAGCGGAAGTGATCGCCGTGATACAAAAAGCCTTCGGGCGTTTCAGATGCTTCCTGAGCGGAAGTGATCTCTGTGATACAAAAAGCCTTCGGGCATTTCAGATGCTTCCCGAGCGGAAGTGATCTCTGTGAAACAAAAAGCCTTCGGGCGTTTCAGATGCTCTCCCTGCGAGAGTGATCTCCGTGATACAAAAGCCTGCGGGCATTTTAGGTGCTTCCCTAGCGGAAGTGATCTTTGTACTTCTTGTCCTGAGTTCCTGTGTTTCAGGGTAGGGTTGAGCGTGCGCACGGGGAGAGGGTCTGATCCCCCTCAACCCGTAAGGCGTGAACCCTTCGTGTCTTACGTGTCGTGTCCTGTCCGTCTTGTCTTGTCTAGTTCCGTCTTGTCCTGTCACCTTTAGGATAATCCCGTAGTCTGTAGCACACGCTACGACTACTGCTTGCTACGCTTTACTTACCTGCTACGTTACTTCTTTTTGCTACTCTGTTGTAACCCCAGCATGCTAATCAACCAGTAAAACGATGTTTAGTAGTCGGTACACTTGCAGTTTGGTCTGACCCCTTTTTGTAGACCTCACCTGACGTACAGTTCCTTCTTTTGGTGCTGTATGTCAGGTGTTGAGCCAGAGTACGTCGACGAGGCGGACTTGTCAGCAGACGTGGAGTCAGAGGATACTGATCCAGAGTATAACTCAGAGGAGGACCAGAGTTAGAGGCCCTCTTGTTGCTGTTCCGGAGTTTCTGTTCCAGTTTAGATTGGGTGCGTAGCACCTTTTGTTTTCTTGTCTAGGTTGGGTGCTTGCACCAGTAGATTTCTTTTCTGCAGTTGTAGCCCTTTGGGCGTTTTAGACTCTCAGTACTTTGGATGATTATGTTTGGAATAAAATGATATGCTCTTTCCTTTCAGTACTTTTATTGTTCCATACTAACTTGCAGGGACCTGTTCCTTCAGTTTGGAATACCACAGACGCTTATTGGGTCCGGGCTTCTCGCCCCGGCCTAAGCGGGCCTTAGTCACGCTTCGCCTCCATACTTTTGGGAAGCGGGGCGTGACAATCTTGGATTACATAGAATACGAGCTAGCCTTACCGCAATCCACCCAGCTCCTATCCTCCTATTACTCCAGCTCATTGATTTCCCAACACATTTAAGGTCCAAAAGCGAGCAAGTATTCAAGCAGTTATTCAATTCCTTAATAACTTTTGTATCACTTCTTATTCCCCCTATCTTCTCCTTAGAGTACCTAATGCAATTAAAGTCTCCTCCCACTAGCCAAGCCTCACCTCCCATCATGCCTACATCCGCAACCAAATGATTCCAGAGCTTGTGATGTTCAGACAGCAAGTTCAAACCATTAATACCAGATATGATTACAAGGAGACCCCCTCATTCTTACATCTCAGAGTAATATGCTGGTATGAAATTGACAGAACCGTAGTTCCCCTCACTGAGGTGTCAAATCCAATTATGATCCACCCTCCTGAATGAAGAGAGAAATTATCCACCATGCTCCAGTTTGTTTGGAAACAAGACTTCCAATTATTATTCCTCTCCTTTAATTTTTTTTCAATCAAAATGACTATAGATGGCTTCAAAATCTTTAGCCTGTCACGTAGATCTCTCCTTTTGACAGGGTTATTGAGACCTCATGTATTCCAAAGAAAAAGACTAATAAATTATTTGATAGATTTTGCCTCCCATTAGCTCCTAGTCGCGAGATCTTTCTTACACCCCCTACCGTTGCTGATTGATTCATGGTCTTCTTTGTGGCATTCACATTCTTTCCATTCTTCTCTTTAGCTATTTCCAACTCTGAATTCCATTCCGAATTCTCATAAGTTAGGGAATCCGGAATACTATCAATCTCAGGGTTAAAATCATCTTCAATTAATGAGGGGCTTGCAGCTGCTTCCCTGCCTTTTCCTAGATCCCTCTCCAAAGCATTCAAGCTTTGGTGTTGCACCATCTCTTCCCTAGTGCCGCATTGGGCCTCTGATGAAACCAAAGGATTGTTAATTCCAGCTGTTGTCGACCTTACATTTACCATTGCCGGCCCTTCAGTTATACCCACAGCTGTGGCTGAATTACCCCCTTATGTTGTGGCCGGATCATCCCCATCTGATCCTGACCCACTCACAGCTTCCTCCATTACAACTAACGACCCACTCTCAGCATCCCCCATTGCATCTGACGACCCACCCTTAATAACTACCACATCAGCTAGTGCCGACCCTTGCCTTGCCGACCCCTTAATAATTTCCACATCGGAAGCCGACCCATGCCATGTCAATGCAGCCGCAGCCGACCCATGCCCTCTACTAGACTCTGTGAATGTCGATCCCTTGCCAATCAGTGGAGCATCAGTTGTTAAACTATTTCCTGCCATTGCCCACACATCCACTTTGCCAACCTCACCCTTCTCATGATCATCAGATGTTGATCCTTCATCTGTTCTGTTCCCTATCAATACCGACCCCACTATTCCACTACATGTAGCTGTCGAGTCACTTTTAGAAGAAAGTTGGTTCCATTCTTCTGCATTTTGGATTGAAGAGAGCTTATTTAAATCAGGGCACTGGGAGTCCGCATGTCCAAAACAGACGCAATGGCTGCATCTAAGTGGCTCTCCTTCAAACTTCGTGTCAATAGATATAATAATGCCATCATCCAACTCAAGCCCCACCGCCTTTGGAAGAGGCTTCTTAGCATCAACCTCAACCAAACACCTGGCTTACATCAATCTCTCTAGCTTTGATGTGGCTTTGTCAAGACATATATGGATACCTACCACCGATGCAGCAATGTTGAGAATGTCCATTGTCCACATAATTAACGGCAGGCCATGAAACTGGACCCAGACATAAACAGTGGCCAAGATGTCTCGATCATGATGGAGGGTTGAACTCCATCGTTGAAGGACCATCAACCTACCATCAAAGAGCCATGGCCCCCCTTACAATATCTTCTCTTACTCCTCTGCACATTCAAACCTAAAATAAAATAATCCATTTTCACAACCGAAATCTGGACTCCCTTCTTTAACTTCCACAAATGCTCTACACACGCTCGGATTTTCCCATAATATGGCACATCCCCAAGAACATAGCCAACCAATGTGTTCTTCCAACGCTTCGCCCCCTTTTCCATCAAAGCTCCAACCATTCTTCCCAATGCTGAGCCATCCCCCTTGATAAGAGGTAGGATGAACGACATTGTCATAGATACCTCGTATGATCTTCTATTCGCGCAAACATCGGACCAAGAAATCGTGGACCCCGTAATATTTATCTTTATTGTGATCTTTGGCTGTACAGGCATTCTTTCAATCGCCTTCTGTGCATCCCCTAAACGGTTAGCATTCAGATTCCTTGGTTGCCAACGCCCTCCATGGCTGTCTGACCTACCACTGGCCTTAGGGATATTACCTCTCCCAAAGTTGTTGTTTCTGCTATTGAAATAGTTGGTAACACCACCACCTCCACAAAGTTGGCTGTTCCTACTGCCACCCTCCGATATAGGCTGTTTTCCCCTCATCTTCTTCGAGACAGCATGCCATCCACCGCCGTCCAAATCAGGCGCTTGAGTCCTTCCATCAAACTTAGGTAGATCTCCATTGCCGGAGATTTTTTTACCATTTCCAGAACCCTCAATGTATGTATGTATACATATATGTATGTATGTATGTATGTATGTATATGTATGTATGTATATATGTATATGTATATATGTATTTTTTTTTGAAAACCCAGAAAAATCCCCAACCCCCTCCCCCTGCCTTCGGCTTTTTTAGGAGGGTAAGGCGAGAGCCCGGTCGAGACTATGCAAACTGGGGGGTGACCGCCATGCCCTCAACGGCCCCCGAGTTAGTCCGAAAGGGGAGATGTAGCCCCAGGGTAAATAATTCCACAACAAATTCCATAATAATTACCAAGTCACGGCGGCCATAGGCCTCGAACCCCGCACCCCTTGGCTTTGGAGCGGAATCACTTACCACTAGGACACCCTCTCGTGGGCATATGTATATATGTATATGTATATATATATAGAGGATAATGGGTATCATACGCCATATGAGAGGGTCTCTCATATTCCCTCTCACATAAAGGGGGCAAGTACAACAAGTACAAGCCCATGTGGGCTTGTACTTGCCCCCTTTATGTGAGAGGGAATATGAGAGACCCTCTCATATGGCGTATGATACCCATTATTCTCATATATATATATGTATATATGTATACATATGTATATATATATATATATATATATATATATTGTGTCCTCTCCCCTCTCACCTACTATCCCACTGGACTAAACTAGGGGTGAAGTTTTGTACACTATTTTATTTTAATATAGAACCACACTTACTCGTCAAAAAATGTATATATAGATGTATAAATATATATGTATATATGTATACATATGTATGTGTGTGTGTGTGTGTGTGTGTGTGTGTGTGTATATATATATGTATATATGTATGTATATATACATACATACGTATATATGTTGAGTATTGGTGATTCATACCAATCTTATTTTGATGATGATCACAACATTATGTTGTTGCTAATGAATCTCATGTTTTAGTCTCTCAGTTTATTTCAAGGATATCTTTCTTGGAGACTAATCACTTGGTGTAAGGATGGACATCGTGTGAAGAAGAGCCAAAGTTTGGACTCAAGGAGTGCCAAAGCTTGGAGATGATGGAAAGAAATCAAGGCATCAAGATTGAAGACTTAGACTCTTATGAAAGCATTGTAATCCATGTAATTTACTTTATTGCTTTCTCTCTCTTTTGAGTCTAGGGTTGATGTAATGCCTTGCTAGATGGTTTGCTCATTCATGCACATGCATTTAACCATCTTAGTGAACCTTAGGATTATCCTAAAATCCAACCCAATAGGTTCACTCTTTCCGTCAATCGCCTGATGAGGGAAACACAGTCGACTGGTTGATTTCCAGTCGCCTGTAGATCCTTCTACAGTCGCCTGATTTGCACATCTCAAGTCTACATTTCAATTGACTCAAACTTGAGCTTTACGCATAGTCGTCTGTTGCTGCATTTACAGTCGCCTGTATATTTACAGTCGCATGTGAAATGGGCATCAGTCGTCTGAAAGGCGTAAGTGCGAAATATGCATCTCTCTCTGTCTTCTCTCCATACTTTACAGTAGTCGACTGATGAAGAATATACAGTCGCCTGACTATTCGACAGTCGACTGTAGTATTAACACCAGTCGCCTGTGCGAAGAATTGGAGAAAGAGTGCAGCTCTCTGTTTCGATCCATCCCCTGCAGCAGTCGTCTGCTGAAGGATTACCAGGCGCCTGTCCTGTTTGTCAGTCGACTGTATTGTCTTCATCAGTCGACTGTCCTGGCTCAGAATATAGCCGTTGGATATTTTCTAGCCGTTGATCAGTCGACTGTCTTTTGATCTTCAGTCGACTGTTCCTGTCGTTTTCGCCCAGTTTCTAGCCGTTGCAGAATTGATTATTTGGCTGTTTTCTTGGGTTTTGGGGTTTGATATAGGGTTCCTATATATATGAGTGTGCTGATATCTCTTATACTTCTTGATTCTATTGAATATCTCAAGAGATTTATAAGCAACTCTCAAACTCCCTCAATTCCCTCTTTTGAGCTCTCATTCCTCTTCATGCATTGAAGTCCAGCTCAAGGGAATTCATCCAAGTGCCTTCAAGCATATCTCAACACTTGGAGATCCTCTTCCATGCCTTGCATTCATTTATGAGTAAGTTCATCTCAAGGCATAGGTAAGAGTATTTGTTTTACTTTGTTAGTTCATTGAAACCCTAGCTTTCTGTGTGAGAGCTAGTTACTCTCTGTGTGAGAGTATAACCTTCTGTGTGAGGGTTGGTTGAGTTCTCTCTATGTGAAAGTTTAAGTCTTTCTGTGTGAAAGCAAGGATTTCTCTGTGTGAGAATCCTAAATCCTCTGTGTGAGGTCTCTCTGTGTGAGAGTGAGGATTTCTCTGTGTGAGAATCCTAAATCCTCTGTGTGAGGTATCTCTGTGTGAGATTGTATTCACTTTCTCTGTGTGAGAATTATAGTGGATATTGGTATGGCTGGACGTACCCACGTTTGGGGAACCAGTGTAAAATCTTGTGTTTGCGTTTGGATTGATTGTGTTGATTAATTCCTCTTGCACTTATTATTCCGCATTTGCAAGTTCAATTTTAATTGCACAATTTATTGCCATTACTCTATTCACCCCCCTCTAGAGTGTTTGTTGTTAGTATTGCAAGGTACACGGTCCTTACAATTGGTATCAGAGTGAGGTTGAAGCATACAACAACAATGGCATACAACGCTTCATCCATGTCGCATGAAGAAGGTCTATCAACTGTTCGACCCCCGCTCTTCAATGGAACCAACTATCCAAGTTGGAAGATCAAGATGATGATCTACATGAAGGGTCAAGACCTTTGGGACATCACAGAGTTGCCATTTGAGGAGCCTACTACACTCGCGGCTTCGAGAACAAAAGCGGAGAAGGACTCGATCAAATTTAATGCGAGGGCTATGAATGCATTCCATTGTGCCCTCACTTCAAATGAGTTTAACCGCATCTCCATGTGCAAATCGGCCAACGAAATATGGCATACATTGGAGATTTCTCATGAAGGGACTTCGAAGGTAAATAAATCTAAACAATGGGTATTTAGATCTAAATATGAGTTGTTTAAGATGCAGGAAGATGAAAACATCTCGGAGATGTTCACAAGGTTCACAGAAATCGTGAACGCTTTGGAAGGACTTGGGAAGGTGATTTCCCAAGAGGATCGAGTGGAGAAGATCCTTGACTCGCTCACATCTCAATGGGAGTCAAAGGCCAATGGTATTTTGGAGTCTTACGACATGTCCAAATACACTGTTGAGGAGTGAATTGGGAATCTCATGGCGTATGAAGTAAAGCTTCAACACAAGAAGGAGATTCAATCAACCAAGCCCGAGAAGCCGGAGAAGCAAAAGGGGGTTGCATTCCATGCCAAAGAGGAGCCAATCAAATGGAGGAAGAAATTCCATCAAGAAGCTCCTAGTGAAGAAGATGAAGATAATGAGGATAGTGGAGATGAAGTCATGAAGCTTGCCACACAACTGAGAGCGCTCCTCAAAAGCAAGCAAGGTAAATCCTCTTCAAAGTTTGCCTCCAAGTCTTACAATTCTATTTGTTTCAATTGTAGAGGAAAAGGTCATATTTCTACCGAATGCCCTTCCAAACCCGACAAAGAGACCTACAAAGGAAAAGGAAAGAAGCATTAGAAAGGCAACCCCAAGTTCAAGAACCTAAAGAAGGGACTTGTCGGCACTTTTGATGACTCCGATGAGGATACATCAAGTGATGACGAAGAGGATGACAAGGAGCAAGCTCATATGTGCTTCGTGGCTTTTGATGATTCGTCATCAATCTCCTCGAGTTCAAGCGATGAAGAGGTGGAGGCGTGGCTCAACCCCAACGAGGAAATGTGCTTCATGGCAAAGGGGGAAGAGTCTTCGTCAAGCTCTAACGAGGAGGAAAGTGATGAGGAAGTTGAGGAGGAGAAGCTATCCTACGAGGAGCTCGAATACCGCTTCAACGTGGTCTCCAACGGGGCAAGTAAGTGCATCGACTAATATGCTAAATTGAAAGCAAAATTTAAAAATGCTATGAGTAGGTTGCATGCCTTAGAATCCACTAGTGCTAATGACAATGATGCTTTGCATGTTTGTGACACTAGTGAGAGAGACACACTTCTCTCTCAAGTTAAGGATTTGAGCATTTCTAATGAAAAATTATTAGCTCAAAACCTTAGCTTAGAAATTCGCATTCAACAACTTACGTTGAAATGTGAAGAGGAATCCCGGAAGCTCAAAAGCTTTGTGCATTCTAGGGATTCACTCCACGATTTGTTGGAAAGACACATCCGGCAAATCATAGAGGAGGTTTGGGGTATATTCAAAATGTGGTACCCAAAC